>CM076570.1:360234649-360425779 GCA_034641835.2 Pinus albicaulis | reverse complement strand
GTTTTGGTTCGAGTGCACATGTGATGATGAATCCTCGTTGAGCTTGTGGTTATCCTTTCGAGCATATTACAAGTCTTCTTGAAATTTTAACAACTATTCCTCAATAACCTTGAAGTGCTCAGAACCTCTCTTGACTTTTAGCTGAGTCAAATTAGACTACAATAGTGTCCATGATAAGTAAGGAAATTTACTCAACTATACTAATGAAAATCCATACCTCTGGGGTCAGGAGGCCAACCTTCAAACATGTGATCATAAAAAATGGGCAAAGGACCACATGGCTGGCTCAGGTGGCGGAGATACTGGCACATCGAGCTATATGGTGGCTGCTAGGGTCTACTGGCTGTCGGCTAAGGACCATCTAGGAGAAAAATTTTCTCCTATTCATACTACCCACAGGTGGTGGATAACAATTCCTTAGGAGGCCCATTTTAGACCTCAAAATTTCTCTAATGTTTGTATGTGGTGCCGCAATATCTCGTAGTTCACATGTTGGATGATGATTGTTGTTCTTAAGTGAATGAACGTCATCTCTCCCCTTAAGGGTTTTATATGGGGCATTAATTGACCTTTTTGGTGACGATGTCATAAGTCACTGTGCCCTTAGCAACATTGTGCTTCCTTGAATGGGGTTTTTATTCATTTTGGAAGGATATAACAAGGAAAAATCATTTGAGTGTGTCTTTTCCCCTAATTCAACTTCTCTTGTACTTTGATTTTTTGTCTTGGGATTACCATCCATATCACCTTATATGTCTTTCTTGCAACTAGCCCAAAAATAATTCCAATTCCTTATGCCTACATTCTACCGCGCACTATTACCATCAGGTTCAAGAGATTGATCTCTTTTATTTTTCTCAAGAGGGTATATCCATGACAAGTCAATTGGATGTGCCTTCACCCATGCTTCAAATTGTTTTGTTTTTTTCTAGGCTTTTGTGACATTCTTCATTTTTCTGCCAAAAGTCTATGTACTCCTTCCCAAAAACCGATTCCGTCGGATCCATTTTTCCAATAACACCGCCAGGTTGGCACATTGGATCAGCTATTTACTTCTTCATGTGCCATGGCTCAATAGAATAACACTATCTTTCTGGAGTTACTTATTTTAGGAATATCATTTTTAAGCCTTTTTATGAGAAGGATTCATGATGAAGTGTAACAACTTGCACAATTTTTATGAAAGTAGCTTAACACATTAACCAAAAACTAGCTTGTATCAGAAGAAATTACATTCTACATGTTAAGTGTTTGATAAAATTTCACGTGGATAATAATTTAGAAAAATATTTGAAGCCTACAAATGTTGTAGTAATGGATTAAAATTTTATGTAGAGTAATGAGAAAATGGTTGTAAAAGAATGGATGAGTGAATTGGTTTGATGTAGAAAGAGTTCTATGGAAATTGGAAAAATCCAATCAACAAGCCATATATTATTTGTAAACAAGGGATTACAGCCCATTCATTCAACCAACATGGATCCTTCGCAAAAAATAAAGTATGGCCTCCCTTCCTAGTCTTGTACAAAAATCACTATTTTTGGAATGGATACAAGGACTTTGTTCTCATTGTAGCTCGCACAAAGAAACTTACTAACAATGCCAATAATGAATAGGATTCTAAGTCCAAACTAAGTTTTTCTAGAGCTATAGGGTTTAGTTAATTTTAATGAAAATATGAGAAGAAAATTGTTATAAATGATATCCTTGGTTGCAAGCTTTCATGCCAATGCCACCTATCACACAAGAGAAAGACAATCAAATCATGTTTTCGTATTATTTCTTTATTTTTCAGGCTTAGCAAGCAACTATGTGGTAAAGGATTTATAGCCTACTATTAATGGTTTCCTATATGTAATGAGGACACTGAATTAATATTTATTTCCTCTAACTAGATTCCTATTATTTTGGGTTGAGGACTACTTAATGGAGAATATATCATATCTAATACATCCTCAACACTTCCATTATAGAGAATCCATTGAGGGTAAAATTATGTATCTATGAAATTAGCCAAAAAAATTAAGAATACATATATCCTTCAACTCATCCCTTACCCTGTGATTTTTTGGTTATATATCTTCCCATCAACAGTGGCCCACATAAACATTTTCAACACTTAGACATCATTAATGGCTACCAAGTTGGTGGTGCATATAGCTTAATAGGATGTGGCATCAAGGGGAATGGTGTGAGTTGAATTTTCTCAAAATGTAGTCCACCATTGTCACACCCATTCACTTAAGTCTCAACAATTTGTTTAATGCTCTACTATTCACAAACCATTTTCATTCCTCCCTCTTTCACACAGAAGACAAGAAATTAAATAAAACAATGTTTAATGGTAAATTGGAACAAATGTTTGAGACATGATCAACTACATCAAGCATGATCATAGAATCAATTATAGGCTAGATAATTTTCATATTTTACTTAATAACCAACAATTTCCAAATGCTCATTTAGCTTGAGCTAGTATGCAATTTGTTCTCTTGGTTTCTTTTCTTTTACCATTAAAAACAATTTTATCTTGAACACTTCAATATCTGTGAATTTTTAATATATCATTCCAATAATAATCAGGAACATAACACTCAACTCAAAGGTAAAATACAATGTATTGTGCCACACATTAAAAATTCAACAACTTGTAGAAGATTGTTATGGTTGTAGGTTCCCAAAAGAATTTTCCCACCAAGTCTACAGTAAGAAATGTAAAAATATAAATCGGATAAATGTCATTGTACATGTACTTTGTGAGTAGAATGTGTAGCACTCAATATTTTTGTGATGATTTGTTAGTTATGCCAATGACTAAGTAAAGGAATGGTGGTTGTGGGTTCATCATCCAAGAATCTAACTAGAAAGAAGAAAATAAGAAATGATTGTAGCGGGTTCATCATGCAATCCTCTTGTATTTATAGATTTTCTTGTGGGGGTTTTCCCTCCTTAATTAATTGAGAAGGGCTCATGGCAACCCCAAATTTGGGCTTTTTGCCCCAGCTGCCACAAAACTTACCCCATGCTGCCAAAACACTGTGTAATTGGGGGTTTCCCCTTTATCAAAGACTATAGCCTACGGGGATTGATATGCTACTTTGTTCCCTGAGAAATTAATCCATAGGGGACATTACAAACACTCCAAGGTCATCATGTCTCGTCTTGGACACTCATATTTCCATGTCCCGTGTCATTGTGTCAGCTGACTTAGGCAACCAGTAATGAGCATTCTCTCGGTTACACCACCCTTACTATAGCACTAAGAGCCCCATTCTATAGATTTCCTTTATGAATTTCTTGAAATTTGAAACTAATTTCCTAGTAAGTGCTAATTGTGGTCTTGATTTTCCAGTACAAAATCATAGACTATCACAAAAGTTTAAGATGTCCAAGAGGGCTAGGCTTCAAGATCTTTCTGCAACCTACAAACTCTTACAAGTCCTGTGATACTTTGTGCTGCAATATTATAGTCAAGCTTTTCAGGTTGAAAATGAAAGTAGAAAAAAAATTTCTAAGCAATCCGGATTACATAGATCAGAAAATTAGATAAATTTCAGGATTCCGTCATTTAATGATAGTATTATATTTCTTGTAATAGAAAGAGAAGAAAAGATAGACTCTCCGATAGTGAGAGCATCATCCTTTGCCAGAGGAATTAGTAGATTAATATGTCTATACTAATTTTCAATATAATCTCATATAAGGATAAACATACAAAAATGTATCTATCAGCATTCTAAAATTTAAATAAGGTTATCACCTATAGAGTCATTGTTCAGATGCCTAGATGTATGCACCTGTCCTCCCTTAATAAAAAATAATTGAGGCTCCACTTTGTTAGAAATCCTATATTCGTGAATGAATGGGTTCACAGGTGAAGTTCCAACATTTCCCCATTCTCGGTATGTCTCCTAATTTATTGCTTCATTGACATCTCTCTCTAGTAGTTTTTCCCATAGTGCCGGCTGATAATTCTCTGTTGATTGATTTATGTTTCCCCACATATAAGAAATTGCAATAAATTAGGCCAATTAGTAAAAAAAATTACCACCTATAACTTCTAAGAAATAAGAATAATCTTGCCATTGCCACTCTATTCCAATCCTGAATTTCTCACTGATCGCCAAACATAATAAAATAATATATTTTTTTTCTTCTCATGCACTTCAAAATTTTCATTTCTTTCTCTACTTAACTGAACTAAAATTTATAGGCCTTGCATATGTACCAAAACAATGATGATCCTTAATTAAAAAATAGAACTGCTACTGGAAAAGAATAATATGAAAATGTGATGAGGAAATATGTCATTCCAACTATTCATGTTATCAAGGATATCGCATGGTAAGCCTACCTAGAGAACCTTTCTTTTGTTAATATGTGGAAAAAGTTGATAAATGATCATTCTGTAAAAGAACTATTTTTTTTTTTTTTTCTGCTATGTTGTAAGATCAAACAGAAGCATAAATATATGGAAAAACCTTTCTCAAACAACTGTTTGGGTAGAATGGAGGAAATCCAATCACAACAGCCACTAAACGAAACTTGACAGGGTGCGGAACAACTTAATTGATACTACTGTAGGGATTCAACTGCCCCGTGACCTAAACAGTTGATACTGTGTCCAGCAATCAACATTTGGTCCAATTCATAGATAGCGCTAGACCTGAAAGAGTTAGATAGGACCTGTCTTTTCAATAATATTCTAATTATGGCATTGCACTTTGACAATCCTAAGAATCCATGTTGGATCATACTACATTATCAATCTCCTAAATATGGATTTTGCAAACTTTTGGCAATAACATCAGCTGTTCCCAGAGTACCTGTATTTCCCAGCGACCTTTTGTCCAATGTCTGAATAATCTGTGTTAAAATTATGGTTTTAATTTTAAGTACATTTATATATTGATACTTTTGAAATCTACAATGACATCACATGTCAAGATCAGAACCATAATATCATAGACGAAGGCCCAACCAAGATAAGGAACACAATAACCAAAAGGGATATATCATATTTTTAATTGGATTTGGATGGTGAGGAACTACATTTTTTATTTCCTAACAGATGATTGTAATGTTAAACAAGTATCTAATCTTTTTCATCCAAGAGTTCTAGATTATTAGTATAAAATGAGCCAAAGTTAATTCTGAAAATATTATGAGAAGATAAAATCCCAAAGCATGACAATTCATTACCATCAGTAGCGTACTTAAAAGGATTCTTGAGATTCTCAGGATCATGCTTGCTGACATCCCAATGCCAAGAATTGTCCACTGTTACTGTTGCTGTAGGATAAAATGCTAAAGATGTGTCACTGACAAATTCTTTAAACTGATGCCTTTTATCCACTACTGATTGTTCCAGAATTTTCCCATTTCTTTTGTGTTTTAATTCTTCTAGCAGAGCCCATGATTATACATTGTCAATACCTTGAAAGTTCAAGTCAGAATCTCTTACATCTGGTAGTAGAAATTCTGAGGCTAAAGGATTGTGCTCAACCGCGTTCTGAAGGGATGTTTTAGGAAACTGTTCCAGTGACATTACAGTAGCTTTCGTATTTTTGTCAATATCCTCATCTGTCATTATAATATTCGTTTGTGTAGATTTGTTTTTTCTAATCTCTGTGTCCAAAAACCTTATTTCATGTTCACTTATACGTGGGTTTGTAATGCCATTATTTTGTACCCGCTGCAGTTCCCCTGCTTTTGTAAATCCTGTTGTCGGGCTATCTGCAAAACTCTGCTCTTGAACAGAAATAAATAGTTCCCTTGAAGATTACAAATCTAAATTCTGATATGAGGTTTTTTCAAGGCCTTTAGAACTTGGGCCTTTTCTTTCCTTTTCAAGTTCCCCGTCTTTATGAATTTTGGAAACTTCACTGATAGGAGGAGGAATGTCGAAATCTTCAAGTCTCACATGTTCTACACTGCTCTGTTCTTGAGAAGTGATCATGCATTTTGTCACTTCAGGATGAAAATTATCTACAATAATTGACTCAATTAAGGCTGCAGAAGATGGGTGTTCAAGCATCTTCCCTGTTTCTGGTCCATATGCCAAAGATTGAGGGTCTTCTTTCTGACTAAGAATATATCCTGTAGAATTTTCTGCATGGGACCACCTTTCACCACAAACAGAAGGGTGTGCCACATCATATATCATATCTTGTTCGAAAATAGTAACTTTTTGTTTTGTATTTCCAAAAACTTGATGACCTATTTGAAATAGTCTGTCTGCACATCAAGGCAATAAATTATATAGATTTCTCAAAAATAAGTCAAAACCTTTCCAATTTACTCTGATATTCTTCACCTCAACCAGCTATTTGAAATATTAGAGGACAAGCTACTAATAATACTTTAACTTAAATCATTATTACTATTGAAAACTCAAAATTGCAATTGAGAATATACTCATATCTAGGTCAGTGGCATGCCAATTAGGAAGCAGCAATTTCATTTATCAGACTGGTATCCTAGTAAAATCATTTTATTTTTATAGCTACTGTTATTCGATGGCATTGATTTACTCAAATTCCTTTTAGGTGTAAGCATAAATAAGGGTTTCTTGTACATGATAGGCAAGGCTCAATCAAATAAGAAGTAGAAATATGGAGTTTATCTCAGAATAGTTTTAACTTTTCAATTATGCAAGTGAAAGAGTTTTGACTGATTTGGAAGTACAGACTACCATTATATGGAAAAAGTTGTTATCATAATATACTTTTTGCAATAATGTAATATAAGATGGATTTTCCAAAAAATGTAATAATAGTAGAAAATGAAGAAATCCAAAGCTTGAAATAGAGGCTTGGCTTTTATGATTTCAGCTCCATTCCTAGCACAATACGGATATTTCCAGCACGAGTATGTATTTAAAATTATTATTTACTTATGGAAACAGTTATTTCTTGCATTTTATGACATTTCATTAAGGGACAACCTCTTGGGTCAGCTACTAACAATTTCAAGGATCTGATGGCCCTAAAGATTACTCTCCAAATTGCTAGAGAAAATGAATTACAAATACACATATTTATGGTGATTCTTATCAATCAACTGGATGAGAGGTGTGTTCTCAATGAAAAACTATACTTTTTTGACACCTTTTAAAGACATCAAAAAATCTTCCAGCATATTCGCTCATCCCTCTTTCCCGCATGTTTATAGGGAGTAGAACCATGAAGCAGACAGACTCATGAAAGTTGAAGTGGAAATGGACAGAGGATCTTGAATGTTTTTTAAAAGACTCTGGAAGGCTCCATAGAATATTTTCACACACACGGCTTCAAATCTAATTAGAGACTAACTATGGATGTTTTCTCTTTTTTGCACAGGAAACCCTACAGTTATGAATTCCTATCAGCACTATTCTAACAATATTTTTTTTTTATAAAAACAGTATATGATCTTATATTGTAAGATCTTGGGCTGATATGATTTCTACAGGATGACCTCATCTCAAATATAGATGTTTTCTATCTTCTTAACATTTTTGATAATTGTTGATGTTCTCTTTTGCAAAATAGTTTGATCCCCCTGTTCTTTTATGAGGGAAATTTTGGGCCACAAGCCACAGGAATGCCACAAGCATATGAAGTTGTAATTTTGTATATACAATAAAATCACTTGCTTCTTTCTTTGGAAAAAGAAAAAGAAATCATGAAGAGCCAACTAAGATCAAGGAATTGTTCTGCAAGTACCTACAGACCATGTCATGGAGATACTTAGAAAGCAAAAACCTTTTGTAGTTCTCTGATGGAGAATACTGGCATCATAAACAGATCTTTTTTCTTCATCACAAAACAGGATAACACATCCTGTTAACAGGGGAAAAAACTTCAGTGTTTGGCTACGGCAAGTGCCCAAGGAAAAATCTATGAAATCTTGGAAGTCAAATTACAGTTATTTTGCAAGTACTAGAAGACAAGATATCATTACATTACTCTGCTGGCCAGAATAGAGTTCATGAACGAACTAGGAAATCTAGAGTGACCATTTGAAGGATTATACCATAATCTCCTTATAGAGTTCTATGATGAGTTAGTTGGGCAAGTTACGTCTTTATCCCTTTTATCAAAGCAAATCTCAATCATAATCTCCTTATAGAGTTCTATGATGAGTTAGTTGGGCAAGTTATGTCTTTATCCCCTTTATCAAAGAAAATATCAATCAATGGATGATCAGATTTCTTATGCATTAACTGGGACTTATTTAATGTTCATAATTGTAATTTGTATATACTAGAGAATTAATTTTTTCACGAAAGATCTTCCAACACTATTTTCAAGGCAAGCATGTTGCACATGATTCTTTCTCCTCCTAAACTGAAAGTAAACCACTAACCATCTTAGGTTTGCTCTAAAGGGAAGTTAAGATGGTAATAAATTTGATGCCATCATGGAAAAATACTTCAGATACCCCTTGAAGACAGTTTTTATGATCATGACAGTTTTTAAATTAGAATAAATAATTAATTGTCTTGGGTCCAAACCCACATCTTTGGGTCAAAACTCCAACTACTTGGGTAACTTTCCCAACCAACTCCTTTTGGTGGGTTTTCACCTCTCAAAAATTCCTTTGAGCTACCCAAATTCCAACATAGTCCACCAAGCAACAAGCAGGTAATGATGTTATCCCTTGGCCATATGGTCTCAAGCTTCCCCACTCTAGCTTCCTAGTTTCAATCCCCATATCTTGGCTTAGAACCCTACCCTAGAGAATTACCATGACTAGCCTCCTAGTGTAACTAGTGTGGTCAATTCTTAATATTTATTTACTTGTGTAGTTGTCTATAGTCTCTTTCATGGACAAGACATGTAAAAATCACATGAGTTGGTGATCTCTGTTTGACTCCTGGATTTGTTTGTGGAAGCTATATTTGCAGCCCTTTTTTCTTATATTAAAGCCATATGTATATCATTCCTTTAATAGTTAAAGGAATCTGTATTTAAATATATATATATATATATATATATATATAAACTCCACTTCATAAACTGCTACCCCATTTGAAAACCTTCTTGAAATGTTTTTTTCTACCCCTACAACCATCAATACTCATAAAAGGAGACTGTAGGTAATTTATAATCCTAAGGATGATGGTAAAATCAATGAAGAATCTGTGATTCTCCAGAATCCCTTATACAAAATTTTCCCATAGATGGAGAAGGGATTTACAGATATGGTAAGCCAAGGAATATAGTACTTCAGTAGACACATATTTATGATATCTCAATTCCTTCACTAATGAGAAGGTGAATGCAAATATTTTCAATGATCATGTTTAACAAATTGAACATGAGAATTTGGAATAGTTGGTGAAGCTGAAGGAAACCACGTTTTATCTACTCTATAGTTCTCCATGCAAGTTAGTTGTCAGTGGTCGCTAGGAGAACTTCAAATAATTAATGATCGTCACCCACGCCTATTCATTGTTTCCAAATTGCAAAACTACACACATTGATTTGGGTAATGACCTCTGAAGAACAGAGTGCTAAATTATAAGTAAAAATTTGTGTCTTTCCTTGAAGTTAAATCCCACAAATCCCTAAATCTACAAAGGAATGATACAATTTGAAGATGGTCTTGAGGCAAACAGGTTGGGCTGCAAACTCTGCCCGAAAAACAACCTGAGGTACATTTTACTTGCATCAAATGTAACTAAGAAATAGGATCTGGACTCTTTCTAACTTCTCCCAATCAACTTGAGTCTTGAAATAAAATTCCATACATTTACTACTTTATTAGTTATACAGTACTACTGAAAAAATCAATCACAACCTCTAATAAGGCATGTTCGTAAGAACAAATCAGTGAATCTTTTATATCCTTTTTCAGTATAGGAAAGTTCAGAAAGATAGTAAACAATACAAATCCATTTCATTTTATCTATGATATATCAAATCCAAAGGGTATCAACAAATAAATTCTTAATCCTAAAAGGTACTAAATGTGTAAAACAAGCATATTCTATTATGCAACCCAAGTGACCAATTTAAATATGATGAGTGTGCCAATGATTTCTACAAATCATAATATGGAAATATTTCATGTAAAAATTTCTATTATTGGCCAGTGCAATATCTAACACCCATTATTATGTAAAATTAGCGCAAAAATTAGTACATCTTGCTCATAATTTTTTTTTCATTAACAAGCATGTAAGCAACTTGTATTTCTAGTTGTATAACTTCATATTTACTATATGCAAGATAATCTCAATAGTGGAAGTAAAGAGGAAATGTTCCTGGGTTACAAATCCATATTTTTGCCTTGTCCATTTAAGTTGAAATTGCTAGATATTGACACTCTCTGTAAGCACTTTACCATCTCGTGGATCATAGAATATGTCAATCAGAATTATAATTCACCTTATATCTTTGAACATTGTATAAAAACCTTGGAAATAAAAGCTATGAAGCAGACCCAACAATGATTCAAAACAAATGAACGTATATACAAAATTGGAAATTTGTACCAAAAATATGATTATACAAGTTGTATCCAACAAGGTTTCTGCAGTCAAGCAAAGCTACGAAAGAGTAATGCTCGGAGTACTTACCAATATGCTTGACAATGGCAGCGGCTTTAAGCCCAGTTGTTGTTAAACCTGTAGACATTGTTGTTCTTTTTATTTTGCAAACCTTTCATTGAAGTCAGAAATCAATACCTAGAATCCAAGTTGATACTTGCCCTCAAATTGTTGGTGTATTTGTGGGGATGCTTAAGACCATTTCCATTAGCGACATTCATCCACATTGCCTCTGTTTTATTGCTTGGTTTAGTGTTGTCACTATAAATCAAGGGATAAATAAGTATTTTTACTTCGATACTTGCAATCAAATTGTTTTTGTATTTGTGGGGATGCTTAAGGCCATTTCCATTAGTGACAGTCATCCACATTGGCCTTTTTTTATTGCTTGGTTTAGTGGGAAATACCTTGCTAGTAGTAGTAACCAGTCTACCTTGCCTCAAACAGGAGCACATTCAACGAAGGACACACCCGCACTGTTGATTTGAACTCACGTCAAACTTTTGCTTCCACATTTACCCAAGTTTAAATTTTTATGACTCAGTTACTCAAAATTTATCTTAAGAAACTGCTGAAATGAATTGCAGTCAATGCTTAATAAGCAGAGAATGAATCACCAATGGAGGAGGTATCTGCAGGGATGGCTACAGGTAATGAATATATTAAGGGCTACACTAAGTATTCTACAACACCTCCATTGCCAGCTCAACCTTTGCAATATATGAAAAATTTCCAATCTCATATTGTTGGGCCTGGACCTCCAATGCAAAGCTTTTATATTTTTCTCCATATTATCAAATTTATCCTAGAATTCCTCTTTAATAGCTCAGTTGAGGACCTAATTGAATGACTGGAGATGACATGGCACATTTAGGTAATACGTGAATGGGGAAGATGATCTAGAGAGCTAGCCACTAATTGGAGTAATCGAGAGACCTTTGAGAGTCAACAATGAGCATGCCCTAAGAGACTGAATGAGGTAATGACCTCCGAAGAACAGAGTGCTAAATTCTAAGTACAAATTTATATCTTTCCTTGAAGCTAAATCCCACAAATCCCTAAATCTGCACAGGAATGATACCAATTTGAAGATGGTCTTAAGGCAAACAGGTTGGGCTGCAAACTCTGCCCGAACAACAACCTCAGGTACATTTTTCTTGCATCAAATGTACCTAAGAAATAGGATCTGGACTCTTTCTCACTTCTCCCAATCAACTCAAGTCTTGAAATAAAATTCAATACATTTACTACCTTATTAGTTATACAATACTACTGAAAAAATCAATAACAACCTCTAATAAGGCATGTTCATAAGAACAAATCAGTGAATATTTTATATCCTTTTCCAGTATAGGTAATTTCAGAAAGATAGTAAACAATACAAATCCATTTCCTTTTATCCATGATATATCAAATCCAAAGGGTATCAACAAATAAATTCTTAATCCTAAAAGGTACTAAATGTGTAAAACAAGCATATTCTATTATGCAACCCAAGTGACCAATTTCAATATGATGAGTGTGCCAATGATTTCTACCAATCATAATATGGCAATATTTCATGTAAAATTTCTATTATTGGCCAGTGCAATATCTAACACCCATTATTATGTAAAATTAGCGCAAAAATTAGTACATCTTGCTCATAATTTTTTTTTCATTAACAAGCATGTAAGAAACTTGTATTTCTAGTTGTGTAACTTCATCTTTACTATATGCAAGATAATCTCAATAGTGGAAGTAAAGAGGAAATGTTCCTGGGTTACAAATCCAAATTTTTGCCTTGTCCATTTAAGTTGAAATTGCTAGATATTGACACTCTCTGTAAGCACTTTACCATCTTGTGGATCATAGAATATCTCAATCAGAATTATAATGCACCTTGTATCTTTGAAAATTGTATAAAAACCTTGGAAATAAAAGCTATGAAGAAGACCCAACAATGATTCAAAACAAATGAACGTATATACAAAATTGGCAATTTGTACCAAAAATATGATTATACAAGTTGTATCCAACAAGGTTTCTGTAGTCAAGAAAAGCTACGAAAGAGTAATGCTCAGAGTACTTACCAATATGCTTGACAATGGCAGCGGCTTTAAGCCCAATTGTTGTTAAACCTGTAGACATTGTTGTTCCTTTTATTTTGCAAACCTTTCATTGAAGTCAGAAATCAATACCTAGAATCCAAGTTGATACTTGCCCTCAAATTGTTGGTGTATTTGTGGGGATGCTTAAGACCATTTCCGTTAGCGACATTATCCACATTGCCTCTGTTTTATTGCTTGGTTTAATGTTGTCACTATAAATCAAGGGATAACTAAGTATTTTTACTTCGATACTTGCAATCAAATTGTTGTTGTATTTGTGGGGATGCTTAAGGCCATTTCCATTAGTGATAGTCATCCACATTGGCCTTTTTTTATTGCTTGGTTTAGTGGGAAATACCTTGCTAGTAGTAGTAACCAGTCTACCTTGCCTCAAACAGGAGCACATTCGACGAAGGACACACCCACACTGTAGATTTGAACTCACGTCAAACTTTTGCTTCCACATTTACTCAAGTTTAAATGTTTATGACTCAGTTACTCAAAATTTATCTTAAGAAACTGTTGAAATGAATTTCAGTCAATGCTTAATAAGCAGATAATGAATCACCAATGGAGGAGGTATCTGCAGGGATGGCTGCAGGTAATGACTATATTAAGGGCTACACTAAGCAGTCTACAACACCTCCATTTCCAGCTCAACCTTTGCAATATATGCAAAATTTACAATCTCATATTGTTGGGCCTGGACCTCCAATGCAAAGCTTTTAGATTTTTCTCCATATTATCAAATTTATCCTAGAATTCCTCTTTAATAGCTCAGTTGAGGACCTAATTGAATGACAAGAGATGACATGGCACATTTAGGTAATACGTGAATGGGGAAGATGATCTAAAGAGCTAGCCACTAATTGGAGTAACCGAGAGACCTTTGAGAGTCAACACTGAGCATGCCCTAAGAGACTGAATGAGGTAATGACCTCCAACGAACAGAACGCTAACTTCTAAGTACAAATTATGTCTTTCCTTGAAGCTAAATCCCACAAATCCCTAAATCTGCACAGGAATGATACCAATTTGAAGATGGTCTTGAGGCAAACAGGTTGGGCTGCAAACTCTGCCCGAAAAAAAACCTCAGGTACATTTTGCTTGCATCAAATGTACCTAAGAAATAGGATCTGGACTCTTTCTCACTTCTCCCAATCAACTCGAGTCTTGAAATAAAATTCAATACATTTAATACCTTATTAGTTATACAGTACTACTGAAAAAATCAATAACAACCTCTAATAAGGCATGTTCATAAGAACAAATCAGTGAATCTTTTATATCCTTTTCCAGTATAGGTAATTTCAGAAAGATAGTAAACAATACAAATCCATTTCCTTTTATCTATGATATATCAAATCCAAAGGGTATCAACAAACAAATTCTTAGTCCTAAAAGTACTAAACATAGAGAGCAACTGAGCCAGAGTCAAAGAATGACTTCCACCACCACTGCCAATCCTCCACACATAGGTGCATGTATGTAACAACCACGGAGACTCAGCACACACAATAAGAAGCAGGACAAGCACAACAAATAGGAAACCAAAAACATAACAAAACCTTCCCAGACAGATGTTAGACATGATGAATAAGAGCTCAATGAAGAGGGTCCCAAAAGGAAAGGTACCTTCTCGCAAGACAAAGGACAAGAAGCCATGAGGGGGATCTGGTTATTTATTATGTAATAGCAATGAAAGTGGTGAAAGCTGTCCTTGAGGTAAGAATGTAAGTAAGAGCAACCCTGAAATGAAAACGTCATTGCTAATTTTATGATATATGCAACAAATTTCACTCACCAACATAAGGAAATCGAGCAACCAAGTGAAGATATAGTCCTGGTGGTAACTTAAATTTGTTTACCAGCACTCTTTCTAGCCCATCGTATACTGGCATAGCAAAAACCTGCAATTTTACGAGGCAATATCAAAAGCACAAACCTTGACATGGAAACAGAAATCACTGTTTGTGGTTGGTAAGAAGTAAACTGTTTGATTGAATGGTGAAAATTAATTAAGAGTCAAGTTATTGGAGCTGGTATAAAATGTACTAGAGTGCTAGAAATAATTTCAACAACTAGAAAAATACCTAATAGCTTCCAATAACATGTATTCCCACCATCATATTTGCTGCTGCAATGAGCCAATCTGGTTTTTTTAGTGTCAAGAGTAAATTGTCAGAAACAGTCTGACCGAAGGCCTAGTAACCCACTATAGCTACTGGGAAGTAACAGAGAGCAACAATAAAATATGCAAACATAACACCCCGCCACATGGGGATCTTAGATGGCCTTTCTAGTGATGAAGGAATGGTAGCTTGGATCTCCAGAGCAACATTATGTCCAGCATATGAAAATCCAATTACTCCCAAGGAATTAAAAACACGAAACACTGTGGTGGCTGGTGTTTCATGTAAATACGTGTAGCTTACATCCTCCACTCTGCCATGATAAGCACAGGCTACCCAAGAAATGGTGGAGTAGCTACACAAGATCCAGATGAACAAAGTCAAAATTGGATTCCTGTTCATTCCCACCATACTTCTAAAGAATCCAATACTTGTATCAATAAATGATATTTGACATTTAAAAAACATATGAATGTCAAATAAAAACATTGGAATGAGTTTACAAGCTATTTCCATCCCTAAGTCTAGTCCTTTAAATTTTTGGACAAGCTAAATACTCGCCCTCTTTGAGATTTTGGAATAGTATGTGTCTCTAATGATAGTAAAGAGTATATCACAAATTAGGTATAAAAAAATAATAATACAGGTTGTAGTACTAGGGATACCACCTATTTCTTATTACAGTCTACGGAAATAGAAACTAATAGACTCCTATCGATGAAATTGCAGATTGCATACCATAGAGACATAAGTGTTGCAGCCATTGAGACCCCTGCCACAGAACTTAGATTGGGTAATAGTGCTAAAAGGTAGTGAATACAACTGAAAATGAGGATCCAGTAAGACTGCCTCAGTGGTTTACAACTTTTGCACACTGTTTCGTGAAATTTATTTAATGATTGTCCACCAGTAAACATATAAACTATGTTCACACCAACTTCAACCATCAAATTCGGGGGAACAAGAATCCATAGGCCAACCTTATCTCCAAACGCATGCTGTGCTAACTCGTGATATCGATCGAAGCGCTTTCCTGGGACGATTTCATGCATCTCTACCAGCTGCCAGAGTGTAAATAAGGTAACCAACCAAGAAATCACATGTACCAGAATACCTAGACCCCTGCACATGAAAAGACTTCATAATATTACTGGATATTGTATGGCTTCAGCTCTGGTCCCAAAAAAAATCCACCCAAAACCCTCCATTGCCCTGTAAATCTGGGCGTATGCAACCCAAAACCAGCATCATCACTGTAAATCTCCATTTCCCTGTAAATCTGGGGCATATGCAACCCAAAACCATTGTAAATCTGGGGCATATGCAACCCAAAACCAACATCGATCAGCGTAAATCTGAGGCGTACGCAACCCAAAACCAGCATCATCAGGGCGAATGCAGATCCAAAACCCTCCAACTTGGTAAATCGGGGGCGAATACAACCCCATAAAATCACAGACCAGTGAATCGAAGATGAATCCGACAATTTATGTTTTATCCGCACTTATTTTTTTTGGCTAAACCATAATAATTATTTATTTTTAAAATAATTTTGGGGCTATTTATACAAAACTATACAAAATAGGTTTTATATAAAAAATTCGCCCCTCTAAAATCTAAAACCCCTTAAATTTCGCCCTTGGGCTAAAATTCGCCCCTAAAATTTTCCCTGGCTATGGAGTCATAAAAGGATTTAATTTCTCACCAACTCTGTAAGGGTTTTCATAGGGAAATTTAACTATATCAAGTGGATTTCTTAGATTACATGGCATATGAAATGACAATAAGTTGTGAAATCAGCAAAACTAAAAGTTAGTTAAGAATCTTATCGCTCTACTCTAACAAGAAAATCCTTTGAGGTAACTGTTTGAGGCAAACCAAAGGACAGGGAATACAATAGACTTCTTTGGACAAACTTAAATAAGCAAACCTTTAAGACAACAATCCAACAATCTTAGAATTACTTTTAAACAAAGAAAACATTTAAGATAACAATGAGTGCAACTAAAGAGCAAGATAAACCTTTCTTCTTTAATCAAACACTTTAAAGACCTTTGTAGCAACATCTTGAGGCAGAACAGAGGACAGGGCATACCATAGACTTCCTTGGTTTAGACTCTACTATGTATACTTCAAAGAAAGGTCTTAAAAACAATGTTTCAAGCTACACCAAAGGACAGGGCATACCATAGAGTTCTTTGGCTTGACTCTATTAAATAATTTTCAAGACAACAAGCTAGGTGGAACGATAGAGCAATTAAGAATTCTCTAATCATAACTTTTAGAAGAAAAAATTAAGATAAAGAATTCAGACAAAAATAGGGTGCCAAGACAAGATATCCTAATCTAAAATTTATGTTTCTTTATCAGAGAAATAATGGAAAGAATGGAAAACATAAGAAAAACATTGAAAAAGAAGGAAAAAATCACCATTAACATAGCTCAAGAATCCTGTGAACGTGCTTGTATTACTGATGTTCAAAAGAGTCACATTAATCCAGTGCAATAGACCTCTGCAACTCAGAGTTTTCTCAAATGCAGTTTAGCACTCTCCAATTAGCTCAGCAATAACTATTAGTCAACTAACCAACCAACCAACACTAAAAATGAATGATACATGTAGTATTTATATGAAAAATGAGGAGGTGGTCCTAAGCTAGGGTTTCAAATGTTATTTATTACGAAGTTAATGCATTTTTTACCTTTGAGACCATGCAAGGCCCAAGGAAAAATATCTTAGGGTGTTTCACTGTAAAAATAACTCCTAACTTAACTTCTGAGCTAAATTTTTGGAAAGATTTGACTTTAAGGCTTTTAAATAACTTTTACAATAACTGCTGGTAGCTGAGAAATATCTATATCTGTTTCTCATAACTGCTGATGTCTTTTTTTGAAAGAAAACATGTTGTAGGTGTCCATATGTCCTTTTGAAGAAGTAATTATTTTTGGTTTAGTCCTTCGAATCTGTTTCTGTGCTGATCTGCCCTTGTTTTATCCTTTAAACTCTGTTTTAAGCTTATAAACTTGATTTATCCTTTAAGTTTTTGTCTCACTACCTTTTCTTTTAATTCTTCTTATATCTCTGATCTATGATTAGCCTCTTAATTTGTCCCTTAATCCTTGACTTGATTATTAATCCTTCAATCTTTACTGCTGCGGTCTTCTGACTATTTTGTCTTCTCATCGTGTCTCTGTCTGTGTTTACTGTGCAGGGTAGGCATTCTTCTATTGCTGGAGGGTTTATATAACACCAATGATCATGATTCATCGATGATTACATTTGATTTTATGTCCCCGGTATTTCTAATGAAACAAGATCTCTGGATCATCACCAATATTAGTCATTAAAATGATTTTGGACGATTGGAATGCATTTTCCGCATTCCTGCCATGAAACTTGCACAAAAACAAACCTGATAGCTTAAAACCCACGTTTGGGGGCTTAGCTGCATTTGTTTGGGATTTTTCGGCTGTTGGATCATTTGTAGAGATGTGAATGGTGGTTTGAGCTTCATCACAGAGCTACAGGGCTCTGGAACTTTTTGCATCGGATGGCGGTATCATGATTTGGCGAGAGGAGGAAAAACAATTTTTGCGAGCGGGAGGGGTGGTTTTCGCACGGGAGGGAGGTGGTAAATGTTTTCGGTTGAGAGGATGCTATTCCATTCATCGATCGACGCATGGCAGAGGTATACCACCTATTTCGCGCATTTTAGAAATGCTAACCCCAACGCAAATAATGTTGCAACAAGGGTTACGGATCATCGGATCTCGGGGGAGATAGATCTGCGGTGATCGGGAGTCTAGGAGCGGCGGGAAAGTGAAGAGGTGGAGCCCGAGTGGATAGCTGGCAGGGTATTACTAGAGCGCGGGGTTCAATGTATGTGGGGCCCGGCGGGTTAAAAAATAAGCAAAAGCGCTTATTTATAGGGTAAAGGGGGAAGGGTTTATGTGGGTATTTTAATAAGGTGAGGGGGTTAAAATTATTAAAGCAGAGGCTTTAATATTTATAAAGGGGTTAGGTTAAAACATAAATATCAGGTTTTAATATATTTAAAACAGAGTTTAATATAAATTAAAAGGGTCCCGAAAGGTTAATTTAAACTTAAAACAATGTAAAAAAGGAATTTTTTTACATTGTTTTAGTGCATATAAGAAAGACGATGAAGAGAGGGAGTTGATGAGGGATTTTAGTGGGGGAAAATGGGGAAATGAAGTTTTTGGTAGGGAAGAGGGTGAAAATGAGGTAAATTAGCCCAAAATGAGTCTTTAAGAGTAGCAAGGTGATTTTGAGGAAACAAACTAAGAGATAGTGAAGAAGGTTTTATGAAGATAATGAAGGCAGTGAGATTTCTAAAGGTATCTGATAGGCAAGAAATGCTATCTTTAGCTGATTGTAATAAATCCATAGTCATCTAGTGAATCTGTAGAATATAGGAGGATAAGAGTAGCTCCAGCTGGGGAGGGCATCTCCTTTAGGAGGTGTCAAGAACCTCAGAGTTCAAATCTCTGGAATTTGTAGACCAGTGCCTTTATTGTACTTGGAAGATTCCTCATTCTTTAATTTCTTATTTGTTGTTGTTCTTTTGAAGTAGTGATCTCTAAATTTGAAAAAACATGATTTCTTCAACATGAACTCTACCTACCCATCATCCTTTTCCTAACATTTTTTCTTCATTTGGTTGCATTTAGATTGGCAAATCCTTGACATCATTTTCCTTTTGAAAACAGGAAACTATCTATTTCTACACTTATATCATCCAAAGGCTCAGATTAAACTGATGAGCTCTTTTATTCTCTACCTAATCTATTTATCTGTCAATATTAAACAGTTTAACAGATTTTCATTCTCTAATCTATCAACATGAAATTTAAAACATGACCAAATCAAGATTAAGCAGTTTGATTTGTCATGAGCGGTGGCATTTTAGAAAAGATGCACACACAATTTAATTTTGCAAAAAGTAAAGATAAAAATTGAGGGCTATAATATGGTATTTGTCCTTAATCCCTCTCTTTTCTCTTTGGTTCATATTTGAACTTTGGAACCAATATCTTTTCCTATCTAATCTACTGATAAGCCAATTTTAAATAGTTTGAAAAATCCTCATTTTCTAACTTATCAGCAGAAATTTAAAACTTGTTCAATCATGATTAGATTGTATGACTGAACAAGACTTATTTTCTCAAAAGTAGTGGCATTTGGACTTGTGCACTTTCAGAAACATTCTTTTTTGGTATGGGACTTTACCTTTTCTTTGTATCTGCCCTCTTTTCTTATTTTCTTTTTTTTTTAATTTTTCTGATCTTTTTATTCAATAAATTTTATATACAATGAAGGAAGCTTTAAACTGATATTTTTCAACAAAAATAACGCTTAAGCATCCTGCCATTGACAGGACCTCCAAATAATTCTATTCCATCCATTTCATGTAGGAAAAAAGCATTGTTACCTCTTGCAGAATGGATGATGTATGGAACTTTCCATAGATTTTCAAATTTTCCATGCTTTCCCTTGTCTTCTCTTCTTGAGCCCCACTTCAACACTTTCTCACCAATGTTGAAATCATTTGCCTTGGTTCTTTTATCAAAAAGCTTCTTGATGTTTCCTACACTTGTTGTGTTCTATTGTATACTTCTTCTTTGATTTGTTGTAGCTGGACAGTCTGGTTTATTCTTCTTAGTATGTCATTTTATTCAGACTGTGCTTCTTGGATGAGCTTCATCACTAGAACCCCTAAACTTGTTGGAAAAATTTATTCTGCTCCATACACTAGCTAATAGGGAGACATTCCAATTAATTTTTTATTTGTTAATCTGTCTGCCCATAATGCATGTACTAGTTTTTTCTGCCATGACTTTTTATTTTCTTCCAATAAATTTTTGATGATGTTAACCAAACTTTTGTTTGAGGATTTAGCCAAACCATTACCTTGAGGGTAATAATTTGTTGAATGTCCCAATTTAATCCGATATTTGTGGCAAAATTCCACCATTTTCTTGGATCTATAAGCAACATCATTGTCAGTAATAATATTTCGAGGACAACCAGATCTAGACAAAATGTGGTTTTCAAGGAATTTGATGATTACTGAGTCTGTGGAAGTTCTAGAAGGGATGGCCTCTATCCATTTAGTAAATTATTCAGTTGCAGTGAGGATCCATTTGTGTTGGGCAGAGGAGGCAGGATGGATTTCTCCATTGAAATCAAGGCCCCATTGTTGAAAAGGAGCTTAAATAGAAATAGGATGCAAAGGTAATGGCAACAGTTTTCTTTTACCTTCAAATATTTGGCATTTGTGACAAGAAATTACCATTTTATGGATGTCTTGAAAGAGGGTGGGCCAATAGTAACCAACTATAAGGATCTTATTGACATTAGTTTTCCAATAGAGGTGGCCTCCACATTCACCTTCATGAAACTCATGCTTGATCTTATCTGCATCATCCTTAGGCAAACATTTAAGCAATATACCACTAGCATTTTCCCAATATAAAACTTTATCTAAAATGCAATAGTTTACAACTTTTGACTTTAATAATCTAGTCTTTGTTTTAGAAAAACTAGGAGGAACATTCAGATTTAAAATAACATACAAAATATCAGCATACCAAGATGAATTCAAAAATGATTCTTCAATAAGTGGAGTTGCCAACTCCTCCTATTCATCTAGTGCATTATTAATCATGTTTATGTCCAGTGCTTGAAAGTTTGTTTTAGCCATGAGTTTAGCCAGTGCTTGCCCTTTGATTAGGTTAGTGGGCCTGATTTCTAGATCATATTCTAATATAACAATAATCCACTTACCTCTTTTTCCATCAGGATCTTGTGTCAATATGTCTTTTACCACTGAGTTAGGCACAAATGAAATGATGTGTGAGTGCAGAATGTAAACTCTGAAATATTTCAAAGCTTTGATCAAGGCAAAAGCTTGTTTTTCCATTATGTTGTACTTCAGAGGTGCATCTCTTAATGCCTTGCTGAAAAATGCAATGGGTTGCTCTTGTCCTTTTATGTTTTTCTGTAGTAGGACAACAACAGTTGTATGTTCTGATGCAAAGGAACAAATGAATAAATATTTGGTAAAGTCGGGGCTAATTAAAACTGGTGTTTGGCTAAGTGCTTGTTTTACCAGTTCAAATGATTTATTTGCTTCTATGGTCCATTTGACGCCTATTTCTCTTTTCAGCATGTATGTAAGGTTTCTTAGGAGTTCTGCAAGGTTTAGTATGAAGCTTCTTAAGAAATTTATCTTCCCAATGAAAGATTGCAGCTCTTTGATGTTCCTAGGATGACTGTTGCAATATTCCTTCAATCCTTTTTGGGTCAATCTTGATCCCTTCTTCAGATATGATGTGGCCTAAAATTTTTCCTTCTTGAAGACCAAACAGAGTTTTCTTGGGACTTAAAGAGAAACCATATTTCCTACACTTTTCAAAGGCTTTTCTTAAATGAGCTAGGTGTTCTTCATCTATTTTTTAATAGACTGTAATGTCATCAAGGTATATCACAATGAAGTAACCTATCTCTTTTGAGAAAGCAATATCCATGGCTCTTTGAAAGGTGGCCCCAACATTCATTAACCCAAAAGGAATTTTAACTTACATGAAGGTGCCCCAGGGTGTAGTGAAATTCATCTTGTGTTGATCATCTAGGTGTATCAACACCTGATTGTATCCTGAAAATCCATCTAGCAAAGAAATTCTTTTAGACCCTACTACCCTTTGTAAGATGTGATCCATTTTTGGTAAAGGGTAGTTGTCCTTTAAGGAGGCTTTGTTTAAATTTCTAAATTCTATGCATAGCCTAATTTCTCCTATTTTCTTCCTCACTGATACAATATTTGAAACTCATTTTGTGTATCTCAGAGGGACTATTATTCCAGAATCATACATTTTCTTAATTTCTTTCTCAACCAGGGGTAGTTGTACAGGGTTTATTCTATGCAATTTCTGTTTAAAGGGCTTATGGTTTTCTTTGAGAGGGATCTTATGCTGGATTATCTCAGTATCATATGAATTTAAATATTCATAACTCCAAGCAAAAACATCAGTAAATTCTTTAAAAAGCTCAAGATATTTCTGTTTTATTTGAGCTGGCAGTGTTTTAGATAGTTTGATCATTTTGGGTTCTTGTTCACTGCTTATATTGCATTCTTCTATTTCAGTTTCAGTGGGTTCAATTTTTGGCTTCCTAGCAACATCAATAAAGTCAAATAGTTCTTCTAGAGGAACCAGTCCTTTGGAAAGTTATCAGTATTAGACTACAACACCTAAAAGTTTTATTTTTCTAAATTAGTGCATAGTTCTGTTTCATATATGTTTTATGTTGTCAACAGATTTATATCAGCGTTATCAGGAGGTTCTTCTTTGTAATATTGTTCCTCAGTAGAGCAGTCTTCTTCATAATTTGAGTCTGAATTTGGCACTTCAAACTCATTTCTGGACTGCAGGAAATCTTCTATCTATTTATCTCCCTCAAAAAATTTCCAATATTTTATGTTATCAGGAACTGCTAATCTATATTTGACTTGGACTGTGTATTGTTTTCTATGATAAGGTTTTTGACATGTGCTGGCTGCAAAGGCTAGACCATTGGCAAGAATGTTTTGATTTCTAGGGACAAAGTTAAGGTCATATTCTATGAATGTTTTCAAGAGGTCAAGGGCATCATCCCTATATGATTTTAATCTAGGATGCTTAGCTGGGTATTCTCCCCTAATCTGCCTAATGACTAGCTCAGAATATCCATGGAAAATTATCCTCTTGGCTCCTAGTTTCTTCAGCAGTTGTCGTCCTAGGAGGAGTCCCTCATATTCAGCTATGTTATTTGTGCATTGAAAGCTTAGCTTATTGAGTTACCTTTTGCATGATTTTTCTCTGTGTTATGCACCCATATTCCTGCTCCTGAACTATTTTTTCCACAAGAACCATCAAAACTCATACTCCAAAGAGGTTCAATTTCAGATTTGTCATTAGGGTCATTGTGGTTGCCACTATGTTTCCTACTATGCTTTTCTTTAGCATCCTCACTATGTTGGTCATTGTTTTTTCCTTTATGGTCTGCACTATGTTTACTGGTATATTCTATTTAGGCAGACTGATTTGACTGTTCCCCCTCTTTTACCTCTTCTTCTACAATTGTTTTCTCACTTTCTACTACTTGTTCATTAACATTTTCATCATTGTAAAGGATAAATGAATCCAGGTCAGTATGGATGGAATAAAGAGGGGCTTTATCTGGCTTTTCTTGACTACTAACCATGTATTTCATGTGAGTCTCCCTATATAGTCTTCTTGGTTGACTAAAAACAGGGATGGTAGCATAAGTCATGTCCATTTGGAGGGTGCCTTGGAGTTTAGATCCCCATGATCTTGAAAGGAGCATGCCATATTTAGGAGGAATATCAGCCACTACAATATCCATTACTAGGCTCTTGGATGGTATTTGTGCTATATTAACACACAGGTCTTTGATTAGGCCTAGACATTTAACTCTACTGGAAGCAAAAGAGTATAAACCTTTGTATGGTATAGTTATCTCAAGGCCTAATCTTTCCATTACTACCTTTGGCATATGGTTGTGTGAAGCTCTTGAATCTAACATGGCATTATGGATAATTTTATCATGGATGTTTAAATTGACATAAAATGGAGGAACACCTCCCTCTTGGAATTTACCTTCTACTTTTGGTCCAAACAGAAGTTCAGGTTTGTCATCATTTAGATTTACAGAATCAACATTTTCTCCTATGTTTAAAGATTTCAAAAGTTGGGACCTATATACATCTTGAGTGACTAATTCAGTAAGAGGATAGATATTTTAATATTGGAAATTTCATTCTCTATAATGAAAGGTGTCTGATTTTTTGAAATGTTCAAATCAGTCTTTTCAGGAACTTTTTTCACAGCAATTTCAGCTTGGTAGTTTTTATTAGGAAACTTAGTTAAAACAGTTTTATCAGGGGCACTAGCTGTATTTCTAGTGTTTCTTTGGTCACCACTATGTTTGGGATTAGGTTGGTTGTTTTTGTTTTTATTCCTATCAGAACTTTCAGCCACTGTATTCATATTTTCTGTTGTCTTTTTAGGAATGTTTTCAGGGATCTTCCTAGCAGAAATTTTAGAGGTATTTCTTTTGGGAGTATCTTGGTTTTTATTTCTCCTGAGGTCATACTTTCTATGCACTTCCATGATGGAATTTTCAAAGCCTTGTTTGTAGTCTTCAGATTCTAGGCTTTCTTCCTCATTTGGTGCAAATATGCCTTGTTCTTTCTCAGTGAGGAAAACAGTATCCTCATTATTCACTCCCATTAAATTTATGTGGTTTTCCTCTGTTTCTTCAATTACCCCCTCATCCTCATCAACATATTTTTCTTGGAAAGGAGGTCTGATTTTCTGATCAAGAACCCTTTGTCTTATTTGAGGGGGGTTTCTTCTAAAGTTCTGGTTTTGGTTCTGATTTTGATTTATGTTTTAAGGAGATGTTTGGTTTTCTCTAGGATAAGCTCTCTCATTTACATTCATCCTCTCCATTATCCTCTCCATGGTTTTGACTAAGTTATCAATATTTGTATCAGATGTGGAGGGCACAACTTCTTCCCTACATGTGACTCTTTTTTCATTTTTCATTCTAGCTCTCTTAGCAATCAGATTGGCTTCTACACTTACTGCTCCCCTTTGCATGTCTTCTAATGTGAGGGGTTCTATTTCTCTTAATTGATAAGCCATATCTGGTTCAAAACCATCAGGGAATTTCATTAGGGCTACACCTTTTGGAGGTTTCATATGTACAGGTAGGGCATTCTATACACTATTGAACCTAGTGTAGTATTCCTGAACACCTCCTCCAACATTTCTCTTAATGTTTTCATACTCTGATAAGATTTGGAGAGGGTTATTCTTAACCTCACATTTGTTTAAGAATAGTTGATGAAAATCAGGAAGGTCATTGATGCTATTAGGGGTTAAGCCTTTAAACCATTTTCTTACTTCTCCCCCTAAACTTTGAGCAAAAATTCCAATTTTAACAGTTTCATCATTTATTTCTTGTCTATCAAAGTAGTCATTCATTCTTTCCACATGTTGTTGAGAAATAATATAACTAATTGCATCATAAAAGGGGACCTTGGACTGGTAGTAATGTGGTAGAACAACTAAAGGCTGTGGTAGAACTAGTGGAGCATACCATGTTGCCATGATCTGTGGTTGGGGAAAAAAATGAGGGTTAACAAGTGGAGGATTTACAAAAGGAGGTACAGGGTTAAATGGAAGAAGGTGAACAGTGGGGGATGAAGTTAGTACAACAGAATTATGTTGTAAGGTAGATGGGTCTAAAACTATTTGGGTTATCCAACTTTGAGACCTAGTCCTACACAATCTTTGTTCTAGGGGTGAGTTAGATAGGATATTCTGCAAGTCTTTGAGGTTTTAAGGTAGGGAATTCGCTTTGTGGATCGGTCTACCAACAGTTGGATTTTTAAATCTAGGAGACTTCCTAAGGATGATTTCAGGATTTTCAACTATTGGAGGAGGGTTTGGGTTAGGATGGATCTGTTATAGATTCTTCTAGAAGCCAGAACTTGGACTGAAAAATTATAAAGGTCGAGAATTTATGACAGTCTTAAAGGACCAACCAATCTGTGAAAGAAATACTTAATCCAAAAAGTATTCTTGACTAGGTTCTTTTGATGTTCAATGATAAAATAAGTTTCCCAATGGAGTCTATAGAAAACCAGTGGAGTCAGCAGGCCTACTGAAAACCAGTGGAGTCACCAGGTGGAGGATTTTTACTTGTTTTATGGTTGGTTGTTGTCCACCATCAGCAACCAGATACCATTCTTGTCTAGCACTTGATTCATCTAAGTTAAAATGAGGTTTTCTAAGTTTTGAGGTAATTTTAAGATGTTTATTACTCAGTATTCCCTAGTATGGTTGCCACTGTGTTTTCTCCCCGTGATTTGCAAGATTGGCAAGAACAAACTCTGCAGGGAACCACATCAAAACCACATTGGAATCCTAGGACTTAGCCTTCCTGGATTCATAGAGGGATCTCTCTATGTAATTGTTTATAGATGATATGTCTTTGTGCTTTTGTTTATGATGTTAGGCTAGTTATGAAGTTCTAAGGAATTTTATTTATTTATTTATTTATTGATAGGTTGATAGATCAATGGTGTGATTAAATGAGGGAGTGTTTCAGCTGAATAGATAGACCATGAGAAATATTAACCCATTGGATTATGGAGTCATAAAAGGATTTAATTGTTCATCAACTCTGCAAGGGTTTTCATAGGGCAAGCTAACTATATCAAGTGGATCTCTTAGATTATATGGCATATGAAATGAAAATAAGTTGTCAAATCAACAAAACTAAAAGTTAGTTAAGAATATTCTAGCTCTACTCTAACAAGAAAATCCTTTGAGGTAACTATTTGAGGCAAACCAAAGGACAGGGCATACCATAGACTTCTTTTGCTAGACTTTAATAAGAAAACCTTTAAGACAAAAATCCAACAATCATAGAATTACTTTCAGACAAATAAAACATTTAAGATAAAAATGAGTGCAACTAAAGAGCAAGATAAACATGTATTCTTTAATCAAACACTCTAAAGACCTTTGTAGCAATAGTTTGAGGCAGACCAGAGGACATCGCATACCATAGACTTCCTTGGTTTAGAATCTACTAAGTATACTTCAAAGAAAGGCCTTAAAAACAATGTTTCAAGCTACACCAAAGGACATGGAATACCATAGACTTCTTTGGCTTGACTCTATTAAATCATTTTCAAGACAACAAGCTAGGTGGAACTAGAGAGAAATTAAGAATTCTCTAATCAAACCTTGTAGAAGAAAACATTAAGATAAATAATGTAGACATAAATAGGGTGCCAAGACAACATATCGTAATCTAAAATTTCTGTTACTTTATCAGAGAAATAATGGACATAGTGGAAAATAGAAGAAAAACATTGACAAAGAAGGAAAAATTAACCATTAACATAGCACAAGAATCCTGTGAACGTGCTTGTATTACTGATGTTCAAAACAGTTACATTACTCCAGTGCAATAGACCTTTGCAACTCAGAGTTTTCTTAAATCCAGTCTCGCACTCTCCATTTAGCTCAACAATAGCAATTAGTCAACTAACCAACCAACCAACACTAAAAATGAATGATACATGTAGTATTTATCTATAAAATGAGGAGGTGGTCCTAAGCTAGGGTTTTATATGTTATTTATTATAGAGTTAATGCATTTTTGACCTTTGAGACCATGCAAGGCCCAAGGCAAAATATTTGAGAATGTTTCACTATAAAAATAACTCCTAACTTAACTTCTAAGCTAACTTTTTGGAACTATTTGACTTTAAGGCTTTTCAATAACTTTTACAATAACTGCTGTAGCTGAGAAATATCTCTATCTGTCTATCATAACTAATGATATATTTTTTGAAAGAAAACATGTTTTCTGTGTCTAGATGTCCTTTTGAAGAAGTACTTTTTTTTGGTTTAGCCCTTCGAATCTGTTTCTGTGCTGATATGCCTCTGTTTTATCCTTTAAAATCTATTTTAGGCTTATAACTTGATATATCCTTTAACTTTATATCTCACTACCTTTTCTTTTAATTCTGCTTATATCTCTGATCTGTGATTAGCCTCTTAATTTGTCTTTTGATCCTTGACTTGATTATTAATCCTTCAATATTTATTGTTGCGGTCTTCTGACTATTTTGTCTTCTCATCGTGTCTTTGTCTGTGTTTACTGTGAAGGGTAGGCATTCTTCTGCTGTTGGAGGGTTTATATAACACCAATGATCATGATTCATCGATGATTACATTTTATTTTATGTCCCCGGTCTTTCTAATGAAATGAGATCTCTAGATCGTCACCCAGATCAGTGATTAAAATGATTTTCGACCATTGGAACGCATTTTTCTGCATTCTTGGCATGAAACCTGCACAAAAACAAACTTGTTAGCTTAAAACATGCGTTTGGGGGCTTAGCTGCATTTTTTTGGGGTTTTTCGGCTGTCAGAGCATTTGCAGAGGTATGAATGGTGGTTTGAGCTTCATCGCAGAGCCATAGGTCTCTGGAACATTTTGAATCGGATAGCGGTATTGTGATTTGTCAGGAGGAGGAAAAAAAGTTTTCGCGAGCGAGAGCGGTGGTTTTCGCATGGGAGGGAGGTGGTAAATGGTTTTGGCAGAGAGGATGTGATTCCATTCATCGATTGACATGTGGCAGAGGTATACCGCCTATTTTGCATGTTTTTGAAATGCTAACCCTGGCGCAAATAATGTTGCGACAAGGGTTGCGGATCATCAGATCTAGGGGGAGATAGATCTACGGTGATCGGGAGTCTAGGAGCTGCGGGCAAGTGAAGAGGTGGGGCCCAGGTGGACAGGTGGCAGGGTATTACTGGAGTGCAGGGTTCGATGTATGTGGGGCCCGACGGATTAAAAAATAAGCGAAAGTGCTTATTTATAGGGTAAAGGGGGATGGGTTTATGTGGGTCTTTTAATAAGGTGAGGGGGTTAAAATTATTAAAGAAAGGGCTTTAATATTTATAAAGGGGTCAGGTTAAAACATAAAGGTCAAGTTTTAATATATTTAAAATAGAGTTTAATATGAATTAAAAGGGTCCCGAAAGGTTAATTTAAACTTAAAACAATGTAAAAAAGGGAGTTTTTTTACATTTTTTTAGTGCATATAAGGAAAGATGATGAAGAGAGGGAGTTGATGAGGGATTTTAGTGGGGAAAAATGGGGAAATGAAGTTTTTGGTAGGGTGGAGGGTGAAAATGAGGGAAATTAGCCCAAAATGAGTCTTTAAGAGTAGCATGGTGATTTTGAGTAGACAAACTGAGAGATAGTGAAGAAGGTTTTATGAAGATAATGAAGGTAGTGAGATTTCTAAAGGTAGCTGATAGGTAAGAAATATTATCTTTAGCTGATTGTAATAAATCCATAGTCATCTAGTGAATCTGTAGAATACAAGAGGATAACACTAAGTATAGATTTGTGAATGTGTTGATTAGTATTTTTATAGGTCAATTTGGGCATCATTCCCAATGACCTGGTTAATTGGACATCATCTCCAAGACCAATGAATAGGGTCTATCATCCCCTATCATTTCAGTTTCTACATTCCCTAAGACAAAGAACAAGACAAATCATTCATGACTTTCATCTGCAAAGGTTTCCAAGATTTGAAGTTTATAATATATCATATGAGAGCTCCTCAATGTTGCCTCTAAAGGGACTAAGTGCATAGCATATGTAGGTAGCCTCATTCAAGGCTACTCTGCAAAGCACTTCCTGACACTCATAGGTGCGTTGGTCACATTGGGAGCAGAGTTCTCATTGTTCCAGAATCTCCACTTGGCCAGTGCCTTCTAAAATAGTTCACATGTGTCAAAATTCGAATCCATGTGTCCATTTGACATCTACAAGATTGGGAACATGTCGTTCCTATTATTGGAAAGTCATTAATTGTAAAACTACCTTCAGCTCCTCTATAAATTGAGCACAGATCTTAGTGTTTTATAAGGAAGAATTGAGTAGAGAAATGCTAGTGGAATTTCAATTGAGGATTTGATTTGTGTAACATGCTGCTGGAGAGATCTGCATTTTGATGAGGCTGGGATGCTGCTGGAGATGGTCACTTCAAATCAATCACTGGGTTGTAACCTCCCCTTCTATCCATTAATAAAGATTGTTGCTTACTTTCCCACATATGTTTCAGTATAAGCTCATGTTTTCCATATTATGAATTCTTATTTTATGCATATGTTTTGTGTTTCATTTATTTAACTAAATAACTTGAATAGACATCTGTATTATTGCTATCTTTTGCTGTTTAGTGTTCATCTTTCCAGGAAATATTTTCAGACATCTAGCTTGGATTTGAAGCTACAGCAAGAGCGATAGAAGGAGAATAGGAAGCACTTGGACTCCAAGTAAGTTCTTTGATCTGTTCTGTGTGTCTATTTATAGTTAGGAAAATTAGTTGCAAAGTCTTTAATCTATTTTTCTAGATAAGCACCTGTCTAGGGAAGAATGATTTATCCGTAATTCATAATTCCGCATAAAAAATTAGCGACTCCACTAGGGATTTTACCCTTCATCCGAGGTGTATTTTCCTCTGATTTTCTCTGTTTATTCACCCAGTAGATTTTAATCAGAAATATTAGGCTTTTTGAAATCCAAATTTGCATTAGAAGTGTGTTAAAAAACTATGTTTTTCGTTGTACACTGCGCCCAACGCACTGTGCTTTGCATAGCACTGTCTCCCTTTCAGGGGTGCTTTGCAACGCACTGTCTCCCCTTAGAGACTGCGTTGACCCCAGAGACCATCCAAATTCCATTGAATTTGTCATTGAATTTTGTTTTTAGTTTTTTCTCTGCTATGTTTTGAAAATCACGAAGCCTCATATTGACCAGTGAACTTATCTACCTCTTCCTCCTTTGAAATAATAGTTTGTTCAATGTTTGTTTAAAGCATTTTTCTTTATCATTGACAGATTAATTTCAAAGTATTTTTATTGTAGCATTAGATCCATTTGATTTTGAAAAGGAAATTGTCATAAATTCTTCATTTCTTGATAGGAGAAATTGTTGTTTAATTCCTCATTTTTCATTCAAAAGAGAATTGTTTTTTATATTCTTCATTTCTCAAAGCAAAAGGCATTTGTTTTATTGATTTGATGCACTTAGTTTCTTTTTTGCATTCATAACATTAAAGGATCTAAAAATAAAAACCTACATTTGCATGTAGTGGATTGTGTGATTTGTAAAAGGAACAATTAGGAAATTTGCATTTAGTTTTTGCTCTTTGATTTGTTTGCTGTCAAATTGATTTCTCTTTCCCTCTAGTAGCTAGGATTTTCATTAAAAAACTAAAGGTGAAAGATTTCTTATCATTCTTAGTTTTCATTTTAGGAATTTTCAATACATCATCGTGGTGAACCTTTGAAAGGAAAATAGATAAACAAGATCAACTTAAAATTTATCTCAATTTACCTAACAAAGCATTGGAACCATAACGATAACATTTAGAAGGTATAGGCTAGAGACGTGTTCCGGCGTAGTAAAACATAGCAGCTGTTGTTAACTTGTCTGCGATACATTCAGAGTGTGATACCTCACTCCACATACATAAGTATATCGTAGCTCATCCATGTACTTTCGGGTATATCGGGCGGTGTTACAGTACGAAAAGTATAAAGGGGTGCTCTCACTCTACGGTTTCGCATCAGATAACGCTATTACAGACTTGGGCCTCCACATACCTTCAGGTATATTTGGGAGGACAACTTTTAGGTGCTATCCATCCATAGTGAACCGAGTAGGCCACCTTGTAAATTGTGATACACCGAACACAACATTTGGGGAGATTGCCTACTTGTACTTCTTTGTTCACCAGGAGGTATTCTGCAGTTCATAGTTTCTTGGTAAACCCTTTAGCCTAGAATTAGCCTTTTGTTTTGTTTATTTGTTTTTGGTTAAAATAAATTAGTAACCATGGAAGAAAAAAATCCTTTCCCCTGTCCTTCGCATAGTTTAGCATTAAAACCACCTTTACCACCAAAAGTTACACCTAGTCGGCGAAGGCGAAAACACTCTATCGAATCAAGTACTATTCATACCTCTGGTGAAACATCATATTCCCATATACCATAGTTAGCTCAAGTTGTTTCTACACATACCAGTTTGTCTACTATTGTCGAAACAGAGTCCTCACAACTACCCGTGGTCACGATCCATCCAATCAGTGAGGCCATACCTCCTGGACCCAATGTTGTTCAACCAAAAGTTGATCCAGATCCTGTCTCTTATTTTCTAGAACATATGAATCCCGAAGTCGAAAAACTGAAAGTTGTTCCTTCCTTGGTCATCCCACAAATTTCTATAGCCATTGAGTCTCCCATATCACACAGTCAACCACCTGAAATATACTTTGGGCCTGACGGTGAAATACTTCCACCTGGTTTAATTTTGATTGAAGAAATCTCGTAAGACAAGACACCTTTAACTCCAACCCATTTTGGGGAGGAAATTTACCTATACGAGTCTTTTCCTCAATCGTCGCCATCTGCTTTTGTTGATCCTATTCCTATTCAAACTCTTGTCGATCCAAAAGGGTATAAATTTGGTCAAGTAACCATGTTTGAACCAACATCTTCAGTTGGGCCATCTGTTCCAATTACGTCAGCACCTACCCTCACTACCCCTCCGATGTTTACAACTTCACCAGAGTCATATTTTAATGGTGGCCCTATGGTCCCATCAGGTTATAAATCTTTATCTAGAATTTTCTCTGGTGCATCTTCAAATCCATAGAATTTACCAATTTCATCATCTGGTATTATAACTGGTAAACCTATAGCGAGTACTGAACAACTTGATTCTTTAAATACATCATCAGGGAAATATCAAGCCAGTCCTTCTGGGTCTATTCCTTCAAGTACCATATCAACTGGACTCCCAACATTTGGAGAGAAATATTTTCCATCTTATTATCCTCCTCATGTTGGGGGGCAACCTTTGGTTACCCACTATGACAGTACTCCATCACTTTTTGGTCAACCTAATGTCGAAATGAATGTTTTTCAATGGCAACCCACTCTTCCTATCCAACCACAAACAGTTGTACACTCATATCAACCAGTTCAACTTGTTACACCCACATAATTTCCACTTGTTAATGCATCTTTACCCCTATTACAGAATCAAAATTTTATACAAAAACCTTATCAAGCGGGTCCTTCAACTCAATACCCTCAAATATTGGGTCCATAGACTCCAAATCCTTCAGTTAATTTACAACAACCTATATACGGAAGCATTTATTCACAAGCTGGTTTACCATTTTATGGGATGTCACATCCACAACCTGGTTATACCTAGCAACCGAATCAAAGTTATCCTAATTTGGGTTATAACATTGGTGGACAGACCCCTTGGCAGCCTCAGGTGCAAACGCCTCAAACTTCATTTCAACAAGTATCATATCCAAGTTTTGGTCAACAGAATCCTCAAATGTTTGCTTTTCAAAACAACCCCTATCTGGGTTACCAGCAACAGATTCCTTATGCTGGTGCTCAAAGGCCTATTGCTCAAGCAATTCCATCTTCCCTTGGTTATGCTCAACCTAACCTTAATAGACAATTTCCTTTTGTTGCAACTTTAGAGTTACCATATTTAAATCAGCCAACTAATGATCCAATTAATTATTCTCCTTGGTGGCCGGTGATGCCTCACAAATTACCCTAGGATATTCCTAATCTCAATGGAAGCCCTTGAGAAGATCCGTTGACTCATGTTATGACTTATCATTTATGGTGTTCATCAAATTCCTTTAATGATGATTCTGTTCGACTACGTCTTTTCCTGCGTACGCTCACAGTTCCGACCGCAAAATGGTATATTGAGTTACCTATAGCTTATTTTGATAATTTCACTGACCTATCCACTGTCTTTTTGACTCACTTCCAGATACCCATACGATATGAAACTGGAACAGAAATCTTGACCAATTTAAAACAGACTAATGCTACTCACATTTCTGATCATATTCATGAGTGGCGTCGTCGTCGTAGAATGGTTAAGACATTTGTTCCGGATCAGCTCCTTGTTGATTGGTTCATTAAGTCCCTTTTACCATCTATAATTGAGGATGTGGCTAAGGGTGGCATCGTCACAGAAGAGAAATTTATTTCTCATGCCCAATACTTAGGCTTGATTTATACTCAGTCTGGCATGCTCTATGAAAAAATTTCTAATGCACCGAGATCTAATTTTATTGGTCCTCCTTAATTAAAGTACTCTCATGACAGAGATGGCTTGATTGGTACTGCAAGCACACATCATGCTATTTCATTTTATCCCGCACCTTCTTCTGAAATTAATGTCGTGTCATTTGACAAAGGAAAAAGTGACAAGCAACCTGGAAGTAAGAAAAAATGGAAATCTAAGAAAAAGAAAACTTCTAACCCGCAGGAAAAATCATCTGATCAATCGTATGGACCTAGGAAACCTCATTATCCATGCATAATCTGTAATGAGGAACACATTGTTATGGATTTTCCTCACCGCGCTGAAGTCTGAAATATCATCAAGACTTCCCATGCGTTAGTTGTGTTGATAGACCCATTTCCAAATTCGGACACAAACATGGTTGCTACGGATCTAGCTTCTAGTTCCCAAGTACTTATGTTGTCAGTCACAAAAAATTCAACATATATTTTGGTTTCAACGCATAATAAATATTATGGTATTCAGGCCACTGATCAACCTACTACCTCGACTGATCAGGAGCTCATGTTCAAGTTATGGAAATTGCTCAAAATTAAAAGTGTCTGGAAGAGTGTCGAACCTGAATGAATGGAAAGTTCTCGTCGCTGCAATTGTAGCACCATGAAAATTTCTCAAAACTGAGGTCATATGTGAAATTTACTGAGGTTTGAAATCGTCCAATGAACTCCAAAACAGGACTTTTTTATTAAATTGACTATGCCATTTTTAAAAAATATATATATATATAGGGCAAGTTAATTTTTTTATGTATTGTGAAGGCCTATCAGAGGGTGCCACGTGGCCTTCACAGAGGTTGCCACATGGCCCCAGGCCATACGTTGAAAATACTGTGCAAAATTTTAAGGTTATGGGATTCGAACCCTGACCCGATAGTTCGGGCAAGGCTGACCCGACCGGCCCATCTGTGGCGTATTCGTTGAAGAGTTGGGCAGAGAAAGGTTTGGGGCCAGCCCATCGTAACATGACCACAACATAAGAAACATGGCTTAAAACACATTTAAACTGACAGAATAAAAGGGTTAGCCCCGCAGGGCTAGCCCTTATACCATATGATCTCACACCATCACCGTGGGCGCGTATCCAACCTTATCCGCAACAGTTAAAATCGTCAGCGCTAAACGCACATGTGAACACGCCAATGAACCTAACCAAAAAATTTAATGCCTTCATTGATTTAGAGTGCAGCTCCACCAATTCTGCCTGTCCGCCTAATTTGGAGCGTTAACTGGAGTTCCTCCAGTTTTGGAGGAGGATTTTGGGGTTCATTGGGAAGTTTTCTTGTTTCTGCCATAGATCCCTCATTATTGGACCAAATTGAGTGAAATTTTAGTCAATTTTGGGTCTCTTCAACATTATGAAGATTTTAGCATAGGTTTCAGGTCGAATAGAGGTCATCTTCAGAAGTTTTTTCTTCGAGGAAGATGAACGGGCCATCAGGGCCACCATGAGGCAGAATCAGTTTGAGGCATAGACAAGGGAGCTAGATGCCTATTCCAGAGATAAAATAGTAAAAATTGGGTATTTCAGATGTTCTAAATTTTATGAGATGGTTTGTAGAGCCTGTAGATAATGTTTGAAGGCCGAAAAGCTTCAGTAAAGTTTCAGGGGCCATCAGTGCCAACCTTTGCTAGCAGCAGTGTAGGGCTTAGCCAGAGCTGCTTGAGGCCATTTGCAGCAAACCAGTAGTCATTATTGACTTTAAAAATAATTATGAATCTAATGACAGAGGTTTTAGAAAGTTTTTAGGACTTCTAGAGGTCTAAAAACCTAGCAAAGAAGTTTTCAGTGACCCTAGTGCCAGGGGGTGCTGATAGGAGTTGGAGGCGAAACCGGAGCAGCTAGAGGCCATTTATAATGAATGGATAGTCTAATTTGACTATTTCAGACATTATGGAACCAATGGAAGTGGTTTCGGAAAATTTTTATAACTTCTACAACTCAAGAAGCTGATTTGAATTTTTTGGCAGCCTTGGGCAAACCGTGGAGGATAGCCTAGTTTAGGGATGAAGTGCTCGATTTTAGCAATTTATCAGTTGATATTTGGTGTCTGATGTGTGATGGATAAAAAAAGAGTGGATTCAGTGACAAAAATATAATTCTGAGGGATTTTGTGCAATTTAGAAGCTCAGAGTAGCTTAGTGTACCGACAAAAGGAATCGTGTCAACAAGAGCCTAAAGCTATTTGCAGAATTTGGACAACCATTATAGGGATATTTATGGTATTTTCAGTCCTTTGGATTATTTTTGTATTCATTGGAGTTAATTATTTACTTGTAAAAATACTAAACATAATCCCAAAGAGCCGAGTCAAGATGACCAAGCTCAAAGGAGACATAGCCCACGAGATTTCGGGTGAACTCCTAGATTAAGTTTGATGTTGTATTTAAATTTTTATTTGTTGCATTATGTTGTTGTTATGCATGTTAAATTTCAGCAAGAACAAATGAAATTAAGAGGCATAAATAGTAAAAATTCACACACCACTTTCAAGTAAATAATTCCGCAAAATTGTCAAGTACAAGCTAGATCATTTAATTTAAATTGAGTGGTAGGTTCTTGAAATACATACAAGTTATCCAGTCCATTTTTAGATCAGGTAGGTATCAAAGAAATTTTTTTCTTGCTTGACAGAGAACTTGGTTGCTTGATTCTATAGCTTGAAAGGTGTTTAAATAGTGTAAAAGATTGACTATTTTACTATTTGCAAACTGATTGTTATTTGAGTTTGCTTGAGATTTGGGGATAGCTACTAATTATCTAAGTCTCAGAGAGGACAAAAAGGAATAAAAGGAATGAAAGAATCTTCCTTACCCCAAGGAACCTCAAGATCAACAAAACCTGTTGATGATTGTTTGTTAAGAAGCTCTTGGAGTTTGTTTGTTGCTTGGCTGCTTGAATAAGAGTTTGTCTCTCTAGCCATTTGGTTAAAAAAGCTTTGAGAACTTTGTTGAAGTTAATTTATTCATTGACATCAAAATGAAAACTTCTACAAGTGAAGTTTCCTCCTTCACAAGATTCTTCGATGATGATATGAAGCATGACTTTATTATATTGAAAGACATGGTGCAAATTTTGTTTGAGGATAAAAGAGAAAGCACTAAACTTCGTGAACAATTGTTTGCCATGAAGCAAGAGAAGGAAGAAATTCTTCAAAGATTGCATGATATGGAGATGTAGCTCCATCAAGCTCAAGAAGCTTTGACCAAGAACATGCGTGAGGAAGATGTAATCCATTCTAATTTTTCTTTAGTTTCCTCTTTAGAAAGATGTGTTGGTTCTTTCGAAAAACATACAAGAGAGGTATAGGGTCAAAATTAATGATTAAAATGGGCTATGAAGGCAAAGGGTTAGGAAAGCATGCACAAGGCATGGTTGAACCTGTTTCGGTTGAGGAATGACCCAAGAATCTTAGTCTTGGTTATGTGCAATTTAATGGCGAAGACTCCAAAGCCATTAAGGCATGTGAGGCTATTTCAAAGAGAACCTTTATTCCAAGTTTTAAGATGAAAATATTTCAAATCTGTTTCAAAGATTATTGCCATTTCTTTAAGCCTTTGTTGCAGCAAGAAGATGGTAGACATGCAACTTATGGTGAGCATGCAAGTTCATACTATTTTCAAGACAAGAACAATGATGTTAGTCTACAAATGAAAGCTGTAGCCTCTACTAGTTCATCTTCTCAAGAAGGAAAAAAGGATGAACATGCAAAGCAGCACAAGAGGTATAAATCTTCCCATGATCAATTTGATTGTGTTTCTACAAAGCATGATAATTTTTCATGCTTAAATGGAAGAAAGATTTGTTGTACATATTGTGGTCAATTTAAACATGATGTTTCGAGATGTTGGATAAGGAAGAAGGCATACAGGAAGCAGATGAAGCAAAGAAAACTTTCAAAGAAGGTGCATAAGACTTGCACATACTTCCAAAAGAGGGGACATGTTGTCTCCCATTGTTGGAATTTGTATCCAACTAGTCGTCCCAAGTACATGCAACAAGAGGACAGAAAGATTGGCGAAGGTGGAACCAAGGATTCCATTATTGTTGTGAAAACGGAAGTTTCACATGAAGAAGAGTTGCAGCAACAAAAGTCGCCATGGAAGTGGCTTGGTAAGAAGTGGATGGACTTCTTAGCACAGTAAGACGTACTCATTTTGTTATGTTGTAATCTCTCGTTTGTTTGAGCCAACTTGGATCATTGATCAAGGCAGCGATGTTCAGTTTTATTCTGGAAATTTCTCGCCAGAAATTTTCTGAGTGAGTGCAAGAAAAATAGTTCTTGACAGGAGGACAGCACATCGAGAAAGGGAAGTGTCAATTTCTTTCTAGTTGTGGTTCAAAGTCACTAGCCATGCAAGGAAAGTGTTTGGAGGTTGAAGAGAAGATGGTATTGTACTCTCATTTACTATATAGATTAGTTTCAATAGTCCAGAGAGCTTTTGGGGTCCAAAAGCTTCCCAGTGAGGAGGTGTGATCAGGAGCTCATGTTCAAGTTATGGAAATTGCTCAAAATTAAAAGTGCTCAGAAGAGTGCCGAACCTAAATGACTAGAAAGGTCTCGTCGCTGCAATTATGGCACCATGAACGGTTCTCAAAACTGAGGTCGTATGTGAAAGTTACTGAGGTTTGAAATTGTCCAATGAACTCCAAAACATGAATTTTTGATTAAATTGACAATGCCATTTTAAAAATATATATATATAAAGGGAAAGTTAATTTTTTTATGTATTGTGAAGGCCTATTAGAGGGTACCACATGGCCTACTCGGAAGCTTCCACGTGGCCCCAGGCCATAGGTTGAAAAGACTGTGCAAAATTTTAAGGTTAGTGGATTCAAACCTTGACCCAACAGTTCGGGCAGGGCCGACCCGACCAGCCCATCTGTGGCGTATTCGTTGAAGAGTTGGGTAGAGAAAAACGTGTTGTCAGCTCATGGGCGGAGAAAGTTTTGGGGCCAGCTCATCACAACATGACAGCAGCATAAGAACCGTGGCTTAAAACACATTTAAACCAGCGGAATAAAAGGGCTAGCCCCACAGGGATAGCCCTTATACCATTGATCTCACACTGTGACCGTGGGCGCGTATCCAACCCTATCCGCAATAGTTAAAATCGTCAGCACTAAACGTGCATGTGAACATGCCAAAAAAACTAACCACAATATTTAATGCCTCTGCTAATTTACGGCATGCTTCTGGAAATTCCTCCTTTCCGCCTAATTTGGAGTGTTAACTGGAGTTCCTCCAGTTTTGGAGGAGGATTTTGGGGGACATTGGGCAGTTTTCTTGTTTTTTCCATAACGCCCTCATTATTGGACCAAATTGAGTGTAATTTTAGTCAATTTCAGGTCTCTTCGACATTCTGAAGAGTTTGGCATATGTTTTAGGTCGAACAGAGGTCATCTTCAGAATTTTTTGCTTCGAGGAAGATGAAGGGGCCACAAGGGCTAGGAAGAATCAGTTTGAGGCCTAGCTAAGGGAGCTAGAGGCCTATTCCAGAGATCCAATAGTCAAAATTTGGTATTTCAGATGTTATAAATCTGATGAGATGGTTTTTAGAGCCTGTAGAGAACGCTTGAAGGCCAAAAAGCTTCAGTAAATTTCCAGGGGCCATTAGTGCCAGCTTTTACCAGTAGAAGTGCAGGGATTTTCCAGAGCTGCTTGAGGCCATTTGCAGTCAACCAATAGTCATTCTTGACTTTAAAAATAATTATGAATCTAATGACAGAGGTTTTAGAAATTTTTTAGGACTTCTAGAGGTCGAAAAACCCAGCAAAGAATTTTTCAGTGACCCCAGTGCCAGGGGGTGCCAATAGGGGTTGGAGGCGAAACTGGAGCATTCGAAGGCCATTTATGATGAATGAATAGTCAAGATTGACTATTTCAGAAATTTTGGAACCAATGGAAGTGTTTTAAGAACATTTTGAGAACTTCTACAGCTCAAGAAGCTGATTTTAAGTTTTGGGCAGCCTTGGGCAAACCGTGGAGGATAGCCTAGTTTGGGGATGCAGTGCTCGATTTGAGAAATTTATCAGTTGATATTTGGCGTATGATATGTGATGGATATAGAAGGAGTGGCTTCAGTGAAAGAAACAAAATTCTGAGGGATTTTGTGCAATTTAGAAGCTCATAGTAGCTTAGTGCACCGACAAAAAGGATCGTGTCAACAAGAGCCTAAAGCTGTTTGCAGAATTTGGACAACCATTAGACGGATATTGATGGTATTTTAATTCCTTTGGATCATTGTTGTATTCATTGGAGTTAAGTATTTACTTCTGAAAAAACTTACCATAATCCCAAAGAGCCGAGTCAAGATGACCAAGCTCAAAGGAGACGTAGCCCACGAGATTTCAGGTGAACACATAGATTAAGTTTTCTATTGTGTTTAAATTTTTATTTGCTGCATTATGTTGCTGTTATACATGTTAAATTTCAGCAAGAACAAATGAAATTAAGACACATAAACAGTAAAAATTCATACACCACTTTCAAGTAAATAATTCTGCAAAATTGTCAAGTACAAGCTAGATCATTTAATTTAAACTGAGTGGTAGGTTCTTGAAATACATACAAGTTATCCAGACCATTTTCAGATCATTGAATATGAATCCGTCTACAGAATCAGTACTGCCTACTGCTATTCCTGAATTGACAATCAAGCCACCAAAGGGAGTAATTCACAAATCGAAATATAATCCTCGAGAAAGAGCTGCACAAAATTATAATATAGTTGAATATTTGGCTCTATCCCCTTCAGCAATGTTCGCTCTCGAGGTATTACAAAATTTTCCCTCCCAAAAATAGGATTTATTTTCAGCTATTGGTGGAATTGATCCAACTGATTCTAATCTTTTCATCTTTAATCATACGGGCTATGTCTCGCAATTACCAACAGAATTGGCATTCTCCATACAAGTAAATGTTCTCAATCACCTTGTTCATCGCACTATTATTGATGAGGGTGCATCTACATGCATTATGTCTCTAAATTGTTGGAAGTCACTTGGCTTGCCATGCTTATCACAATCATCAATGACATTGAAGGCTTTTGATGGATGTACATATAAGCCTTGTGGTATTATTAATAACCTGCATGTTGAACTAGGGGGAAAAACAGTGAATGTTGATGTCAAGGTTGTTGATGGACCCCTTGAATATAAAATTCTACTTGGAAGGCCATGGGTATATGCAATGTATGCAATTGTTTCTACATATTTCAGAATGATTTTCTTTCCATATAAAGGTACTATCACAATCATTAATCAACTATCCTTCTTTGCCTCCGCTTTGCAGGTAACTGGAAGCATTCCATTCATTCACGCACCCAAACTAACACTTCAGAACATTGGTGTTGGACTCTTAAAGGATTCCATTCTCATGGGAACCTTTTTATTACCGCCGCCTACGATGTCGGCAGAAATTGCAAGTATAGAGACCTATTACATCATCTCTTCCTCTCCATCTAGCTTAAGGGAGAGTACGGGTGATTCTGAAATTGTTACGTTGGATGAATTTCTGCCGCCCAACCCTATTGAGTTGGCATAGCAATCAATTTATCTGGCTTGGGCGGTGAATCCGAAATCAACATCGCCGATTGTTTTGGTTGATCATTCCTTAGATTTTGGTACTCCTTCTAATCCTTTTTCCTCAATGTTCTTGACAAATGAGAATATTTTGGAAGCTATGATGTTAGAAGGAGAACCATGGGAAGATTATCATCATCGTTCCCATCTTCTTGATTATGAATAAAACTATCTTAGTGAACTATATCACCCATCAATCAAAAATTTCTTTTCAAATTATTTACATATTAATGCAATCGATTCCAAGCAAAATATGTCAAATATTGAAGAAACCATGTCTATCGATATTTCGACCAAACCTAGCGTTGTAGAAAATATTCATGTTGGTGTATCTTGTTCTCCATCAAAAATTGAAACATATCGCTCTCTATTTCATGAATTCCGTGATGTATTTGCTTGGTCTTATGAGGAAATGCCAGGCATAGATACTAGTATTGTTGAACACACTATTAATATGTATTCTGATGTCAAATCGGTGCATCAATAGCTTCGTTCTGTTCATCCAAAGAAAGCCGCTGCCATCAAAGCAGAAGTTGAAAACATTTTGCATGTTGGTTTCATTTACCCTGTTCCACTGACTGAGTGGGTTTCCAACATCGTTCCTGTCATGAAAAATCAGTGGAATATTAGACTGTGTGTCGATTATCGGTATGTCAATCTTGCTTGTCCAAAAGACAACTACCCTACTCCATTTATTGACTAGATTATTGGTGATTGTGCTAGATGTGAAATATTTTCATTTATGGATGGATTTTATAGCTACATTCAAATCAATATCTGCCTAGAGGATCAACATAAGACAAAATTCATCTGTCCCTGGGGCACGTTCACTTATAGGAAACTATCGTTTGGTTTAAAGAATGTTGGGGAAAATTTTCAAAGAGTAATGGATTATTATTTCAATGACATCAAGCACATTGTTCAACCGTATCTAGATGATTTACCAGCACATTCACGAAATCAGACTGATCACCCGATCCATTTGAGAGCCATTTTCTTACGCTACCGACACTACAAAATATGCCTCAATCCACATAGATGTGTGTTTTGTGTTGGTTCTGGTCGTTTGCTTGGATTCGTAGTCTCAAAAGAAGGAATTCAAATTGAACCATTGAAGGTTCAGGCCATTCTTGATTTTCTTGCACCATCAAATTTACTTCAAATACAGAAACTTCAAGGAAAGGATAACTTCCGAAGAAGGTTGATTCCAAACTACGCCAAAATTGCTAAAGGATTTACTCGACTATTGAACAAGGGGGTTCCCTTCTGTTGGGACCAAGTTGCGCAAGCTTCTTTTGATGCTGTCAAGGATACTCTTGTCCGAGCATCATTAATGTACCCCCCTAATTATCAAAATGATTATTTCCTATATATCGTTGCGGCTAAAACGACCATTGTTATGGTTTTGGACCAAGTAAAAGATGGAATTGAACATCCGATCTATTATTTGAGTCGTAATCTCAATGATATGGAAGTTAAGTATTCATACGTAGAAAATCTTGCCTTGGTAGCTGTTCAAGCTGTCCAAAGATTTTTCCACTATATCCTGCTCCAAAAGACCACTGTCGTTTCGGATTGCAACCCCATGAATTATATCTTATCATGTCAATTGTTAGGGGGGGAATATTCAAAATGGATTGTCATTTTGCAGGAATTTGATTTGGAATTCATCAAATCCAAGTCAAAGAAGTCTTTAGTATTGGCTAAGATTCTTTGTGACCTTCCCTTTGATAATACTACAACTATGTCGGAACCATCAATTCCTGACGAGTCTCTATTTTTTATCAGATCATTTGATCCTTGGTATGGAGATTTCATCATTTATCTCCAAACAAAAATTTTTTGACCTGATACCTGTCGCTCTGAACATCGACGTATTCGATACCAAGCCAAAGATTATCTGATCGTCGGCGATACACTTTATTGTCATGGTATCGATACCATTTTAAGGAGGTGCCTACTCATGAGAAGGCCGAAAAGGTTTTAAAATATTGTCATCCTAGGGCTTTTGGTGGAAATTTATCTGGATATGCTACCTCACAGAAGATACTCCATGCCGGTTACTTTTGGCCTAAAATTTTTTGATATTGTATCCTCGCGGTCAGAATTTTTCATGCATACCACATTTTTTATCATAAAATCCGCAAACCGCCAGCGCCAATGCATCCTGTTGTCTCTGTGGGACCATTTTCGAAATGGGGTATTGGATTCATGACCTATAACCCTCGTTCGTCCGAGGGCATGGTTATATTATTGTCGCAGTCGACTACTTTACCAAATGGGCTGAAGCGATGCCTACATTCAACAACACAGGACAAACAACTGCATTGTTTTTCTTTAATCATGTTATTGCACGGTTTGGAGTCCCACAGGCTATAGTTACAGATCATGGGAAGCATTTTCGCAACCATATGATGACTGAATTCACTGCCAAGTTAGGATTGTCACATGATAATTCTACTCCTTATTATCCAAAATCAAATGGACAAGTTGATGCTATCAACAAGATTCTTAAACGTATGCTTCAACGAATAATAGGAGTTTGCAAAAGAAATTGGCATTTGATCTTGTACTCCGCCTTGTGGGCGTATCGAACCTTGGTGAGAAACGTGACTGGATTTACTCCTTTTCAATTGATGTATGGTCTAGAAGCTATCTTACCAATCCAATTTGAAATACCGTCATTAAAAATCGCAATCAACTTGTTACCTGATACCTCAGAAGAAGAAGCACATATTTTTAACCTCATCCATATTTATGAAACGCATCATGAAGCCCAATTCACCAACGAAGTTCATAAGAGATGTATAAAGGCACAACACGAAAAAAATGTCCAGCCTCGCATTTTATCAGAGGGCGACTTGGTCCTTCTTTATGATCAAGAGCTGATGTAATAGGTACAGGAAAATTTGAGCCATTATGGCATGGCCCCTATATTGTCAAAATAGTTCTTGCTAAGGGTGCCTATGAGTTGGTTGATTACGATGGAATTCTGTTGGTTCAACCTAGAAATGGGTTGTATCTGAAATGTTACTATGCTTAATCATGAGCGTAGTAATTTTTTGTATTATATGGTAAATATATGTTGTTGATTTGCATTCACTATCTTAATTTGTTTTTAGAGTTTTCTTGACATTAGTAATCCACTTTATATTTCATCACAGATGTCTAAATCTTCGAAACCATTTGTTGGATATGATGATGGTGCTAGTTGTGGTACGCAGAATCTATCCTCTGCAGCGTGAGCCATTTTCGCTCCGAACAGCGAGTTAGTGAGTTTCCAAGGGATTTGTATTGGTAGATCAACAAAAAATATCACTGAGTATAGCGCGTTGATTGAACTTCTCTCTGATGCCATTTCATTTGGTATTAACTGCATCATCATAAGGTTAGACTCGCAACTTGTGGTATTACAACTTACTAGTGTTTATACTGTTAGAAATCCAATACTGCATAGATTGTTCTTAAGAGTTCGACTTTTGGAAAGACACTTTGATTTTATTCAATATCAACACATTTCCAGAAATTTGAACACATTGACTGATTCTTTAGCTAATCAAGTTTTAGACATACATTTGCAACATATGTAAAGAAAACATTCACATCATTGAATAGGATTGCATAATAAACATAGGAAAACACTAAAATCATATCGATAGATAGTTATAGGTTTTTACAAAAATTTGTGCTCAAGACACATTGGTCATATGACCTCAAAATGTACGCAAAATGTCAAAAGTAAATTAGTGGTGCTCGTGGTAACATGCTATAGATCTAGCTATCCTACGCAGTACCCGCATCCAAAAGTTAGGAACCCCAATATTATGTCGCTGCAGTCGCATGGGTAACTCTTCGATCTAGAAATCCTGAATCCCGAAGGTCAAACCCTCTATGTGCTGCTGAAGCTCAGCCAGAGTCTCAGCCATATCAAGATCCTGAAGGACTGCTCTCCTGACAGCCCTCTTGTTGGGTAACCAACTCCAAAAATAAAAGAAAAAAGATATCAACGCCTTAGAAATAAGCCACTTCGAGGGGGCAACCTCCAATACATTACATAAATGAACAATTCTTGGATGATACAAATGAACAAAACCTCCTTCTATATATAGGAGTCCATGGGGCCACAATATAATCCTAGTGGGGCCAGAATGTAATCCTAGCCGACCTAACAATAATAATGTAAGGGCACAATAATAACAATATGGGGGTTACAGGGGTACAATAATAACAATAAGGGGGGCTACACTAACATAATAAGGGGCTACACTATTAATATAGGGACTTAACATGCCCCTCTCCTTAAAACAAGTGTTGTCCTCAACGCTTGATTATTTCTTGATGCTTCTGTATAAAATTCTCATCCTCCCATGTGGAATCTTCTACATGAAAGTTCTTCCACTTGCTGAGATACTCTGAAATTGATCGTACTTGTCGAGTTCTTGTTTTTTTGACTGCTTCAGAACTTCTTTCGATGTGATGTTGATATTCCTGTTGTTTCATTAGATTCTGCACCAAATTTAGGTTATCCTTTGAGAGTTGGAGAACTTGTTGTTGATGCTCGATGTCATATTCCACTAATTTATCATCCATATTAGCTATTATTTTATCCTTCAAACCATCCAAATTAGCCTCCATTTCTTCTTTTAAACCATCTATGTCAGCTTTGGTTGCTCTTCGTAAGATCGAAATTTGTTGCACTTGGTACCGTAATTTTGATATCTCATACTGCAATTCTTCCACTTCATGCATAATAGTATAGATTTATGAGGGCTTAATGGGTGTTGAATTATTTTTAGGAGGCATTTTAGAATGAAATACTGAAATATATGCTCAATAGGCCCTTGGAATCACTTCAAACTGATTTTTCAAACAAGATTTATGCAATTCGGGAAAAATAATACACACCTTTTACTTGCTTTTGAGGAGCTCGATATTGGAATTGGATTATCTATGTGATTGTGACTCTTCAATATTTTAAATTCAGAAATGAAATAGCCCTCTAAATTCTCTTTTTAATGCCACAGGTCTGACCTAATTTGGATTTTCCAAGACAAATTTGTGTCCAATCTCCCACAATGACCTAATTATGGACTGGTTCAGTAGAGTGAACTTGTACGACTTTCCACGTGTCACTGTTTTTTCCTTTGTCTCTGAAATTGATAGCCAAGATGCTACAGTCTCTGTATTTGCAACCACTTTTTACGGCACTCCAATCTGATGCCCAGAGAGAGAGTTATTGAACTTTTCCCACGATCACCTCTTTGCGATGAAATTCAGGAGCCTGCAAAAGCACTACCTTCCACAGATTATATCTCCAAAAATATTGCGAACCAAGCTCTGAAAGTTTTTGACGAATTTCCTCACGATTTCAGCTTCACACCATATGAATTTCAGATTCTGAACCTTCGTAGAAAAAACGTTATAGTGAAAATTCCACGATGACCTGTTTAGGAGCCTAAACAAAGACCTACCTTCCACAGATCATATCTCCGAAAATATTGCGAACCAAGCTCTGAAATTTTTAGAAACTCTTCCTCGGGATTTCAGATTCGCACCCTAAAAATTTCAGCTTCTGAAACTTCGTAGAAAAAAAGTTATAGCGAAAATGCCACGATGACCTATTTGGAGAGGCGAAACCCTAGAATCCAAAGCGTATCCGATAACAACAGCAAAATCCAAACTTCCAAAATAGACAAAAAATATATCAACGCCTTAGAAATAAGCCACTTCGAGGGGAAACCTCCAATACATTATATAAATGAACAATTATTGGATGATACAAATGACAAAACCTCCTTTCTATATATAGGAGTCCATGGGGCCACAATGTAATCCTAGCCGACCTAACAATAATAATGTAAGGGCACAATAATAAAAATATGGGGGTTACAGGGGTACAACAATAACAATAAGTGGGGCTACACTAACATAATAAGGGACTACACTATTAATATAGGGACTTAACACCTCTCTGCTGGCGCATTTGCTCCACGTTCTGGTTCCTCTACAGGTTGAACACGACCAACATCTGAATTACATCAAACATTTAGTTTAGTCTTGGGAAAACATCAAAAATGCAAAAGCATTGTATAAACCTGAGGAAAATAAAAAACATAGTCAAAAAATTCTTACCCATTGTACCCCACTCAACACCTTCTGGTAATGCTAAATCTGGATCTCCTTGGAAATTGATGCCTGCGTATGCATACTCATCGATGGAGAAAATATGTCATCAGAACCAGGCAAAGAATTCAGTCGAGAACACAATAGTCGATTGGCCTACATGCCTACCCATGAGTTCTACCCATCTCTGCATCCGCATATCTCTAGGATTAGACACATCTAGTGTCACATGTTGTGGCTGCATCAGTGGAATCCATTCTAAGGTGAAGGATATGAGGATCAAACCATAACTTAAGTTCTTCTTCCTTCCTCCCTTTGATTTTTTCAGTTGTTATTTTATCTGAGAAAGGACAGCTTCATACCAGTTGAAGACTGTTGGCTCCATACACTCTAGCACGTACTACATATATGATCTATTCACTACATGTAGTGTAACGGTGCTGGAAAGTTTTGCGATCGTGAAAAGGATAGTCCTGAAAGGAAAATCTCTAACATCATGCATGTTTATATTTCCATATTTGCTTGGCTCTGCCCCTGGATAACAATGTTGCAAAACATAATCTCTCACTATCTCTCCTCCAAGCATAGACCCTCAGAGTGAAATAGGCAAGCCTCTCCTCGACAAAATTGTAAGAAAGTATACATCCTCGACTGTTATGGGAACCACTTGGTGCTTAATATGAAATGCCTCGATAGCTAGATCCCATGCTCGAACTAAGACCTCCAAGAGTTCTATTTGTTGCCTCATCCCTGACAACCTGAAGTGCTTTAGTAGTCCACAATATCTTAGGGCTCTTACTGTACCTGGATCATTTAGGGAAATCATATCCTATTCTTCATGTTCTCTTTCCCTCCATGTAATCATCATTGTAATATGATGGAAACCTAAAATAAAACCATAAGAACCATTAGATTCCATTCAATGCAAAAAAATTGGGTAAATTTTGGGCATAATACAAAAAAACATATATATATATATTGTGCCCAACACAGGCTCTAACAAGAGACAATGCATTGTGTATGCAAGTAACCTTCAATTTAGTTTCTATGCAATGCAGGTTTCGACATCCAAGGGTGCATTTCCCTCTTTTTGGGAAGAATTTACCCTAGGGACCCAAAAACCCTAAAAAATTGCAGAAATTGGAAATGAAATGATTACTGGAGGAAAGAGGAGGTTCATATCACTAACCTGGATCAAACGGCAACGAAATCCGTCCACATTAATGATCACAATCAGCAACTGAAGTTCGCGGGAAAAATCAGGTTCAGAGCTCCAAAATGCAAATGGTAACTATGGAATGGTAAAAATGAATAGTAAAACACTTTTTAATAGTCATTTAATTATTTGCAAATCGAATTTATTGCTATGACTATGGTTTTATTATGTTTTTTTTATCATGAAATAGGTATTTTTAATCCATTAGATGTTGTTCTGAACATGTCTTACAACTGATGAAAATATTAGTCGTGCAGATTTATTTCAAGAATGATTTGACCACAAAGCATACTTTTTATCCTTATTTTTTTAGCTTTGTTAAAAAAAAAAGTATTTGAAGCGCACTTTTATCTCTTTTTTGAGCTTCGATAACAATGAAAAAGGAACCCCTGGAGTCTTCTTTCAGCTCTTTTTAGACTCTGATAATGTGAAAATATTGTTGAGCACTTGTCTTTTCGAGCTCGTAAAATTAAATGAATTGATATCTACTTAGTATAAGTTTAAACCTTTTCCGGACTGAGATAGATTATTTATGAAAAAGGAATACCTTTGTCGAACATGACTAAAGAGGTTCTCTTAGATATTATTTTGCACTTTTTCGGATCTGAGTGACAACTTTACGAAAAAATACTTATGGAGTTTTCTTTCGTCCTCTTTTTCAAACTCTCTAAATATGAAAAAGGGCTGGGCTATCACTATCGTTAAGCTTGTTAAAACATAAAATAATGACGGTCTTGTCGATCATGGCAAGAATCAAGTTTCATTCATTGCTAGACTTGTTAAATTATTAAATAGAGATACATTATTCGCTTGAAGGGTTGAATTATAGATCAAGAAAATGTTATCGTCCTCAAGCTTGTTAAAAAATAAAGAGGTGTTGGTCGAAAAATGATCGGGGAAAATTTGGGAAAGTGAACAGAAATTTTTACAGTAGCAGGTCGCTCTTAAACATGACACTTCACTCCATCAGCTTGACTATTTGGGTTGGGTAATCTTCTTGATTGTTCATTCATACCTATGGTTCATCATACCTTCACTTTGGTTTTGGGTCAATACTTCCAACGAGTCATCTCAGTGTCACTGATATGTTCAAGAAAATTCATCCAGTGAATACTCATCCTTCCGCATTACTCATAAACCTTCATTCTCATGACCATCATCCCTAAAAATTGCTATATCAAGTCATACCTTTGTGTCCGAAATCAGTAACTCTCGTTTCGCAATAAGGTGGCTTCCTATTGACGACAAATTGTTATCCAGGAAGTTCACTTAGAAACATTATGTTCCAGTACCATGAGGCTTGTTATTGCATTGACAAGATCCTCACTTTTGGACCTTTGACCGAAAGATTTTGTTTGGCGTTCGACATCAAATCATCTATTCACGCCTTAAAAAATGTACTGCATTACCTTGAGGGCCATTGAAATTAATGGTGGTTCTCTCGCGTTTGTTAACAGGTCACATCATTGACTGGTAATCAAACGATGTATTTCTATGTTCGACTATAAATCATATATTCGCATGGCTAGACTTGTACCTGAATGATTGAGTGAACGAGATAAGAAGACCCTGGATCTCGTTTCGACCATCTGAGCTGCAATTTCAGGATTTTTGTACATATCATCTATACGGTGACCTTACATACATATCTTCATATGAACATGGGTCTATATTTGTAGGCATGTCTGTATTGGGCAACATTCCAATGTAGACGACTTTCTGAATTATGTACATGTTATTAGATTGTTTATGTGCTGAACATGGGAATGCCTACCCTTAGAAATTATGATCAAGAGGATATATCATGATGTAATGTATTTTAAGATTGATGTAGGTCGCCACTTCGCTTCATCTCCAGCCCATCACAATGTAAAGCATCTCAATCAAAATATTTTTATTATTATTCTAACTTCATGGTTTAGGGGGGAATTTGTTATAGGTCAATTTGGGCATCATTCCCAATGACTTGGTTAACTGGACATCATCTCCAGTACCAATGAATAGAGTCTATCATCCCCTATTATTTCAGTTTCTACATGACCTAAGACAAAGAATAAGACAAATCATTCATGACTTTCATCTGCAAAGGTTTCCAAGATTTGAAGTTTATAATATATCATATAAGAGCTCATCAACGTTGACTCTAAAGGGACTAAGTGTTTTGCATATGTAGGTAGCCCCATTCAAGGTTTCTTTGCAAAGCACTTCCCGACACTCATAGGTGTGTTGGTCACATTGGGAGCGAAATTTCATTGTTCTGGAATCTCCACTTGGCCAATGCCTTCTAGAAGAGTTCACATGTGTCAAAATTTGAATCCATGTGTCCATTTGACATCTACAATATTGGGAACATGTCTTGCCTATTATTGGAAATTAATTGATTATAAAAATACCTTCAACTCCTTTATAAATTGAGCACAGATATTAGTGTTTGATAAGGAAGAATTTGAGTAGAGAAATGCTGGTGGAATTTCAATTGAGGAGTTTATTTGTGTAACATGCTGCTGGAGAGATCTTCATTGTGATGAGGCTAGGATGCTACTAGAGATGGTCACTCCAAATCAATCACTGGGTTGTAACCTCCCCTTCTATCCATTAATAAAGATTGCTGCTTACTTTCCCACATATGTATCTGTATAAGCTCATGTTTTCCATATTATGAATTATTATTTGATGCATATGGTTTATGTTTCATTGATTTAAATAAATAACTTGAATAGACATCTGTGTTATTTCTATATTTTTTTGTTTAGTGTTCATCTTTGCAGGAATATTTTCGGACATCTAGCTTGGATTTGAAGCTAAAGAAAAAGTGACAAAAGGAGAATAGGAAGCACTTGGACTCCAAGTAAGTTCTGTGATCTGTTTTGTGCGTCTATTTACAGTTAGGAAAATTAGTCACAAAGTCTTTAATCTATTGTTCTAGATAAGAACCGGTCTAGGGAAGAATGATTTATCCGTAATTCATAGTTCTGCATAACAAGTAATTTATGAATATTGACATCAATGTATGTTGAAGACAACATTAGCAGGAAATGATGTTAACTTGTACAAAGGAAATATTATTCTTAACATGGTGGCAGGTAAATAAGTAATGGTTCATGCAAATGAGTGTGAGCTGCAGGATGGTCCAATGTATGATGGTCCATTGTAGGTGCATCCATGCCACCAAGATATGAAGATATGAAGATTAGTGGGTAAATGGTATCATAATTATTGTAATGGCTTTAAGCTAGATATTTTTAGATTTCCTTGTAAGATTTATAACAATGGCTAAGGGATGGTCTCCCTTATAAGCCATTGAGTGAGGGGTGAACACCCTCATGAGTGTTTAATAAAAAAATTAAACGTTTGTTGGTTTTCACCCTACTGGGTTTCCAGAGTATATTGGTGTTCAATGATATGATTGATTATTGTGTCAAATTGATGATGTTGTTTCCTTTCTTGTTGTGATGTTCATAATTTCAAGTATGTGATGAATACATGAATAATGAAATGAATGCAAGGTTACATCATATAGTTTTATGTTAAGCTACTACAATAGAGGTTGTTAATGGCTAAGAAAATTACTATTCTTATACTAAGGTTACAATATGAACTCGTAAACATTCTATCTAATGATTTGTAAGGAATATTTAATAGTGATTTGGATAGTTACCCGTGGGTAACTTGTATAATTTTTTTTAACTCCTTTCATTTCCATGAGAGGTTATCGGTGTATGTTACAAATGAAACTTTATCTTTAGAACCCAATCAGTTTGTATGGTATCGATGGCTTTTCTCTCATAAATTTTTTTTCACTTGGTCAATTTTTATAGAGGAAATGATAGCACATTATGAGGATACACAAAGAAACACCTTCTTTACCCAATTGATAAATCTCAAACAAACGCGTTCAATGGTGCATCACATTGAGGACTTCAAAAAATTGAATATGAGGGTAAATGATATTCCAGAGGAGCATAGGATTGATGTCTTCATAGGGACTTTAACGGATAGCATCCAACATGAGGTTCGCATTTGAGAACCTGATTCATTAGAGAAGGCATTCAGGTTGACAAGAAAAATTGAAAGAAAAATTATGGCGACAAGAAATCCTACCACTTACAACTATAAAGATAGAAGTGTTGCTACTCCTATCCTTCCACAACCTACAAGGTTGACAGCAAAACAGTTGGAAGAAAAAAGAGCAAAAGGGATTTGTTACATTTGTGATAGAAAATACACTAAAGGTCATAAGTGTGCTGAGAAGAAACTATTTTACATATATTTTGAAGAGAATGAATAAAAGGAACAAGAAACATCAAAAGAAGAGAATATACACCAAGAACCAACCCTAGAGAAAAAATAAATGAATCTGACCATATCTTGTAATGCATTGGTAGGAATTACCACTCCTCAAACTCTCAAGATAGAAGGACATATCAAGAAGAATAAGGTAATATTTCTTATTGATTCTGGTAGTACCCATAATTTTATTCTTTGTAAGATAGCCAAGGAGTTGAATTCCAATGGTTACGATCTTTGAGTACGATAAATTTTAATTTTCAAGAACTTTTATTGAAATTGCTTTCATAAGGAAAGGAAGTTGAATTAAAAGGTATCGCAGGGAAACCATGAAATATAATCAACTCTAATGAAATTACAAAGCTTCTAAAAAATAACAATAGGGTGTAATTACACAATTATTCTCACTAGGGGTTCAAACATCGAAATCATCTATTTCTCTAGATCTCCAAAAAGCCTTGGACAATAATTCCAATATATTTGAGACTCTCAAAGGCCTCCCACTTATTTGTGATCATGACCATGATATTCATTTGATTCTAAGAAGTGTTCCTCCAAACATCAAGCCTTGCAGATATCCCTATGATCAAAAGAGTCAAATTGAACGTATGGTTGCAGAAATGCTAGAGGCCAGTATAAGTAAACCTAGTTAAATTTCTTTCTCTATTCCAGTAGTAATGGTGCACAAGAAATATGAATTATTATTTACTTCACAAATATGAAATATGAAATATGAAATATGGTGCACAAGAAATATCTAAACAAGCTCACTATTAAAGATAATTTTCCCATTCCTATTGTTGATGAATTATTGGATGAATTACATGGAGCAATTTACTTCACCCAGTTGGATATTTGTTTAGGATATCATCAAATTAGAATGAAGACTGATGATATTTCAAAAAAAAACTTTAAGAACTCATGAGGGTTATTATGAATTTTTGGCCATGCCTTTTGGCCTTACCAATTCACCTTCTACATTTCAAGGTTTGATGAATTCCACTTACAAACCCCTCCTTAGAAAATTTGTGTTAGTTTTTTTCTATGATATACTAATATACAATAGGTCTTGGAAGGATCATGTTCAACATGTTGATAGGTTTCTAAAACTATTGGAGAGAAACAATTATATGCAAAAACATCCAAATTTTTCTTTGGAGTACAAGAGGTGGAATATCTGGGTCATATTTTATCTCCTGAGAGTGTTAAGGTAGACCCTAACAAAATTAAAGCCATTAAGGAATGGAAAATCCCCACAACCATAAAGCATATACGAGGATTTCTCGAGATGACAAGGTACTATTACAAGTTTGTTAATAATTATGGGAGAATACCAACACCACTAACAATATTACTGAAGAAAGATGCATTTTCTTGGACTCCAGAAGAAAATAAGGCCTTTGACCACATTAAAGAAGCAATGTGCCACGCACCAGTTAGCTACACCAAACTTCACAATTTTTTTTTATTGTGGAATGTGATGCCTCAGGAAATGGAATTGGTGTCGTTTTAATTAAATAAGGAAGATCCATTAATTTTGTAAGTTTTCCAATAAAAGGAAATTATTTACACAAAGATATTTATGAGAAGTAAATGTTGGCAATACTACATGCACTAAAGCAATGATGACCGTACTTAATGGGAAGACAATTCAAGGTAAAAATAGATCATGATAGTATTAAATACTTTTTGGAAGAAATATTAGCTTCAGAAGAGAAACAAAAATGGGTCACAAATATGTTAGGTTATGACTTTGAAATCTTCTATAAAAAAGGGAATAAAAATGTTGTTGCAGATGCACTCTCAATAAAGGATGAGGATGTGGAAGCATTGATTTGTGCCATTTATATTATCCAACCAGATTAGATAGCCAAAGCAAGGGATGAATAGAAGAATGACGAATAAGTGTGGAAACTCATTCAAAATTTTCAGCAATATCTTAGTACATTTGATACATTTCACTGGAAAAATGATTCATTATGGTACAAAGATCGCTTATATCTTTGTAAGAATTCACAACTCAAAGAAAATATTTTGTTGGAACTACACACCTCTCCCTTAGGAGGGCACTCGAGATTTTTATCAAGTTACCACAGTGTCAAGAAGGAATTTTTTTGGGATGGCCTTAAATATGATATTCAAAAGTTTGTGGCGGAATTTTTGGTTTTCCAACAAAATAAAATTGAGACAATTAATACCCCAATTATATTACAACCTTTATGCAGAACAAGTCAACATTGGGATGAGGTTTCAATGTATTTTATCACAGTTTTAACCAAGTCCGAAGGAAAAAATGTCATCATGGTGATAGTTGATAGACTTACCAAGTATGCACACTTTTGTGCATTGTCTCACCCATTTAAAGGCAACACAATTTATATTTCATTGATGGAAATAATTCAAAAGCTACATGAAAAGTGACAAAGATCCCATTTTACACAAAATTTTTGGACAAAAATATTTTCTTGCATGGGTAGTCAATTAGCTCATAGCTCATCAGACCATCCTCAATATGATGGGAAAACTAAGATAGTGAATAAATGTTTGGAAGGATATATCTGTTGGTATCTGATAATAAAACACAATGGGTCAAGTAGTTACCTCTAATTGAATGGTAGTATAACAATTCCTTCCATACTGCAGCAAAAATGACCCCATTTATGGTACTTTATGGATATCATTCACCATCCATCACATTGTCTTTAGGAGAAATTCAAAGGTTCAAGCAGTGGAAGATCACATCGATCATCAACAAAAAGTTCTCCAAATCTTGAAGGATAACCTCACTTTGGCGTAGAATCAAATTAAACAACAAGTAGATCAACATCGCAAAGAAAGAAGTATCGACGTAGGTGACTCGGTATTTTTACAGCTACAACCATACAAACAAATGTCCCTCAAGAAAGATAAGAAGGATAATAAACTATCAACAAAGTACTATGGTCCTTACAAGTTGTTGCATAATATTGGTACTATGGCATACAAATTGGAGCTTCCTGCATCTTACCGAGTGCATCTATTTTTTCCAATTTTCATGCTTAAATAAGGTTATAGGTGACAAGCTTCCAGTTCAAATAATATTTCAAAACTTGAAGAGGAAGGAAAAATCATATTGGAACCTTATGCAGTCATGGAAAAAACAACTCGAAACTATGAAATCGATCAATTTCAGAGTATCTCATCAAGTGGAAGAACTTACCCGCTGAATATTCGACATGGGAGGATGAAAATTTTATACAAAAGCATCCATAACTACTCAAGAGTTGATAAAACACTCTTTTAAAGGAGAGGCGCATGTTAGGTCCTTATAATACTAGTGTATCCCCTTATTGTTATTATTAGTGTAGCCCCCTTATTGTTATTGTTGTGCCCACGTAGTCCCCATATTTCTATTATTGTACCCATAGAAGCCCACTATTGTTATTGATGTGTGCCTACATTATTATTGTTATGTTGGCTCTAATTATATGGCGACCCCTTAAACTACTATATATAGAAAGTAGGTTTTTTCATTTGAATGATACAAGAATTGTTCATTTATGTAATGTAAAGGAGGTTTCCCCCTTGAAGAGGATAATTTTTAAGTCGTTGATATTTATTTTCTTCTATTTTCTGAGCTGGTTTCATAACAGATTCATCAACGGATTTCCAAGAACATATAGAGACCAGATTGATTTTTAGGAGCCTAGATATCTAGAGGAATCCATTCAGAAATTGAAACATTGTTATGAGAATACAATGTGAAAATTTGAGCCTAAACATCACTTGAAAGTAAATGAGAAGTTAAAAGGGAAATGGCCATCGAAGTGGGGAAGACCTCAAGATTTAGGTGAGAGAAAATGTTGCTCCTTACAAGAATTTCAATGCAGTTGAAAAGGGACCTGTGTCACAACCTGGAGAGCATCAAACTAGAGGTGAAAAAAGAGCACCGTTGTAGTGTTGAATATGTGGCAAAGATCATTGTAAGAATGATTGTCCATTGTACCAGGGAGGTAGGCCTTATATATATAGTGCTCAGGAGGTGCAAACAGTTGGGGATACTGGTCATATTATTCCTCATATTTATTGTGGACAACAGACAGGAGGATCACTAAGAATATATTATTGAGATGGAAAATAATCTTTGTGATCAAGTTATTTCTATTTTGATTGATCCTGTATCTAATTATATTTATGTTAATCTTGATCTGGTGGATAAGTATGGCCTGAGAAAAGAAGTGCATGCAGAGTCTTGGTTGGTGTAGTTGGCTATAGGTATGAAGAAGAGCATCATTGGGTAATACCTTGTGCTTTTGAGTTGAGTGGTAGACCTCCAACAACACATTTGAGTGTATTTCCATTGGGATCCTATAGTATTTTATTTTGGTATGGATTGGTTGTATCTTCATAGGACCAAAGAATATTTCTATGACAAGGATATTGAGTGCCTAGATCACAGTGGAGAAAAGAGAATCTTGCAGGGAAAGAAGATGCCTACATCAGTGAGGATGGTCACAACTATGCAGGCTAAGCACAGTTGTAGGAAATGGTGTGTGATGTATATAGTTCATATTTACAACGACAAGGGTAAGGATGTTGAGGATGGAGAAATATTCAAGAGGTACCCTGTATTGCAACATTTTTAGGATGTGTTTCTAGCAGATATTCCAAAGTTTCCTCCACATAGAATTTTATATTAAGTTGGTACTAGGGGCACCTCAACATCAAAGGAACCTTATAGGATGAACACTCCAAATTTAGTAGAGTTGAAGTTGCAGTTGAAGGAAATGCTAGATAAGGGATACATTAGGAAAATTGTATCGCCTTGGGGTGCACTAGTGTTGTTCGTGAAGAATATAGATGGTACTCTTATATTGTGCATTGATTACAGGAAGTTGAACAAGGTGACGATAAATAATATGAACACATTGCCAAGGATTTTTGAATTGTTTGATTAATTGAAGGGAGAAACAATGTTCTCAAATAATGATCTGCGATCAAGATACCATCAGGTATGCATCAAGGAAGAGGAAATTTACAAGAATTTATTTAGGACCAAGTACATGCATTATGAATTTTTTTTAGTTCCATTCGGCTTTACTAATGCTCCAACTAATTTTATTTTTCTGATGAATAATTTTTTGTGTTATTATCTGGAGAAGTTTGTTATTATGTTCATTGACGACATCCTCGTATATTCTAAGAATGAGGAAGATCATGCCGAAAATTTAGAAGAAGTGTTAAGATTTAAGAGAGCATCAGTTGTATGCTAAGCTTAGTAAGTGCAGTTTCTTTCAGACAAAAGTACACTGCTTGGGACATATTGTTTCCAAGAATGGCATAGCAGCAGATTCAGAGAAGACAAAGGCTACCATGGAGTGGGAATCTCCTAGGAATGTGGAGGAAATCATACCATTCATGGACCTTGCTAGTTACTATAGGAGGTTCATCATTAACTTATCATCCATTGCATATCCTATTACATCATTACAGAGGAAAGGTAAGAAGTTTGAATGGATAGAGGAGTGTACACCCACTTTTGAGCAGTTGAAGCAGTTGAATTAATTTTTGACCAATGCGCTAGTGTTAAATATTGCAGATCCAGATAAAGAGTTTGCAGTGTGTACATATGCTTTCAAGATAGGGCTTGATGGAGTACTTATGCAAGAGGGACAAGTAATATGCTATGAGTCCAGGGAATCAAATGATCACGAACATAACTATGTGACTCATGATCTTGAGTTGGAAGCTATTATTCATGCTTTAAAGATGTGGAGACATTATCTTCTTGGCGTGAGGTTTGTGTTGATGAGAGATCATAGTGAATTAAGATATATGTTTGACAAGAAATTTTTTAACATCAATAAATCTAGATGGTTGGCTACCCTTAGTGAGTTTCAATTTGAGATCATGTACATTAAGGGAAAGGAGAACCACGTTGTATATTCTCTTAGTAATAAAGTACAGTTAAACCATGTTGCAGCAGTGAGCTCATGTGGGACAAATCTATAAGATCATTTCTTACAGGCAAGACAACAATATGATGGTTACATGTGATCAAGATCGATTATCATCTTACAACAGATGGCTTGGTGATATTTAGGGACAAGATCTATGTGTCGGAAGAGAGTGAAATCAAGAAGCTATCTTGAGGTATTTTCAGGTAAAATAGTATTAAGGTCACCATGGATATCAGAAGACATTGAAAATAGTGAAGAAGTTATACTATTCGTTGAACCTGAAGAAGGAAGTGGAAGAGTTTGTGGCGAGACATTTGGACTGTCAGTAGGTAAAAGTAGAGTGTAAGAATATAGGTGTATTTATTCAGCCAATTCTAATTCTGGAATGGAAATGGGAGGTCATTTCCAATTATTTTACTACAGGTATTCTAAGGACATCAAGGCACCATGATTCTATCATAGTTGTGGTAGATAGGTTGAAAAATGTAGCTCACTTCATTCCAATGAAGAATACTTATTTAGCTAGTGAGGTGGCACATGTCCCCGTCATGGAGATCATGATATTGCATGGTGTTTCGAAGAAGATGGTGTTGTACAAGCATTCCAAGTTCACTTCCAAGTTTTGGAAGGTGTTGTTCGTAGGATTGGGGACATATTTGTTGTTCAACCCATCTTATCGTCCATATATAGATGGACAGACAGAGAGGGTCAACATGATACTGGAGGATATGCTAAGGATGTATGTCATGCATCAACATAGGACATGGGAGAAGTACCTTCCATTGGTTTAGTTTGCATACACCAACGATTATCAGGAGTCAGTGAGTATGAGTCCATTTGAGGCACTTAATGGAAAAATTTGTAACACTCCAATCAGATGGAGTGATCTAGTGAACATGGTACTTACTGGACCAGACATGTTGGTAGAAATGGGACAAGAAATCCAGGTTATAAAGGAGAATATAAAAGCAACATAGAGTAGGCAGAAAATTTATGCAGACCAGCACAAGGCACTTAACGAGTTTCAGGTTGGGGAGCATGAGTATATGTGCGTCAAGCCCAAGAAGAACTCCTTGAGGATCAAATCATGTGACAATTCACCACCATGATATTGTGGGCCTTTTGAGATACTTGAGAGGATTGGACCAGTGGCCTACAAACTTGCACTACCTCCGAAATTGAAAGTCCATTATTTTTTCATGTTTTATTTCCTAAAAGATATGTAAATAATTTTAATCATGTTATTTATTGGTTTGTATTGCAGATGGATAAAGATGGATAATTCAAGCTGAAAACCCAATGCATATTGCAATGGAAAAACATTGTGCTCTAAAAAATAACACTGAAGAATGTTAAAGTGCAGTGGAAGCACTTTGGGCCTGAGGAAGCTTCATGGGAGATGGTTGATCAAATTTGGGTTGTGTATTCTTCATTTTTTTCCTCTGAAGACAAATGAGATTTTGTATTTTTACATATTTATGTATGCTTGCTATTGTAAATACCGCAATGAGTTAATTTATTAATATCCATAAGTGGTATGGTTGCCATGTTGTCATGTTTGTCATGATGGTTTTGCTTTTGAGTAGGATGTTATTGTAAATATTGCAATGAGATGGGTTATAAATCTCCACAGGAAATATGTTTTTTATTTTCAGCAGTTTTGCTAGGTATAGGTATGGTTTAACACTAAGGATGGTGTTCCCCTAAGGGGGAGGGGTATGTAACAACCTCAGGTTATAATTTCATGTAATAAAGTTAATAAATGAAAAATAACACCACGGGAAAGGGATACTTATTCCGAGATGAATGTTGGGAAAAATATCCTAGTGGTCATCACGTATTTTGTTTTATGGCTAAGGGAAATTGGCAAAGGGAATGGCTAAAGCTTTGGAAAGGAAAAAAGGTATTTTTGGCACTCTGTTTATGAAAATAATGGTAATTAGGAGAAAATGAAGGTGAAAGGTCACAAGTTGCATGTGAGGAGGAAAATGAAGGAAAATAATGGAAAATTGAAAAAAAAAATAGAGGCCTCATAAATAAGAGACCTCAGAGCATCAGTTGGCAAGTTTTTTCACTATCTTTTTGTCAGTTTAGTGTTAGAATTGTCTCAAAGAGGAGAAAGAACCAAGAGGAGAAGGAAAGAAAGCAAGGAAAGGAAAGGAAAAGCAAGGAAGGACAAGGAAAGAAAGGAAAGGCAAGGATCAATCAACTTCAATAGGAATACTTGCAGGTAATAGGTTGCATGCATGACTTCCTAGCTAGTTTTGACATGCATGGTATGTGCTTGTTGGTATTTGGTTCTTTTACTATCATTGCCATGGATTTTTTTGGGTTTCAACAATGGAATTTATCATAGCCTTTCCATTTCCAGATATCCATGGCGTGATTGGATTGTTCTCAGTTTTGAGCTTTGGATTTCCAGAAGGTTTCAGAATATGGTGTGAGGTGGTATCAGGAAAATTACCAAAGGTGTAGGAATCCCTTGACTAGTAATTGTGGGATACACGGTAAATCCCGGGGGTGGAGATGGGAAAACTATTCAAGGATAATGAAGGAATTCTAAGGCATCCAATATCGGTTTGGTTTTGTGATATCAACACCAGTTTATGTGTGATCACGGTATGGAGAGGGTGGAGGTGGTTTAACCTATGGATTCCCTTATTTTTTTTTGGATTGGTTTATCCCATGAGATGCCACATTTATGATTGGAATATGGCACATATGTGATTGGATGAAGAGAGATTTGAATAAGCCAATCTATGGTCAGGTGGGACGTGGATGTCTCAAACCCGGTTAGTAATTTCCTACGTTTAATAAAATCTAAATTTCTATTTATTTGGATAAGGAAATACATAGGTTATTATGTGTCTTTAATTTTTTATCTCTTATTGTTATTTATTTGGTTATATAATAGTTATAAGCATGGTTTTATGACATATATTAGTCATGACTCTTTCCAATTTTTCACTCATAACTCAATAAATAATGAATGAAAAACCTAATTGGTGTTATGACAACTAATGTGAGAAGGGAGTGGCCCTTATTATTAAACCTAAAATAGCTTTTTAGTCCCTCATGTTTAGACTTACATTCATGACCTGTAGGTTTCATATCTACTAAGTGTTTGACAAAAGTTCGGTCCCGGTTGGGGATAGTCAGGTCAAGTCCTGGTTTTAGTTTTTGGTTTACAAGCATTAATCATATGTCATTTATCAAATCTAAAAGCTTCACTGAGTTTTGGGTAGGGACGTGAGTCTTGGCCCTAAAAACGTGGCACAAAATTTAGATTCGCTGGCATATAACTGAGTAGAAAAGTCCATATTCATATAAAGTCAGGCTTATGCATGTGACTGGGAACCCATAGTTTCATGGAGACCTTGGAAAGGGAGTGACTGGGGCTCTAGTTCAGGGAAAAATTGAGTTTTCTCAAGGGTTGGACACCTAGAGAGGTTCGGTTACTCCTGGAGGTCCTGTGGCACCTAAGGGAAGTCAATAAGGTCTTAAGTTTTTGGCTCCATTTCCTTAAGGTCGCCTAGGAGGTTGAGTCTTATCATAGTGACCCTCAGCTCATTTTTACCCTGAGAAAGACAATGAAAGTGGGTAAATATGGGATGAGGTGTTACAAAACCTTCCACTAATGCAAATGGAGTAGTAGATCACCAAGAGGAGAAATTAGAAAATGAAGGTCCAAGGGAACCAAAGTGGTGCAAGAAAGAAAATCTGAACGTAAAAATGTTTGTGAGTTATTTATTAGTTGTGGATTAAATGATTTTGATGTTATCTATTCACATTTTAACAATTAAGACGATGATGTTTGTTATAGAGTATTGGTCCTTCAAGTTGAACTAGATTCAACCACGGTGTTAATTGAAAATCTAACCATTGAAGTTGAAAGGCTCATAGATAAGAATAGGGACTAGAAGAGATTAATGTATATTTTTTTATGAAAAGGAAAATGAGCTCAAGGATGAATTCATTACCTTAAAGACCCATTTATAAGAGGAAAAAAAATTGAATATGTTATGAACAACTAGCTAAAATAGGGAGAGGGTCAATGTGGAAATCTTCAGGCTAAAGTTGTCTCAATGAGAAAGGAGCTAGAAGAGAAAGATAATTAGTTGAAGGTGGAGAAGAGTATCGAGATCTTATATAACATCATCAATAGTGAAATATCTCCCTTGATAAAATTGGGTATTGGTGTTCATAAGGGACATTCTATTACATATGTATGTGTAAACAACAATGTAGAACCTAAAAATATTGTAGAATAAAATAGTAGCAAATTGAGTAGTAAGAGAAGATTCAAGTAGTAGAACCAACACCCAAGAGATGAACCCATAAATGTGAATTTTTCAAGAAGATAATTCACCCATAAAGAGGAGTATGGCATATTTCAAAGAAGAAGTGATAACCCCTTTCCTCCTTTGATGGATGAGGTTGAATGTTACATTTTCCATAAATTTGGATATGTTGGAGATAAATGTAGAAGAAAATTATCTAGATGTTACCAGTAGAATATGAAACAATTTGAGAAACAAAATATATCATCATATTTTAGGCATATAACTACATTTCATGGTAATTTGTTTTCATGTAACATCTTTGGGCACAAAGTAATTAATTGCATATCTCTTGCATGGAGTAAAATTATGATCAATGCAAGGCATAAATATAATGTGAACAACATATGATATGACCCTTTTGCCTCATATATTTGTCATGTGAGATGCTACCCTTGTGAAGATATTGATCACATGGATAGAGATTGTAAGTTGTCTGGTTTTTCAAGGAAAAATAGGAAAAAGGACAAGCTTATCCAAGTAGGCTTAGAAGGAAAAAAGAGGAGAATGTGAATATTATAAAACATCCTACCAAAGTGTGGAAGAAGAAAGAGTTGGAGTAGCAAGTAAAGTGTGGTATTTCTCTATACACGCTTGAAGAAGATGAAAAATGGTACATATGCAACGAGTGTTCCATCACATGTCAGGGGACAAGAGAATATTCATCTCCATGAGTAAAACTGAAAGGTGGTCATGTTATTCTTGGGGATAATGCACCAACAAAATTGTTGGGAAAAGGTAAGGCCAACTGCTGGTGATAAGAAAAAAAATAAAAATTGTGTTGCTAGTTGAAGGCATGAAGCATAATATATTAAGAATGAGTCAGATGGCTGATGGAGGAAAATAAGTCATATTCAACTCCAAACGTTTCAACATATGGAAAGAAGGGTAAAATAGGTTGATAAAGAAAGGAATAAAAACCCCAAATAATGTGTATTTGTTAAAAATAATAGTATTTAAACGTAAGATATTAATGATAACCTATTCCTCTTCATATTCTGAGGAAGATAAGTAAATTCTCAACTTTATTCACAAGAGGAACATAAAACATCAATGTGAGGAATGCATGGTATCATGGGGAGAATATGGAAACAAAATGGGAAGCATGCATAAGGCATAAATGCAAGTTGAAAACAAATGAAGATGTGACCAAGAGCTTGAAAGAAAGATAAGGTTTGTAGGATTAGTAAGAATCTTGGAAGGTACATGAACTGAGGGGGAGATTTACATGGAGATATGGTATCAAGGGTTGCATATTTTTCTTTCAATTATTTTGTATTTGCCACACATTTTGTAGTCATAAGTGATAATCATATCTTTCATCCACGTATGTACTTGTTTATCTTTTGGAAAGTTTGGTTGGGTAGCCCTTGGTTTAGCTATGTGTAGGAGAGAGTTACTCGTTTTAGTCATGCATAAAAGGAATTATTTGTTTCATCCATGTATGCACATTTTATTGTAAGATATATCCCTATACTTCCATTGAAGTAGCCCCAGACTTGCATTGGTTAGACTTGTTCTATCAATGTATATCATTTCTATTAGTCTAGTTTCAGTAGTCTCTTGCATGTTTCAAGGATGCTTGGAGAATATTAACATATAATTTATTGTACAATAGCCCTAGAGAGTTGATTGTAGCCATAACACATGTTCAAGGGGAGCATGATCAACAATATAAAGTATATCATTGTTGGCACATTGTTTGTAGGATATATAAGTGTGGGGATAAAAAATTGTTTGATTTCTAATGCCTATATTGTAGATGTGTTGTAGTTGATAACGGTTCTTCAAAAAACCTATTGTCAACATGGTTTTAAAAGGAAGAGTGAAGTCGTATTGGCTTATCCTTTTCCATTGATGTCAAAGGGGGAGAATGAGAATAACAAAAGGAGAATGAACCAACCAACCATTGGATAATGAAGGCTAGTAAAGTAAAATCAATTGGTGATGTTGTTGGGTGTTTCCATCAATGCCAAAGGGGTATATTATTGGAAACATGGTGTTGGAATCGATGTCAGCAGTGAGCTATCTTTCTTGTGCATTGATGCCAAACAAATAAGTTTTCTTGTCTAATGATTTTATCTATGGTTTGATGTGTTCTGGTGTTAAGGTTCCTTCACAAAGTGTTTACAAAAGGCTTGAACCCGTGATTGAATATTTGGGTGAAGGAATTTTGGTTTTCCCCAAATTAAGGGATGAATGAAAGTTCAAAGCAGGAAATTGGAAGACACAACTTTGGAAATTTAGATTAATAGTGAGCAATCTGCAAACCCAACCAAAATTAGCAATTGATAACTCACAGATATGTCCTAGAGGATGAAAAATTAAATCTACAAGATTTCCCAATGAAATTTCCCGTGGTTTTAGAGTTGAGTTGATTTGGTTTGAATGTTAATATATTGATCTGATTTGGTCCAAAGACGTAGTGGATGGTGATTAACAAATTTGATTTGGTCCTCATCGGTTGATCTAGTCACGATTGAAAATTGATTGATTTGGTGACAATTAATTAGAATTGATCTAGTCTTAGGACGTGAAAATACAATGAATGCGTTGGTCCAAAATGTTCCTATGGATTTAGTCATAAGTGTTGATTCAGTCTGAAGTATTGGTCGGGTAAACTACCTTTAATTTACCATTTTATGGATATATTGGAGGTTGGATGTTTTTTGTGAGCATATGGAGTTTTTGTGTGTGGGCCAAATTGTGTGTACTTGAGTGAATTTTGGAATTCACATTATGTTGTGTAATGTGTGTGTATGTAGTTTGAAGTGAGAATAGTAGAGTTCATGGTTTGGGTGTGAATTTGGATGCTAATAATATACATCTCGTGCAATGGAAGTGTGAGAGGCATAATCTGGCAAATTGTTTTAGTGGAGCAATGGGTGTGAATGTAGTGTAATTAGAGGCTAATGTATTTTCATTAATACTTTTATCATGTGTGTTATGAGTAAATTTTGTGTGGAAATGATCAACTTGTGTGTTATTGTGCGATCTGAGTAAATCAATCAACTCTGGTGTAAGTTTAGTGTGCCCATGATCCAATGCGAAAAGTTACCAGTGATATAATGTTAGTTAGAGCCAATAGCTTCCATGCATTGTGAATTGTTGTGATATGGAGTACCTGTATATTATGTTATTGTTGAACTTGTGGTGATCAAGCCTTAGACAAAGGTTTTTTGTTGTAGTTGTATGTTATTGAGGACCAATTATACATAGGACAAAATTTGTATGCTAAAGTTATAAAAATATTGTAGCTCCTCATATACTATGTGTTGGTCATGCTAGTGTACATTTGTGTCAGGGTATATATGCTGGTAGTTTGAGCCATTATTTCAGATGTATTGTTTGTTGAAGCTATGTATTGTTATAATATGGTTGTAGTAATGATGAGTGAGAGAATGTACTTCTACTAGTATGGTTGAGTGTTAAAATGTTAGAGTATGGTGTTATTGATGCATGAATTCTACCCTTAGATATGGCTCTATGAGTCTTCATGTGTGTGGTTGAGCGAGAGGCTATGTTGTTGTTTCCATGTCTAGCTGAGTTGATGAGATGGTATGGTTTTCATGTATGAATATTGTGCATGTGTATTATATGGTGAGAGAATTGTCATGCTAATGTTGAGAGTGTGTTGCTTGTTATCACACAAAACATGATCACCTAACCATGTATTACTATGTTGATTGAAATACACCATGTCGGATGAGTTTCTAAAAATTAAAATCCAATTTCATCTTAGGAAATAATTTAGTGAACCATTTTCCTAAATTATTTTTCATTAAAACCCAAAAAAAAACCATGAGAATAATTAAATAGATCATTATTTATTTATTATTCTCTTGAAATAATTATTAAATAATTATTTAATGATTATTTCTAATTCATATTTGACTTAATCACCATAAAGTAATTAATAAATAAATTTTATTTGTTAATTACTTTAACCACATTCTAATTTAAGATATTTGACCATTTCAAATATATTTTCCCTCTAAAAAAGTATTTAATAAAATATTCAAAACATCTAGATTTTAATTTAGTCAATAATATTTTATTATTTTCTAATTTTCAATCTCTCTCAATATTTTGTTATAAATATAGGGTTTTTCTCCTCATTCTTCACTATGACCATTTTCATCGTCCCCATTATTGTCTTGCAACATTTGAACTCCTATATTGAGTTCAAGCTTCCATAACCACATTTTTCCCATTGTGCATATTGAGAGAGAGTTGAATCTTGCTTAAGCACAAGGTCAAAAAGGACCCATCCCACGGAGGGGGATTTGAAGACCCAAGTCAATAAACTCTCCTCATCAGGTGTATTCTTTCAATAATAAGAATTAATCATTTTCATTCTCTATTGGATTGTTACACTTTATTACTACTGTTATATGTTTCTATTTGAATGATATATCTTTTTTGCACGTATTTTCTAATATTTTGTTGCAGATATGAAGCATAGGTACAAGCATTTTTTTTGTTTGGGTTGCTTTTCACGAACAACTAAAATGGAACATTTTTAGTATGCATTTCTGAAAAAATTATACTAACAAATGACGACTCCACTAATGTAGCAATTCAAAACCTTGGTGACTATTGTTTCAACAATTTTCAGTGCTTTTTCCATATTTATTCCTTCTTGGAATTATCATTTCTATTATTATATTTCTACTATTTTCTAGAAAACTCTTACTTATGTTGGGTTTCCATGTCATTTTTGTAGGTCATAGGTACCAGTCGCGTAAGAAACGACACAGCCTATAGCTTATCTGTTGAACAAAACCATTGGGAACAAAGCACACATTTTGGACCAAAACCTATGCCTCATAACACACTTTTTGGATTTTTCCTACATCCTAGTGCACTTAATAGGTCAGGATCTATGCCTTGTCTTTTTTATAGATTTTTTTCAGATTTTTTAGAGTTTTTCAAGAGTGTTTTCGGTGTGTCGGGAAGGGTTTTTGTACTATTTTTAGTAACCCCTAGTCCTAGAGTATCTTAGAATTTTCCTCATTTTTAGGAAGGAAAATTCCCCTTAGGGTTTATAGTACACCTCTGCTGTTAAGGAGAAAGTTTGTTGAGTTGAGGAGTCTAATTTGTAGAACTTTCAGCCATTGTTTTCTAGAATTTTTTCCATCATTTTCCAGTCCTTTTTATAGAAATTTTACAACACGTTAGTATCCTTTGATACTTGTGTTTTGTTTCTTCTCTTGGATCCCCTTGAGCATCCTTATTTTTGTAGCTTGTTTTCTGCAATTTTCCAACATTTTCTTTTTCTATATTTTGCTAGTTTTTCTGCACCATTTTCATAAATTGTTTCCTTAAGATCCCAATCCCTTTAGAAATTATATATTTTGGTAATTTTTTCTTTTATTTTCTTGTTTTTCCATCATTTTTCTTATTTCTTGATAGCTTTTTTTGGTGGGGAATTTTTTTCTTGAACTTCTTGTTTATTTTACCATTAATTTTCAGTATTATTTACAATTTATGCACTTTACATTCAAAAACATTGGCATCATAATATATTCTCAATTAACTCATCCATTGACACATTATTCATACACTCACACCCTAAGTGAATGTGAGCTTAGTTATAACTTCCAAGCCAAGAATCTAGACACTCCACATTAATAATAACTTAACTCACATAGATTAAGCCTGCTTGTGCAATAAGGAAAAATATTCTTTATAGTTAGGTTTAGGATCGGTGGAATATGATTCCAAAACCACCCATCAATCGCTTACATTGAGACATAGAAATTTCATATTCTAGGGAGATTAAAATCCTCCACAATCCCACGGTCCGAAGTCGGTGCTTTCCAGAGACCCACTTGAGAGGGGGTTAGGATTAAGTATTAGTGTGCACAAGGCTAGTCTAACTTGTTGGTCCATAGATCCAAATTTTCAACTGACTACCATGAAGCCCAAGACTCCATCGCCCTTGTGGGAGGAAGGTAACCTTAGCGTAAAATATTAGCAAAACACCCTATAGTAAATGGTTGCGGGAAAAGTAGTGGCTCCTATACCTACCTTCCCTTAGACATCTCTACTTGCAGACATTGGACCTTGTCAAGTAAGAATTATTTTGTAAGGCCATCTTAAGAAGTAGAATTGGGACTTGTTTAAGGATTTAGAAAACCTTTAGGCTAGAGGTCATTTTTTATTTGATAGGACATTTTTACCTAGATTAGAGTAGCATATCATTATAGTTATTTTACACTTGGCACCACTTCACTAGGTGTTTTCTTGTATTTTTTACTCTCTTCATTCACTATCACCCCTTATTTATAGTTATCTTTTGTATTGACACGATTACACTCCCTAGGCGTCTGTTGTAGAGACTTCATGGAATTCACCCATAGTTTCCTTTAGGAAATCCTCTTTCCCTTGATCATCGAGTTATAATTTATCCTCCTAGTCCTCCATTGAATCTACATACAAACTATAGCTCTTTAGATTCTTCTAGATCTTCCTTTGATTCTACATCCTCCCAACCCCACACCACTACCTTGTCATGAGCTAATGCAGGTGGTGGAAACCCAAGTGGTAACACTGGTCCCAACCAAGGTAACCCTAAAGGAGGTAATATCGGATTTTCTTAAGGTATGGCTGCTCATCAACCTCTTCTTTCCTACATGGATGGTTTGAGCCTCCCCAACTTAAGCCATCTAATCAATGATCCTCTTCTCCATGAATAGAATTTACCTCCCATTCCAACCAAACTTCCCTTAGATTTACCCAAGTTTGATGGTAATCCCAGAGAAGACCCTACCAATCACATTCGCTCTTTCACATGTGGTGTTCATCAAATTCCATCACCAAGGAATCCATTTTTCTTTGTATTTTCCAACACACTCTAACTAGAGTTGCCACCAAGTGGTATGCCAATAAAATGCATGCCTCTCATTCTACCTTTGTGACTCTTTCCAATGCCTTTCTTTCATATTTCCAATTACCTCTTCAATATGACACTGGTACCAAATAATTGACTTATTTTCATCACACCACTCACCTTTCTGACCATGTACAAGAATGGTGCAGAAGGAGGAGCCTATGTATGAACACTTGTTCGCTATATCTTCTGGTGACCCATGGTATGGTGGCATCCTCACTTATTTACAAACCTAGAAATTCCCCCCCATATTACTCGTGATGATCGATGATGTGTTCAATATCAATCCCCTTGCTACCTTCTCATAGGTGATGATCTATATCCACATGGTGTTGAATCTTTCCTTCATCGTTTTCCTACCCATGCTGAAGCTAAGAAAGAGCTCAATGCTTTTCATAGTGGCGCTTATGGTGGTCATCTCTCTAGAATGGCCACTTCCCATAAAATAATGTGTGCTTGGTAAGCCTTCTCATTTATCGATTTCATTGAGGTAGTCAAACATTATCCCAATTTGCAATTATACGCCCCAAAATGTGAAATAAACCTGCTCCTCTCCACCCTATTACCATATTTTTTTCCTTTTTACAAATTCTCCATCGATTTTATGGAGTGGTGACCCACATATCTGCCAATGGCCATAAATACATCATTATGGGTGTTGACTGTTTCACTAAATGGGTTGGAGCCATGCCTACATTCAATCACACTCTAGTTAGTTCAACCCTCTTATTTTTTAACCATGTTATCACTCAATTTGGGGTTCTAAAAAAATTAGTTTCTAACCTTGGTCGATACTTTGATGATGAGATTCGATGTGTGTTATCCTCACTGTTGGGTTTTCAACATCAACATTCATCGTCCTACTACCTTGAAGTGAATGGAAAATTTGAAGCCGTTAACAAATTTACAAAAACCATGCATGAATGGATGGTGAATAAACATAAAAACAACTAGATTTTAATGATCTTTCATGTGTTTTCGGCCTATATAAATTCTGGTAAAACCACCACTATTTTCACTCCTTTACACCTTGTTTATGGAGAGGAAGTAGTTTTTCCAATTGAGTATGAAATCCCATCGCTTCACCTTGTCCTCGAACTACCCCCAGAAACCCATCCCTTATAATAAAGAATGATCATTCTAGATCAATCCAATGAATACCACCGAGATTTGTTACAAATCATAAAAGCAGATAAAAAGAGCACCAAACCCTAGTATGACCATAAAGTCCACCGTTGTACCTACCACGAAGGTGACCTCATTATTGTTTATGAACAAGATTATTATTTCCTATGACTTGGAAAGTTTGAACCATTGTGGCATGGTCCTTACATCATTTGTAAGTGTTTTGGAAAAGGGGCATATCTTTTAGAAGGCCCACAGGGAGAGATTCTCCCCAACCCTCGCATTGCACTCTACCTAAAGAAATTCTATCCATAACATTTCCCATTGAGCTACATATTGTTTGTTTTTCATTTTTCATTTAGATAGGTTGCATCTTCCATCATCTCATTGGTTTTCTTCACACACCTTTTAGATGGATCCATCATCCACACCATATATCAGTTATGCTGATGGTGCAAGTTGCTTCTCCAAAATATAATCTCGATAGCTTGGGCCATTTTCACCCCTTTTCATTTGTTAGTCCACTCCAATGGCGTATGCATCAAATCTGCCACCAAAAATCAGGACGAATATGATGTAGTGATAGGTTTTTAGTCGATGCCCTTGATCATCACATCCTTCACCTCCATGTTTGTATTGATTCCTTTCTACTCGACATGCAATTGAATGGTGTTTATCATCTGTGTAATCCTGCCCTATTTAGAAAATATCTTTGAGTTAATATTTTGGCACATGAATTTGTAATAGCCCTGGTGAAAATTTCATGTATTAAAAGTTAAAAATAATAACCATGGTTGATGGGACACTAATTCCAAGTTAAATGTTCAGCAAAACATCCTAGTGGGTATTCATTTCGGTTAATATGGCTAAGGAGATTGGGAAAGGAAAAGGAAGAGGATTTGGAAAGGAAAAATGTCATTTTTGGCACATTTATTTATGAAAATAATAGAAAATAGGAGAAAAGGGAGATGAAAGGTCACAAGTTGCACATTAGGAGTAAAATGAAGGAAAATAATGGAAATTGAAGAAAATAGAGGCCTCATTCATAAAACGGCTTCTGAGGATCAGTGGGAAAGACTTGGTCAGTTCATTTTTGGAGCTCTCTCATTATTCTCTCTCTCTCTCTCTAACTCTTGGAAACTTAGAGTTTTCTTGGATAATTTTGGAATTGGACCAAGAAAGGAAAGAAAGCTAGAAGGAGGAAACAAGCAAGGAGGAGCAGGAATCGAGAAACTACAACATGATTCTTGGAAGGTATTTACTTGCATGTGTGTTTTCCTTGCTATATCTAACATGCATGGTATTGCATGTGGTTATTTTTTGTATTGGAATAGTTTTTTCTAGGCGTGAAAGTGTTTTTAGCCTAGCCTTGCAATTTTCATATATATTTGATGACATGGGTTTCTCATACTTCGATTGAGCTTGATTTTCAGATGGATTCAAAGTTGAGTGGGGTGGATATACGAAAATAAAAACACATGGCCTAGTGGTCCCTAAACCAGAATGTAGATCATGGTAAAGCCACTGGCCTAGTAACCCCTGAGCCAGACTGTGGGTTGCAATAAAGCCAAATTGTGTGCCTCAGTGGAACTAGGAATCCTTGTCGGTGAATGGTGGGATATACGGTAAATAAAATAGGTGGATTTCTCTTCGTTGGGCCTAGTAGTCCCAAGATGGGATGTACAAAATGGAGAGTGGATCTCAGTGTAGGGCCTAGTGATCCCTAGATCAGACTGTAGATTACGGTAAATCCTGAGAGACTAGGAGGCACTCAAATTACTCACGGTGTAGGAGGAGAATTTTAGTAGCATTAATGCTTGTTTGGTTCCTTTTGGTTGGTTAAGAGTCCCACATTTGTGCTTGGAATATGGCACATGAGTGATTGGCTGAAGAGAGATTTGGCTCAGCCAATCTATGGTCGGGTAGAACTTGGTAGTCACTGATCCGGATTTTATGCAGGAACGCAACAGAATAAACATATAACCATAAATACAGAGATGCAGCGGAAATAATGCTTCATTTTATTTATAAAAGAATGACTGCAATAAGCTTACAAACATAATGGAAACAAGCTAGGGCGCTGGTAGCGTATCTCTGAGAAGAGATGTAGCGTACGCAGGCCTCTGAACTGTGCCACATTGAGGCTCGCAGGCCTATTACAGACATAATAGAAATAGATGAGCTCGGGTACTGGCAGTGTATCCCTAAGAAGAGATGTGGCGGCTACCAGCGCCTGAACTGTGTTACAATGCAGACATGATGGAGATGTGGTGAGCTAGGTCACTGGTAGCGCTTATCTCTGAGAAGAGATGTATCGGCTCCCAGCCCCCTGAACTGTCTTACAATGAGGCTCGAGGGCCTATTTATTGTTGAGAAACAATGTAGAATCCGAAACGTCCAAAACCCTAACCGTAGGACATGAAGCACCAAAACTGTGGGCCCCGTTTGGGTAAATTGGTGGTTCAACTTCCCGGGGACGTAACTTTGGCATCCGATCTCCGTTTGACGCGCTCAATAGCTCGTTAGAAAGATCTATCCGAGGAGTACAATTTTTGAACGAGCAACATCGGTCCATGGGCCCATGTTGCTCTCGTTCCCCAAAAGCGTCGTTTGGGAACATAAAAGCGGCGTGAGAGTTGAGATCCAAACACTAAAATAGTAAGTTGTGCGGGAAGCCTGCAGCCCAGGCCAACTAATGGTGGAGTTCCGGTGGACTCGTCGTTGTACAATATCCACTGGATTATTAATGCCCCAAAACGTACGGGTGTACGGTACTCGAAAACTTTGCTATAAATAGTAAATTTTGTCTTGAAGCTGAAAAACTGAAATAATTGCTGCTGCGGGTCCAAATGGAATAGGTGGGAGGCCACCGATATCCACCTGGATCATTCCTCCCTCCTTAGGAAGCAATGGTCTCCATTGCGTTAAGTTCCTCCATGGGGGGGGGGGGGAGATTTTGCTGAACTTGGTGTTGGATTTAGATGTGCCACCGGTGGGCAGCCATTGAAGGAACTGGAAAAAAAATTGTCCATAATCGCATTCCTCTGTTTCTCGAGGGCATCCTCGAGCAAGATTTTTGACAGTATCTCCTGCTCCCTCATCTTTCTTTCCTTCCGCCATAGGGGGTCGTCGGGGTTGCGAAGTTGAACTCCTTATACCCTGGCCGCGTTGGGGACATGAAGAGAAAAACAGAGAAAGAGCAGACCCGCTCTGATACCACTGATCCGGATTTTATGCAGGAACGCAACAGAATATTTGATCGACAGTCGATACGAATCGGCGAAATAATAATGTGATTTATTTATAAAATAATGACTAATAAAGCACCTATGACATAATGGAAACGAGGGCCCTGGTACGCGTATCTGCGAGAAGAGATGTGGCGTACGCGACCCTCTGACTGTGCCACATTGGGGCGGGCCTGTCGGACATAATGAAATAAATAAACTCGAATGCGCGGTGTATCCGAAGATGTGGCGGCGGCTACAGCCGCACGAGCGTATTCTAATGCGGAGACATGATGGAGATGCGGCGAGCTAGGGTACTGGTAGCGCTTATCTCTAAGAAGAGATGTATCGGCTCCCAGCCCCCTGAACTGTGTTACAATGAGGCTCGAGGGCCTATTTATTGTTGAGAAACAATGTAGAATCCGAAGCGTCCAAAACCCTAACCGTAGGAGATGAAGCGCCAAAACTGTGGGCCCCGTTTGGGTAAATTGGTGGTTCAACTTCCCGGGGACGTAACTTTGGCATCCGATCTCCGTTTGACGCGCTCAATAGCTCGTTAGAAAGATCTATCCGAGGAGTACAATTTTTGAATGAGCAACATCGGTCCATGGACCCATGTTGCTCTCCGTTTTCCCAAAAAACGTCGTTTAGGGCCTCAAAACGGCTCTGGAAGTTTAAGACCCAAAAAACTGCTAAAAATAGTAAGTTGTGCCGAAACTTACAAACTGAAATAACTGATGGTGGGGGTTCAAATGGACTCGCTGGTGCAGCTATTATCTGGAAGGCTAATGCCCAAAGCAGCTCGGGTGTCTGATGCAAAACCTATTTATAAATAATGGTATCTTTAGTGGCACTTTAATAATTGTTCTTTGCGGGTCCAAATGGAATAGGTGGGAGGCCACCGATATCCACCTGGATCAGTCACATCCCCGATTGGTTTATATATTCATTAATAAGAAATTCATTCCTTTGGTATTTGATGTATAATTATGTTGGTTATTGTGTGGATTCTATTATTGTTGTATCAATTGTATTTCTGTTATTATTATGTTGGTTATAAACATGTATGTTGACAGTGATGATATATGGCTCTCTCCATGTTTTTACTTGTAAATGAATGCAAAATGTATGTATGATCAAATAGATTGTATGGCAGCTAATGATGTAGGGGAACAATGATTCTTAGTGATTCTCAGATAAGTATGAGACCCCTTCGCTCTGTTATGTTTTTTATACCTGTCACGGATACAAGGGGTCCAAATGATTTCTTATTGATGTGTTTGATTTCGTATCATTATAATGTTGTTATTTATCATCACTAAAATTTTCATGAAGTTATGGGCCTGAAAAGGTGGCTCAAATCTCGAGTTCGCTGACACAAAACTGAGCATTTGGGGCCCTCGATGTTGGCATGCAGTGTTATGTCATTCCTACTATGGCCTCCTGGCCACAAGAATGAAATTTTATGCCATTCCTACTATAGCCTCCTAGCTGCAAGAATGCAGTTTTATGCCTCCTGACTATGGCTCAAAGAGGTAAAAATGTCAGTGTGACTCAGGGGTAAATGTCTGAAAGGTTGGGTTATCTCATGGGGCTGTCATTGATGATGTAAAAGGTATTTATGTTTTTTTTTCGTCGGTTTCACTTCCTTAAGGTCACCTAGGAGGTTGATTCTCATTATAGTAACCTCTCATCACATGTTTACTGCGGTTGGTCGGTTACTTGGGTAGATGTGGGAAGAAGGTGTCATGAATTGGTATCAGAGCATGGTTCAACCCTTGAACTGGATAGGTAGCGTGTTGGTCATGTTTTTATGTTGGTTGCATATGTGTTTCTCATACCTATGTTGTATGTTTTTTTTGCATCTATTTTTTGTTGGCCATAGTAGTAGTTTTGTCGCCTTGAAGGGTTGATGGTGTTGTTGTCAACATGTTGTGATGAGTGTATGACTGGTTATGTGTTATCCTTTCTTATGTATTGTCTGTGCACGCTAGCTTACATGTTGCTACATGTTTTGTATGAATTTATTGTTTATGTTAGGTCATATTGATCCATGTGGATATTGGTGGCCACTCGCATATTCCACTTAGGGACCCACCATTGTCTGTTTCAGTTTTTTAGTTTCAGCACAACTTACTATTTTTAGCATTTTTTTGGGTCCTGAACTTCCAGAGCCGTTTTGAGGCCCTAAACGACGTTTTCTAGGCATCGCGCCTCCGAAAAATATGATTCCATTCCTAAATCGATATCGCGGTCAATAGTTGTAGTCCTCGGATAGATCTTTCTAATGATGTATCATGTGCGTCAAACGAAGATAGTCTGCCAAAGTCACGACCCCAGAAATTTGAAACACTAATTTACGCAAACGGGGCCCATAGTTTTGGCGCCTCATCTCCTAGGGTTAGGTTTTTGGATGTTTAGGGTTTTCCATTGTTTATCTATAATAAATAGGCCTTCGAGCCTCATTGTAACATATTTCAGAGGCTTGTAGCTGCCACATCTCTTCTCAGAGATAAGCTACCAGCGCCCTAGCTAGTTTATTTCCATTCTGTCAGTAAGAAAATTTTAGTTCTTTGATATTAATGAAATGAAGTGTTATTTATACTGCGTCTTTGTATTTATGGTTATATGTGTATTCTGTTGGGTTCCTGCATAAATCTAGATCAGTGGTATTAGAGTGGTTGCTTTTTCTCGATCTTTCTTTGCATGTCTCCAACAAGGTCGGGGTATAAGGAGTTAGGGCTCGATTTGGTTGAACCTTTGCAAGATCAGCCTCGCAAAACCAAATTATTTCCCATGGGGGACAAAAAGAAAGATGAGGGAGTAGGAGATCCTATCAAAATATTGCTCGAGGAGGCTCTCAAAAAACAAAGGAACGCGATGATGGATAACTTTGCCCAAATCCTTCAACGACTGGCCACCAGCGGCACATCTGCATCCAACAACCACTCTGGAGGCACGAATCCCTTTAAGGTACAAGTAAAATTTGACATTCCCATATTTGAGGATCAAATAGATGTAGATTCCATAGATATATGCTTGAATCTATTAGAAGGATATTTCTCGGTTCATTACTTTTCCGACCAGGAGAAGATTTTTTTTCGCTCCTCAAAGCTACCCCCCATGTCAAGGACTGGTGGGAAACCTACTGTGAGAAAAAGGACAAGAGAGAGCCCTCTCTGTTCTCAACCATACCCACTTGGAATTATTTTCAAGATGCCATCAAGGAACAATCCTATCCCATGGGGAGCTATGAAGACAAGTACATACAATGGACCACGTTGTGGCAACAAAGGGATCAAGATGTGCATGAGCTAACAAATCTGTTCCATACCATGCACACAAAGTTGGGTATCAAAGATTCAGAGAAACATTTGGTGCTAAAGTATAATATTTTTTTACACAAATAAATTCAGGAGGAAATGGAGTTCCTCAACATCTAATTTCTTGGTACAACATACTATTATGCTGCCAAGATTGAGTAGAAATTAAAACAGAAGAAGCGATACTTTTGACCCAATACAACCTGCAAAATCCATAAGCAAATAACAACACCGCGAAGCCAAAGTAGGATGCGGGAAAGTGGTGTGAGTTCCATAAGAGCTCCACTCACAACACAAGTGAGTGTCGGGCCAAGCAGTTGCTGGTGGCCAAGATGAGGGCTTATGAATCAGATGCATGCTCCAAATCTGAATCAGAACCTGACAAGGGGAATGAAAAAGGGAAACAAATTATTGATGCGGAGCCCAACGCCACTGTTTCCACCGCGAAGATCCAGAAGGAGGAACCGAAAGATCTAGAGGAGGAGGAGAGTCTCTTCCACTCTCAGATGTGGGTAAAGGGTTCCCCAATATATTTCATTGTCGATAATGGGATCCAAAAGAACCTCATTTCAGCAGACACCATGAAGCGTTTGGTCTTGTCGACCACATCACACCTACATCCATACACCATTAGGTGGCTTCACCAAGGACGGGATCTCCGCGTAAGCCAGTAGTGTCGCCTTCCCTATAGCATCAAGCCCTTCACTGATGAGGTATTATGTGAAATTCCTCCTCTTGATGTTTCTGATGTATTATTAGGCCAACAATACTTATGGAAGCGACATGCTGTGTATGAGTCTCAACCTTGTGCTGTTATTTTGACTTTGGGAAATAAGTTGTACAAGGTACCAGAGGTACCACCGCCTGCCGCTATCTCTTTGGTTACTACAAAACAATGTAGTAAGCTCATTTCCCAAACCAAGAAATTTATTTTTCTGATGATCCGCCCTCAGGGAAAGAAGAAGACTGTGGCCACGACCTCCAAACAGGGCTCTGCTGCATGACAACAACAAATGGACAAGGTTGTGGAGGAGTACGAGGACATATTCAACTCACCCACAGGGGTTCCTTTGAATTTTCAAGTCAAGCACCCCATTGATCTACCCCAGGTGCACCGCTACCCAATGGACTGATCTATCGGTGCTTTTTTCTGAAGAACGATGAAAGGCAGCTTCAGGAGCTGTTGTAGAAAGGTCACATCCGACCAAGTTCATTGCCCTGTCAGAGCCCAGTCATCTTTGCACAGAAGAAGGATGGGACTTGGAGACTCTGTATTGACTATCAGGCATTGAAAAAATCGCTATCCAAAATAGGTACTTGATCCCATGGATTGATGACCTTCTAGACCAACTCAAAGGGGCGAAATATTTCAGCAAGATCGACTTGAATTCTGGGTATCACCAGGTACCAATCGAACCCTCCGATGTGTCGAAGACTACCTTCAAAGCCAAGGAGGGCCTTTTTGAATGGATGGTCATGCCTTTTAGGTTGATGAATGCTGCCACAACCTTCATGAGGTTGATGGACAACATATTGCAGCCATTCACTAACTCATTTGTAGTGGTGTACTTGGATGACATTCTGATCTTCAGACAAACTTGGGAAGAGCACCTCCACCACATCCGACAAGTCCTCCAAACACTGCGGAAACACAAGTTGTGTTCCAATTTGGAGAAGTGAACTTTTGGCATGACCTAGGTTCAATATCTGGGATACATTATTGATGAAAGGGGGGTGCATGTGGATCCAACCAAGATCCAAGTCATTCAGGATTGGCCAGCCCCAACCACTCTAACAGAGCTTAGCAACTTTTTGGGTCTTGCTAATTTCTACCTCAGGTTCATGTTGGGATTCTCTCATATCACTTGGCCCTTGATTCAAGTCACCAAGGGAGGAGCGAAAGAAAAATTATTTTGGTCAGAATCTCAATAGAAGGCATTTGTAGAATTGAAACATCGCCTCTGTTCTGCCCCAGTGCTCACATTACCAGACTTGCAAAAACAATTTTAGATCGAGACAGATGCCTCTGACTATGCTATTGGGAGAGTTCTTACTCAACAGGGGCATCCAGTGGCATATCGCAGTGAGACATTGTCTGACACAGTTCGAAAGTATCCCACTTATGACAAAGAAATGTATTCCATTGTGCAGGCTTGCCAACAATGGAAGCATTACATTTTGGGGAAGGAAACAATCATCCACGCAGACCACCAACCCCTGTAGTTCATACAGACCCAAGGGAAGTTTCAAAAAGATCTCCATCAGAAGTGGTCCAAATATCTGCAACAACTTCATTTTAACATCAACTACAAGAAGGGTAGCACCAATAATGTCGCAAACTACCTCAATTGACCACAGATCGTGGCGCCAACCACCATTCTCAAATCTTGTGGGCACGAGACTTCTAATTGGCCGCTTCTCTACAAGAGTGATTCAGAATTCGACCACACATACAAGGCACTCTTGGGAGCTACACAAGTTCCAAATTTTCACCTCCAAGATGCACTGTTATGTCACCTGGGACACCTTTGTGTTCCTTCAAGCGAGTGTACCAAGATGATAGGGTAAGCACACTATAGTTGAGTCGTTGGGAATTTTGGGGTTGAGAAAATAGTGGCAGTACTGCGAAAGTATTTCTATTTTCTAAACCTTCGATAAGATGTTGGGAAGTACATCAAATCCTACACTGCTTGTGTCATTTCCAAACCAACCATCAAGAAGAAAGGTCTCTATACTTTGCTACCTACCATTAGTCGACCTTGGTAATCCATATCTATGGATTACATGTCGGGCCTTCCTTCTACTAAGCATGGAAATGACTATGTTTTCATGGTTGTCGATAGATTCTCAAAGATGGCCATTATGGTAGCCTACAAGAAGAATATCACAGCAGAAGCCACTACTAAACTCTTCTTTGAACGAGTGTGAGTGCACTTTGGGATCCAATAGTCTATCATATTAGATCGGGATAGCAGGTTCCTCAACACATTTTGGTCTAGCCTCTGGTCAATGCTGGACACCAGGCTCACCAATTCCATAGCTTTCCATCCCCAAACTGATGGCCAGACAGAAGTCATCAATAGAATGATTGTACACATTCTGCGCATGTACAATTCAAAGCATCCACGCACATGAGATGAGAGCCTCCCCTATGTACAACACAGTTATAACCTAGCTCTCCATAGCTCAACCAGTCATAGCCCCTTTCAGGTGGGCTTGGGATTCCAGCCGCTATGTCCCATTGACGTAGCCATGCCATTTGCAACTACTCAGGCCAATTTGGCTCATGTACAGTCTGAAGTTGACAAAACGAACATATTCATAGAGCACATTCAACACGTCCTCCAACAGGTTCATGACATATTTGACAGATCCAATGCTAACTACAAGCAACGACATGATCAACATCGGGTGCAGCACAACTTCCAGGTGGGTGAAAAAGTGTGGCTACTTTTGCAGAAGGAGCGCCTCACTGGACCCCACCGCAAGATTCGTCTTCTTCGATATGGGTCGTACACCATCACCAAGGCTGTAGGGAACAATGTATTCAAGCTCATTATTCTACCATTCCTTGGTCTACACCCAGTATTCAATGTGGGCCTCCTTCGTCCCTACTTCCCACCTCTCCTAGACACCTCTGACATTGCAAAACAACTCACACCAACAGAGTTAAACCCAAAATGCATGGAACAAGCCACCACAGATTATATCATGTACATGCAAATCAAGAACACTCGCCAATAGAAGATCCATATGTATCGGGTTTTCAATGCTGGCCAACTCCTGCACCAAGTCAAGTGGTTCACCAGGGACCAAGTTCAACAGAATTTTCCTCATCTCATGGAGGAACTCAACGCAATGCGGACCATTGCTTCCTAAGGGGGGAGGAATGATCCAGGTGAATATTGGTGGCCACCCACCTATTCCACTTGGGGCCCCACCATTTTCTCTTTCAGTTTTTCAGTTTCAGCACAACTTATTATTTTTAGTAGTTTTTCGGGTCCTGAACTTTCGAGCCGTTTTGAGGCCCTAAACGACATTTTTTGGGAATCGCGCCTTTAGCGAATATGATTATGATTTGAAATAAATATTCATAGTTAGCAGTTTTATTCCTCGGTTATATATTTCTAATGATGTATCATGTGCATCAAATGGAGATAGTATGCCAAAGTTACGAGCCCAGGAAGTTGAAACACCAATTTACCCAAACAGGGCCCATAGTTTTGGCACTTCATCTCCTAGGGTTAGGTTTTTGGATGTTTAGTGTTTTCCATTATTTCTCTATAATAAATAGGCCCTCGAGCCTCATTGTAACATAGTTCATAGGCTTGTAGCTGCCACATCTCTTCTCAGAGATAAGCTACCAGTGCCCTAGCTATTTTATTTCCATTATGTCTGTAAGCAAATTTCAGTTCTTTGATATTAATGAAATGAAGTGTTATTTCCACTGCATCTTTGTATTTATGGTTATATGTGTATTCTGTTGCGTTCCTGCATAAATCCAGATCACATATATTGGTCATGCTTGTGTGTTGTCTATGTATGCTTGCTTATGTGATGCTATACGTGGGACATGCATTGGTCATTCTTGATTGGTTATACATGTCAAGTGGGTGAATATGGTCAATTTTACATTGTTTTGGCGAAGTTTGTTGTGCATAAGGTCATTGTATGTAATTAGGTTATCATGATAATATTGGTATGTTATGATTTTAATGTGTTGGTTAAGATAGAGCAGGATATGCATACCATCAAAGTGAAGTTGCAACATTGGACCTTGAGGCAAGAGCATGTAGTCATACAGATTTGGATGTTGGGCATGCAGGTATGTAGGTTAAGGATTGTTATATGCATTATGGTTATGAGTATTCCTTTCATTCTATTGATGTTATGGTTACATACATTATAAATTCTATTTTATTAGTTCGGTTATATGTACATGTGTCATATATTCATGAATGATAGAAACCTATGATGGTATGCATTTCTATTGTTGTTTATTTTAGATAACTTGTATGTTTTTCATGAGCATGTTATGGATTAACTTGTCGTTGTTGTATTATTATTAGATTTATGATTAGGTTACATTTCGTTGATGAGAATGATATATAACATGTTGTTGTTACATGCTAGTGACTTGATAGTTAGGGTTATGGCATTCAAGAATGAGTCGGCCTAATTATGATAGTGTGTTGTATTATGTCTAGACTAACTGTGCATATGTGATTGTATGCATGAATGAAAATTATTTATGAGTTTAGGGTGTGAACATGTTAGCTAGATATTTTTATGGATATCATGACCTTATTTATTATTGGGCTTATATGTTGTGAATTTATATCGTGCTAATCTAGATTGATTGTGCAGACAAGATAGACTCCCCTGAGATACATTACGGTATGAGCTTGATTATGTCATATACTCTATACTTGAATGTTTGATTATGTCATATATTTGGTGTCTATTATGTCATCTATTTTTTGTTTTAATGTTTGATTAGCTGCATAATATGAATATGTGTTTATAAGATTTCATGAGGAAACGATCTTGTTTTAAGATGGTTGTACTAACACATATGTGTTGAGACAGTTGGTATGCACTTGAGAAAGTAGGTTATCATTGTAGCATTATGTATTATTGCCTGATGAATGTGAGTTGATTGTTTATTATGACTGGTTGTTAGTTTTGGTAAAAGTTGATTTCAAATTGATAATATATGTTGTACTGATCTTTGGTACATATGGATGACATGTGTGTTCAGTTACAGGTCAACATGCTTAGCATAACAAGGTAAGATAACATGTATATTGGTATATTTATTTATGCACTGAGAGTTATATGTCTATGATAGTATGATGTAGGGGATTCCATGGCAAAAGAGACTTCCATGAAATCTTGAAGAATGCTCAGGTTGAGCTTTCCTTTGGAAGTATTGGAAACCATGGGGATTGATTCATGGTGTTTGTTTCTAGTATTGTGCTTTTTTTCTTTTGTGATTTGTGAGCTTGATTTGTGGTCTTATTTATGTTTGGTGCATAGTTATGCAACATTGGTTGTGGTGTCATATTTCTATTGTTTTTCATGGTTTTATTCTTATTGTTTCTTGTTCTTGTCCTTGTCTTTTATGTTTTGAGGGTCTTGAGAATTGGTTGGGAAAGAGGAAAGTTGATGGAGCTCAGGGAGAGATGTGTGGTACCCAACAGGTAATGTAAGAATCAGATGAAGCTTGGTGCATGAGCAAGCAAAAAAGAAGGTAACAATATGAAATTCTGTTGGATTGGTTGGGTCCATTATGGTATATGGATGGTGGAAGTACAAACATGAGAAAGCCAACATAAAAGGTAAAAAAATGGATCTGAGGTGTTAGATTCCTTGGCAATGTTGCGAACTATTGTTCTCAACGTTGTGCATGTTGTGCACGAAGAAAGGAAGCTTTCCTAACCTAGACCTTATGATATCTAGCAATTGTGTTATGATCATGATTATGCAGATGTTTATATATGTATACATGTATGTATATATGTATTTCGTGTCTGAAAGGATCGTCATGGATCATGGTTGTTTAATGATAAATTTTTATATGTATATATGTGTGTATGTATGTCGTTGTTTGACATAATGATACTTGTTTTATGTTAAGGATTATATATGTATGTATCTATGTATCTATGTCACTATCTAATAGGGTTATCAGGGATCATTCTTGTGAAGGAATGATTGCTCATGCATGTGAATGACATGAAGAGATTCTTGGTCTTATGAGGAATCAAGTGGGAATATTAACCCTGACATATATATTAGGTAAGTATCATGTGGAAATAAATTGATATTATATGCTTGCATGCCTATGTTTATGTTATGAACAGGTAATGTTGAGGGGTATATCAACGAAGTGAAGGTAGTGTGATCTTCGGCATGCTAGGACAATCATGGATAGTGGAAAGACACTAGAAGTAAGGTTACTAGTGGAGTGAGTGTGTGGTCTATGGATTGCAATAATATTGTTGTGTATATGTTGCACATGTTGTATATTCAACAATTATACTTATGGTGATGTGTACATGTAACATATGTAATATTGTGTACATATGATATTATATTTCTATTATATATATGGTGTTGTGTGTATATTGCATATTCAGTGCTAGGTATAGATGGTGCTATGTACATGTTGGGTATGCGGTGATGTGTACATATTGTATTGTGAATGTGTTGGATATGCGGTGTTGTGTGCATATGGTGTTGTGCGCATGTTGGATATGCGGTGTTGTGTACGTATGGTTCTATTTACATGTTGTATGTGTACTGCTATGTACATATGGTGTTGTGTGTGTGTTGTACATATGGTGTGGTGTGAATGATTGTACATGTGGTGTTGTGTGCATGTGGTTTTGTGTACATGTTGTACATGTGGTGTTGTGTACATGTTGTGGTGTGTACATGTTGTGCATGTGGTGTAGGGTACATGTGGTATTGTGTACACATTGTACAGGTGGTGCAGGTACATTTGGCATTGTGTACATATTGTGCAGGTGGTTCCATGTACATGTGATGTTGTACACACATTTTGTAGGTAGTGTTGTGTAGAAGTGGTACTATGTACATGTTGTGCATATGGTATTGGTATACATGTGGTATTGTGTGTATGTCATACATGTTATGTTGAGGGCATGTGGTACTATGTATGCACATGGTGTAGTCATGGTATCATGACATGTGTATTCATTGTGTTGTACTATGTATATGTATATGTATTGTGTTGTGTTGTATTTTACACCGAGTGTAGGTGTATGCATTTTACATTGGATGTAGGTGTATGTATTGTGTTGTATGGTACATCGGGTGTCGGTGTATGTGTTGTATGTCAGTGTGGGTGTATGTATGTTGTGGTGTTTTATGCCCTATGTGGATGTATGTGTTATGATGTACGCTGTGTGTATGTGTACAGATTGAATAGAAGCAAGGGCACTTGGTGCTTGCTGGGTGTGGCAACCGATCTGGTGTGTGTACAAAAGAATAAAGGCAGGAGGAAGGACCGATGAAGATAAGTATCAATATTTTATTTCAGTTCTATTATGAATGTGATCTACGATTCTGGTTTATGATGGGTACATGTGATTTATGATGTTGATCTATGATGGTTGTGTTTTGAGCTAACTAGATGTCATATTTTTATACATGGTGATTGATAAAACAACTAGTTTGACTTGTTGTGACAAGAAGTGAGAAGGATTTCAAGTGTACCTTGTTGACAAGCTACCAATGATGTATGATTTTAGTTTATTTCAATTTATTTTGAACATAATGGAAATTATGAGCTTGATATAGGAAAGCATGCAATGCCCGGTTTGGGATGGTTGAAACCGACTGCAAGAGCTAGCAAGAACAACAAAAGGAATTGAAACAGATAGCAGTACATTGGTAAATCACTTTAGGAGCAGGGTCATTGTGGGACAATGGTACCCAATAATTTCCATTGATTTCTATGAGCATGTTATGAATGGTAGGATGGTTTTGAGGTAGGTATATGGCTTGGTTGTTTTATATTCCGATGTGAGGAAGCCTTGCCAAGGGATGGATCGTCTGTGATAGGGGATGCTGGGGAACTTGGAAGGTGAGTGAATGCATGGAAGGAGTGAACAGATTTCCTGAGAGACTATGTAGTAGAGAAGGGAGGGCCAGGGATGGATTCATTTAGGTCATTATAATTTCCAGATGGAATCAGATGCACATAGGGACTGTGCCCTAGAACACTGAGCTGGTAACTATTCACTGAGGGTACATTAGCACAAGATTGTAGCGTTGGGAATTGGATGTAGCTTTGACTTTTGGAAGTGGATTTTGTACTTCCTGGGAAGGAGGTGAATCCTAGTATTACTTTGAGGGTGGAGGTGTGATCCTTTGGATTCCCTTTCCATTGATACAGACATCATATCCTTTTATTTGCTGGTTGAGGAAATGTGCACATTTGTATATGTATATATTATTGTAAATATCATAATGATATGTGTTATAAAGCTCCAATAGACGATATATTTTTCATGATGGTTTTTACTTTTGAGAAGGTTATTCATTGTAAATACTTCAACAAGTTGTGTTATAAATATCCATAGGCAACATTTTTTATTTTTAGTGGTTTTCTGGTTTGTAGGTGTCATTGAACATCGAGGACTGTGTTCCCATAAGGGGGAGGGCTTTGTAAAAACCCTGGTGAAAATTCCAAGCTGAATGTTGGGAAAAACATCCTAGTGGGTGTTCATTTCGGTTAATATGGCTAAGGAGACTGGAAAAGGCAAAGGCAAAGGCTTTGGAAAGGAAAAAATGAATTTTTGGTACATTTATTTATGAAAATAATTGAAAATAGGAGAAAAGGGAGATGACAGGTCTCATGTTGCATGTGAGGAGTAAAATGAAGGAAAATAATGAAAATTGAAGAAAATAGAGGCCTCATTAGTAAAAAGGCTTCTAAGGATCAGTGGGAAAGACTTGGTCAGTTCATTTTTGGAGCTCTCTCATTATTCTATCTCTCTCCCTCACATTGGACACTTAGAGTTTTCTTGGATAATTTTGGCATTGGACCAGGAAAGGAAAGAAAGCAGGAAGAAGGAGGAAGCAAGCAAGGATGAGTAGGAATCAAGCAACTACAGCGGGATTCTTGGTAGGTATCGATTTTCATGTGTGTTTTCCTTGCTAGATTTGACATGCATGGTATTGCATGTGGTTCTTTTCTATCTTGGAATGGGTTTTGCTAGGTGTGACAATTTTGTTAGCCTAGCCATGCAATTTCTATATAGCTTTGATGAGATGGGTTTCTCATAGGTTGGTTGAGTTGGATTTCCGGATGGATTTGAAGTTGAGTGGGGTGGATCTCTGAAATGAAAAAACATGGCCTAGTGGTCCCTGAACTGGAATGTGGATCACGTTAAAGCCACTGGCCTAGAAACCCCTGAGCTAGACTATGGGTTTCAGTAAAGCCAAATTATGTGCCTCGGTGGGCCTAGGAATACTTGTTGGTGAATGGTGGGATATAAGATAGATACAAGAGTTGGATTGCTCCTTTTTTGGCCTAGTAGTCTTGGGATGGGTTGTACGGTAAATCCTGGAGAGTGGGTCTCGGTGTAGGGCCTAGTGATCCCTATATCAGACTCTGGATTACTGTAAAGCCTAGGAGAAACTCAAATTCCTCACGGTGTAGGCGTATAACTCTAGTAACATTCACGCTTGTTTGGTTCCTTTTGGTTGGTTATGAGTCCCACATTCATGTTTGGAATATGGCATGGAGGTAATTGGATGAAGAGGGATTTGGCTCAGCCAATCTATGGTTGGGTTGAACGTGGTAGTCCCATCCCCCGTTGGTTTCTATATTCATTAATGAGAAATTCATTCCTTTTGTATTTGATGTATAATTATATTGGTTATTATGTGGATTCTATTGTTGTTGTATCCACTCTATTTCTGTTGTTATTATGCTGGTTATAAACAAGTATTTTGACAGTGATGATATATGTCTCTCTCCATGTTTTTACTTGTAAATGAATGCACAATGTGTCTATGGCCAAATAGATTCTATGGAAGCTAATTATGTAGGGGAGAAATGATTCTTAGTGATTCTCAGATAATTATGAGACCCATTTTCTCTGTTATGTTGTTTATAAATGTAGCGTTCATGTTTGTTACATGTTTGAAAAAAATCCTGTCATGGATAGGAGGGTTCCAGATGCGTTCTTATTGATGTGATTGTTTCTGTATCATTTTACTATTATTATTTATAATCTCTAAACTTTTCATGAAGTTATGGGCAGAGCAATGGGTTATGGGCCTGAAAAGGTGGCTCAAATCCCGGGACCGTTGGCACATAACTGAGCATTTGGGGCCCTGGCCGCTAGAATACAATGTTGTGCCTTCGTCTGTAGCCTCCTTTCCACTAGCATGTAATTTTATGCCTATGTATATGGCTCAAAGAGGTCAAAATGTCAATGTGACACAAGGATAAGAGGCCTGAAAGGTTGGGTTAGATCCTAGGGGTGTCATTGAAGATGTACAAGGTCTGTAAAGTTGTGTTTCCGTCGATTCCAATTCCTTAAGGTCAACTAGGAGGTTAAATCTCATTATAGTAACCCCTGGTCACATGTTTACCCCAATTGGCGAGTTAATTGGGTAGATGTGGGAAGAGGGTGTCACAAAATTTGATTCCATTTCACTCAATCATGTTCCTAGAGCCCAAAATAATTATCTAAATACCATTGCAAATAAAATTCTAGATTGGAATTTATCACATGAACATAGAAGAAGGCATCCATAAAACAAAAAAATTGTGAACCACGTCGTCAAAATTACGCATAACCATATTATGTATCAAAATATCCATCATAAGTGTTTATAGTCTACTATTTTAAATACATTCAAGATTCCCATAGCATGCTATAACCATCCATACAAAAATGGGGTCACCTATTCCCATATGTCTAACCACTGTCCTCTGGAGAGCTCTGGGCCAATGGGGCCACTCCCTTAGCTCGTAAGTCTCTGATTGTCTGACTGACCATAGTTGTGCACTTGATAATAGCTTTATACTCAGAGGGAATCTCGTACACACATCTGTGTACTGATCTTCTATCTCGTGCCATCCACTCTCTTTCACATCAGTCAATAATAGGTCAAATCTATTACAGATATCCTCCAACAATGCATCACTCTTTGGCCTCTGTTGATATGTAGACCCCATCTGATTTATAGCCCGAGGTGTCGGAGATCGTCCTGCATATCTTTTTGGCTTCACTGATGCTATATCTGCATGTCAAAGGCTTGAAAATCAGTACCATATATATATATATATATATATATATATATATTCTAAACTATGCATGCAACAAAAATATAGCATCTTTCACTTACCATCTGGTCCCCGTGCTTGTCATGCTAGAAGTGGTAGCTCAGGATCCCCTTGTAAGTTCATACCATTATATGGATATTCATCTATGTAGAGAGGAATATGATTCCAATGGGAAAAAAGCTTAGGTCAGACCATATGTTTGACTCCCCTCCTCCGGACTGTCACAATAGTTGTCCCTAATGATGCATCTTGGGCTCCTGTGGGCCCCCATCATGGATCTACACATGTGTTCATATGGTAGGGATATTCTCAAATAAGAATGAGCTTAATATTGTCCCAAATGAGTAGTTCCCATTGGTTTCTCACCTCCATAAAATCAATTAACATTTCAAATACATCAATAACATCTCGACCCACCCATAGTAGGTCCCTATGAGCACACTCTCTAATAGCATCATCTGCCCTCAAGTAATGTGTTGGAAAGCATGGCTATCCAATATGTGCACCACCACTAGAACTATAGCCCTTTTCTCTAATCCCTCCAAGTCATATATATGGATACTCATGTCCTTTATCTGAGAACCCAAAAAATAATATTTATCCAAAAAATCCCCAAATATTCCTCCTAGAAGGAAACACTAGATGTATCTCCCCAACCACCCCCAAGGTTGGAAGCCCTCTCAATAATTAAATGTCCTGGATGGTGATCTTGATCGCATGATCATGTATAAGAAATTCCTCTTGGTCTAGATCCCAATAGATAATTATATGAGACAACAAGAACTCACCAACTCTCATCAATGTGCTCTCAAATAACTTAATCAACCCATAATGCTCAAGAGCCCCTCTAAGAGCCTAGTTCCCTTCCACTTGAGAGTGAAAATCATTAAAGTATTTTTCTTACAGTCTTGTTCTCACCATAACACCTTTAAATCTACCATACCTAAAAAATACCACTATATTTTTCTAGTTCCAGAGTCATCAAAGCCATTTTTGGATTTCAACTTCAGCTTTTAGGAGAGCCCGAGCAATGTCTTTCCCTTAGGTTCAAGGTATAGTTTTTTGACCAAAAACTGTGTTGGGCGCACTTTTTTTCCTCTTTCCTGCGCCCTAGTGTGCAGAAAAAGGAAAAACAAGTGCATTGTGACAGTGGGGAAAACCAAGGGTTTCCCTCAGCCAAATGAAGCCATAATCTAGAAATCCAATCCATTGAAAATGATGAGTAGTGTTAGGCCATCTACCTAAAAGTTTCATATTTTAATTTTGACTGTTGGTTTTTCCACTATGAGCTCATGAATATTTAGGGCCATCTCCTCCTCTCCAAATTCTCCAATAACTCTATGTTCAAATGAAATGGATTTGGGGGATTATTTTATAGGGAAACCCTGAGTTTTCTTATTGGCCATTATGAGAAAACTGTAGATCAGTTTACAAACCATCATCACCATTGGAAATATCTCACCGAGCTCTCTAATGGGTCTCTCTTCATTTCTAGTAATTTGAAACTTCACTGGGAAACCATTTTTTCCATGAGGTCTCACTTTGCCACCTATTAAAATCAAATACATTCATATGAGTCATCTGCATTATCGTACCACTTTTCCTTTGCACTTGTCAACTTATGTGTCGAGTTTGATCATGAGCAACCACTATTTACTCATGTTTTTATTGTCCCCTTTGGACCTTTCCCATGTGGAAACATCATAGAGTCACCCTTGTTCAAAGCATCAGAGATGAGTCACCCCTGCATCCATGGAGTTTGTTCAAAGTCCCATTCTGTCTTGTTACATTATATTATCCTCCCATGTATCACATTCATCCCATTTTTTTCACATTTGGCCTAAAACTATCATGACCTATATTTGAAAATCAATTGTCTAAGTATTTGGCCACCCCCTCCAGAATTATGTCAGTCGTTTCTAGGTCAACCTTGCATATTATTCTCTAACAAGGGAAGTCAAAAGTCCACCATATGCCTTATTCCTCCATCATCATCCCTAGTGTCAGTCTCTATTATTCACATTTTTATGATCCTCATTCCTTTGTTAAGGTCTCCTCATTGCCTTAACTCTAATAGACCCTCTTATGTTAACATCAACACATTTATTCCAGGAGAGTGGTCTGGAGGGTGGTGTATCTTGGTTCCAACCTTCATCATTGTTTGGTGCCTCATATAAATCAAAGGGAATCATCATTTCCCTTTGACTTGGTTGTTTCTTGTGTGCTCAACCCCAACTCATTATCTCACAATCGAGAATCATACACTTGATGGTCCAGTGATCCAGCAGATTGTACCAGCATTTCCTAGGTGTGTGTGAGATGCTCCAAACCTCATGAGGGGGTGGCCCTTCAAGTAGTCCCCAACATGCCCGAATGTTAGGAGATTATGATCAAACAATAGATGTAGTTATGTTGATTTGACTGGCTCAATTTTCATCGATCATAGATCCCACAACATGAACTTCTCTTTTAGATGGTCCATTCAGATATTCAGAGCCCTTACCTATTCAATAAGGCTTATTTGATTTCGATCTCCTCATCCTATCAACTTGAGGGGAATTATGTCTCATGTACTCAGACCAACATGATTCATTTTATCTGTCCTGACCTCTGTCTTACAACCAATTATGTATATGGGACCCATTATATCATTGTATCACTTTCTGGCCCAGATCATGATGATATCATGTATCATTTACTTTGGTTCTCAGGCCCACATTGTTGGGCTCATAATTATTATTTGTACTTTTTTGTCTCGAGAGTTATGGGTATTCCTCCCCCACCTCATTGAGATCATGTACTTACTAATAAAAGGAGACTTCTATCAGACAAGTAGGTCTCATTCCCTCCAATTTTAGTCTTTTTTTCTTCATCTCTCTCTCTCTCTCTCTCTCTCTCTCTCTCTTGCTTCATGAATTCTCTTCAGTATCTCGTAAAAGTGAACTTACAACGTATTTTGGTCATATTATGTGCTTGTGACACTCTTATGTTGGCGGGAAATCTGTTATCACCCAAAAAATGATCACCTAGACATGTCTTACTAGGTTGATTGAAATTCATGATGTAGGATGTGTTTTTACATATTAAAACCCACTTTCACCTTAGGAAGAAATTTAGTGAACCATTTTCCTAAATTATTTCTCATTAAAACTCAAAAAAACTTATGAGAATAATTAAATAAATAATTATTTATTTTATTATTTCCTTATTCCCTAATGAGATAATTGTTAAATCATTATTTAATGACTATTTCTAATTCATATTTGACTTAATCACCATAAAATAATTAATAAATAATTTTTATTTGTTAATTACCATAGCCACTTTCTAAATAAATATATTTGACCATTTATAATATATATTTCCCTCTAAAATATATATAATAAAATATTCACAATAACTAGATTTTGATTTAAACAATAATATTTAATTATTTTATAATTGTCAATGTAACTCAATATTTTGTTATAAATAGAAGGTTTTTATCTTCGTTATTCACTGTGACCATTTTCATTGTCCCCATTATCGACCTATAACAATTGAGCTCCCATATTGAGTTTAACCTTCCATAACTACATTTTTCCCATTGCACACATTGAGAGAGAGATGAATTTTTCTTAAGAAGAGGGTAAAAAAGGACCCATCCCAGGGAGGAGGATTTGTAAACCAAAGTATACAAACTCTCCTCATCGAGTGCATTATTTTCAGTAAAACAAATGAATCATTTTCATTCTCCATTGGGTTGTTACACTTTATTACTATTGTTATATGTTTATGTTTGCATGATATATCATCTCTACAGGTATTTTCTAATATTTGGTTGCAGATATGAAGCAAAAATACAACCATTTTCATTGTTAGGGTTGCATGTCACTAAAAACTAAAGTGAAGCATTTTTGGTGCACCTTTCTGAAAACTTTACACTAACATTATTGGTGCTAGTTGGCTAAGAGCGGTATATGTTGTTAGTGCTAGTATGCATTTTGGTTGTGTGTGTGATGAGATATGCTACTGCAAGTATGTGTTGTCATTGGTTACATTGATAGTAGGTATATGGTAGTGTTGTGACTGATTAAATTGCAGAAGACATAGGATATAGTTGTTATTACCTTGATATTGATGAATATGTCTTCTACCAGGTTGTTGATATATTATTACTTATGATGAGAGAGTGTGTAGTGCTACTGAGAGTGTTGATTTAGAAGTGAGGTTATTGCAATTTGGTTTTTTGTTTTGATCTATTATTAAGAAGAGAGATTGAGTGATCCAATATAAAAATGCATGAAAGGTGGTCCATAAGAGGCAAAAATAATGATATTTAACATAATTAAAAATCCATAGATGTTCAAAACCCTAAACCTAGAGGATGAATCACAAAAATGTTTGTGGGCTTGGAGGTGGTGAGTTGGTGCATCAAGTTCCCAAGAGTGAAACGTTTTCATAAAATATCCATTTCGGGTGGACAACAACTCATGGGTAAGAACAACCCAATTATTACAACTCTTTATTGGGGCTAGAGTGTGCCATGAAAATCCTTGGCTCCCTAAATTTTCAAAAAACATCGTTTAGGGCCTAAAAAGAACCATGGAATTTTAGGACCCAAAAAACCATACAAAAACTACCGAGAAGATAGAGAACCATTGAGCCATGTTAACCCTTGGCCATCGATATCCACTTCGATTATATGAGGGAATTTTTCATTTTATAAAATTCTTTCTTATTGAAAATAGTGAAAATGGTCCCATAAATGATTTATCCTAGTCAATTAATGTTGTCATGAAGTTTTTAAATAACTATAAATGATAAAAGAACTCTGTAAACTAATCATAAGTATCATTCAAAAAAAAATTGTGTTAATCAACTAAATTTTATAGATAACGAGCAATGATATGAGTTCATAAATTGATCGTAAGTCTCATTTAAATAATGATTTATGTTTATCAAATAAAGTTCGCTAGATAACTAGAAATTACATCTAACTTTATAAATTAATTATAAATCTCATTCAAACAACAGTTTTATGTTAATCACTAATAATAAAGTCCCCACATTTAGGAAGTGGGTATCTATATATTTGGATGAATAAGTATCATGTCACACATGGAAAACTCTTTGTTATGGGCTTATATGATAGTTGGGAGTTGAAAAATATTAAATTAAAGTATTTTGATTTAAACCTTGAATATATTAAGGATTTACGAAATTAAGGACATACAAGATAAAAAGGATTAAATAAAACCAATTTTATTAAGAACCTGAAGCATTAGGGGAATAAAAAAAGCTAGTGAATGAAATAAAACTTAGATGTAAACTTAATATATTTGGGGATAAGATGGATTTATGTTGAATATTTTTAAAAAAGTAGAAAACTATTATTTTTTTATCATCCATAAACACTATAGATAAAGAGATTTTGTTAACTCATTTCTCTCTTAGAAATCAAATAGGTTATTGGAGATTATTATTTATATCAATATGAGGCTACAAAAAGTTTTTAATTTTTTTAAATTCTTATTCTTTTATTGAAATGAGTCCTAGTAAATGGGTGCTTCTTTTCCAACAATGACATTAGTAAATTATTCATAAGTCTCATTTGGATTTATGTTAAATATTCAAAACAACACAAATTCAACATTCTTTTGGACATTATTCAACATCACAAACATACATATTTCTTATCTTCCTTACCTCTTAGCAATCAAATAGATTATTATATATATCCCTTGAATACGAGGGCTATAAGAAGTTTTAATTTTATAAATTTATTTGTTTATTGAAATTAGGCCGAGTTAATCAACACTGCTTATCTAACAATGATATCAGATTATGTAAGGTATTCATAAGTTTGATTTAAATAACAATTTATGTTGATTAATTGATAGATAAGTGTCTCAATTTAGGAAGTCCAAATTTATATATTTGAAAAACAACACTCATTTCACAGAAAACTTTTTGGAATTGTTTTAACCACTGTAAAAATCTCATCATCTTTCATTCTATATAAGCCTAGTTTCTTTCTTAACACTTAGATTAAGGATTATATCCATTCAATTATATTAAATTAACTAAAAAACAAGGATTAAAATATATTTTTGTTTTATGAAATTTTATTTTACTTCTTAAGGGATTATGCTTCTTATTCAAATAACTATTTATAGTACCACCCCCAAAAAAAAACTTGTACCCAAAGTAGTGATCACTACCTCTGAACATGGATTCTCGTAAAAATATATTCTAAATAATATAATGGCATGTAAGGAATTGTACATGAAAATATATCCATAAAAAGAAAAATGTTTCCTTTTCAAAGAGATTTGTATAATTATTTTGCAAAAAACATATTTTTCCAAAAAGATAAAAAACTCTCTCAAAGTTTGCTCTCATTAAAATGTATCTCAAATATCCTATTTGGAATCAACAAAAGAACACACAAAAATCCTTATAAACAGACTTAGATTAAGATTATATCCATTCGATATAAAGGTTATGCTTAAATAAATTGTAATAAATTCACTAAAAACAAGGATTAAAAGACATTTTTGTTTATGAAATTTTATTTACTTTTTAAGTAATTAAGCTTTTTATCAAAGCTTTTTATCAGTCTCACAAAAAAAACTTGTATCCAAGGTAGTGATCACTCCCTCTAAACACAGACTCTCATGAAAATATATCATAAATAATATAATGGGGATGCAAGGAATTGCACATCAAAACATATGCATAAAAATAACAATGTTCCCTTTTCAAAGAGATTTGTACAATGACTTTGGGAAAATCATATTTTTCTAAAAAGATAGAAAACTCTTTCAAGATTTGCTCTCATTAATATGTATCTCAAATATCTTATTTAGAATAAACAAAATAACACACAAACATCCTTATGTAAAGTGGAATACCTCTTTTCAATGAAATCCTTACAAGTAATTTAAACAAAATGAAGATTTTTACATGTTGTCTTTTCAAATTATAGAAAAAAATATAAAAAAATAATTAATCACATTTCATATAATTGTTACTACACTTATGTCTAGGAGATTTTAGATAAACGTTAATTGGGTACTATGTTAAGACATTCCTTAATATAAATTCACTACGTGATATATTAAATATGACAAAAATATAATCATACCAAACTTTCAAAAAAAATACTACACTTATCAAAATTACATTTACATAAAAATATATAAATATAATTACATTTCATATAATTTTTACTACACTTACCAAAATTACATTTACATTTATGATTTTCGTATCTTGAAATTTTATACCACAATTTATATTGGTCCATACGAAATCATAAATAAAGAAGTTACCCATTTAAAAATGGGTTTTTATAAAAAAGTAATTTCATTTTGTATATGCAAAAATTAATATTTTTCACAAATTTTTCATGGAAAGTATTTTATTTTATCCTTTCCATTTTTATTAAACCAATCATTTATTTTATTAAAAATATAGCTATGACAAAGTTAAATATTTAATGTAGAAAAAAAGTTAAATAAAATAAAAGATAAGAAGTTTCTTTAATTTTGTTATAATCATTTTTGGCTTAAGTATGGATGGTATAAGAATTTTGAATTATGACTAAATTGTTGGGATAATGAAGGATTTTTTTTTTCCCCTAATTTGTATGTGACTTGCAAGCCTAGCATAGGATTTTAATACTTATTGGGCTGGAATTCTCAACCTTCACAGAAAAAGTGCATTAATAGAATAATCTTTTGCAAAGTGTTCTATATCTAGTGGGTAAGAAACACAACCTTTTACAAAATGAGGATAGTATTAAAAATACCATTACATCAAAATTTAAGGAGAAAGCGTAGTGTGACAAAGTATTAGAGGTGAAAAGGAAATTAATATATTATAAGGTGGTGATAAGCCTAAATCTTGAAAACAAAAAATATTATTGAATCAAAATTTAAGGAGAAATTGTGGTGTGATAAAAAAATTAGGAAAAAAAGATAACTAGGTGATCAAACCAAATCATGAAAATCAAAAGAATCTCTTGTCCTTTACTAGTTAGGATAAAGAAAAAAAATAAGCATTCTTGAAAATAAGAACAATGAGCTCTATAATGAAACTCTAAGTTGGTAAATTCTCAAACACCATGGAATGAAAGAGTCTATCACCTTTGTGACACTAAGAGAGGTGAAAATGAAACTATATAGTAAGATTAGATTTAAATTTCAAAATACTTGTTATACTACCAATTTTTTTGAAGTTTTAACTTAACAAAACTATGATGATCTTGGCCATTTCCATGAGAGGTAGTCATAACTGACTAATTTCTCATGATTTTTGAATATTCCAATTAGCACTCATTGCATCAGGTGATGCTCACAAGGGTGAAGAAGTGGGATTGAAACTAGTGAAATGAATCACATAGTGTCAATCATCACTTTTGGGGTGCAAGGACTTCCTGGGAGGTCGCCCATCCCATAACTCCTTTGGCTCAAGCATCCTTAACTGCGGATTTTTCCCCACAATCAAACCCACTTAGGTTGCTCATTTATATTTAATAGTTTATAATTAAAATAGATTTAATTAATGTCAGACGAAAATAAAAATTAATTAAAATAAATAAATTTTTAAAAAATTAGTTATCAAAATTATATTTTTTTTTCTTTTTAACCATGGTGAATAAAATTGGAGTCAAGAATATTTACAATATTTATGTAAAACGAGTTAAACACAAATTAATTAACTCTCTCAAGCTCCCTATTCCTCCATCCTCATCACAACAGACTTAACATGTCATTTCAAGAAAATATAATTCAAGTGGAGAAAGAGTTAACAACCCATCCTAATCACTTAACTATATTATTATTTTTTTGCTCCATATGTACTAAGACACGTGTGTCCTAAAAAGCCATAACAATGCTCTCAACAAAGTTATTCACCTCAACGCTTTCCCTTTGATAGAAGGATTTGATTGCATATCCTAAAATCATATCTATGAGGCACTCCCGTTAATTTATTTATCAAATAATTTATTTATTAATTTGTTTAGAGAAAAACTATTAATTTAAATTGAAGTAAATATTTTTTTATTAATTTGATTAGAGAAAAAGTATTAATTTATGTTAAAGTAAATAACTTCTAAATCCTGGATATAATATTTATTTGTATTTAATTTTTAAATTATTAAAATAAAATATTATTTAAATTTTAAAAATAAAATTTAAAAAAATAAAATAAAATTCATAATAATATAATAAAATTTCAAAAAATACATTTAAAATAAAAATGGTTACACAATTAAAAACCAATAAAAAAACAATTCTAGGAATGTATATATTATTTTCTTAATAAAATGTTCCGATATTATAATAAGTTTAGCATTACAAATTAAAATTTCATGGCTTTCATTGTTCTCATTCTTGTATACAACATAATTTTCATATCTTTGACTCACTTAAACAATTAAAAACAATGTATATATTATTTTATTAATGAATTGTTCTTAATTAACTAAGATAATAAGAAATATAACTAAATTCAAAAGACAAGCAATTATCACATATTTTTAAAAACAACCAAATATTATAATAAGTTTAGGTTAGAAATTAAAAGTTCATTACTTTCATTATTCTAATTTTTGTGTACAACATAATGGCATCTTTGCCCCCACTATAAATTGTCTTTATAGTAATTAAATATAAATTGTCTTTATAATAATTAAATAATAATTTACACATTATGAGTATATTTTTACAAACATGTTTGAGCTAAGTAGGGTACATGTGGATATTATTATAATTATTTTGTTTTTTTGGGTTAAATTTACCTTGAAAATATTAAATATTTAATTTTTGTGGAGATAGTTGAATATAGAATTTATAAACCATTAAAATTAATTACACGAAAAACTAGCAATCAAAACCAAAATCGATTGTCTTTAGAAGTAGCATTATCAAAATTAAGAAGAAAAATAAAGTAGACATTAAAAACCTAGATTAGAAAGCATGAGAAGCCAACACTAAAACTATGAAATATATGGAACCTAAGCATTAGCAACACAATGGGGTTTCGATATTGATGGGTTGCTCTTCAACTTTGCATGGCAATGGAAATGGAGAGTTAGGTGATGAACATATCTCAAACCTTGCAAGCTTCCCTTCCACATCCAACATGAGATTCTTGAGCTTGTAAAATTTGTGCATGAGATTGACCTAATTTTATCTCTTGCCCAGAAGAATATTTCCTCGCAGTAGCTTAGCATGCCAGTATAGTTTCCTTGTATGAAGATAATGATTCAATGGCCTTTAGAGTTTCATGTTTCATGAACCTCAGAGGATATTATTTCCATGACCTTCGAGTGTAAAGTGACTTGTCTTTCTTGTGAATTTCCACTTCTACGAGATGAATTTTCTCTTGGATGTCCAAAAGTGTGTTCATGAAAGTTGCAGGTTGAGGACTTGGCACACAATCTCGCTTTGGAGTCTCTCGAAGCAGCATGATTTCCACCTCCAAATCAACAATAATCACGCTAGCAGGCCATGGTTGTTAGAGGTAGGAAGATGTCACAGAGACCATGATGGAGTTGGGTGGGTAGATGCAAGAGCTTCTTATGATAGAATTTGACCATAAAATCATGCTAGGTTGTTGGGTTCGTGTTATATTCTTTCCACGACTACTTCCACGCTATGTACGTTGCACCGGGCACAACGGGGGCGTCAAAGGAGGGGCCAAAGGAGGCGAGGGGGGGTGGTGACAACCCCTCATGTCGGGAGGTTTCTAGGGGGGTGGTAATGCCCCAATAATTTTTTAGTTTTATGTGGATCCAATAATAGTTGGGTGGACCTACCCATGGTTTTGTGCATGGGTTTTGCACATGGTTTTGGGCATGATGGTTTTATAACCATGGTATTTTGTAGATCCGATCAAGGGAACTATAGTTATGTTCTAATCTAGGGTTATGGATTGGGTTTTATGCTTCAACATGTATATATATGTATTGTAACATTAAATGGAATATAATGAAAAAAAAAAAATCTAGTAGTCTCGATTTTGGGATCCAGGGGAAAATCTCTATGTATATTTGTTTTATGTTCTCACCATTGTTTATTTTTCTGTTTTAAGAATTTGATTGTAGGTAATTTATGTACAGGGTCAAAATTGTTGATCAACGGTTGTCATTGATGTCAACCCAAATAGCACCAGGGGCTACCCCAATATTGCATGGGAATTTTGACCTACCAAATTACTATATTATGGGTCAAGAATGATTTTGATGGTTTCTACTTGTCAAGATGTTTTCGTTGATATATGTCATGCCACATAATTCTTCACGGTTTGAGAGATATTCATGTTTGAAGTTTGTAACCCCAGTTTGTGGGCTAAAACCCCATGGGGTTGTGGCATGGGTCATTGAAAAGTCAATAATTAATAATTTTTAAGCTCCTAAAATCCCTCCCACATTCAATTTTTAAAGCCCCTCTCAACCAAAGCATTTATATAAATTTTGATCCTCAAATCCTCGTTATGTAGGGATTTCTCTACCTAAAACAGGTCATCGTGGAATTTGCGCTATAAATTTTTTTCTACGATGGTTCAGAAGCTTAAATTTTTATGAGGCGAAGAAGAAATCCTGAGGAAGCGCCTGTAAAAATTTCAAATCTGGGTGCGCAATATTTTTGGATATATGATCTGTGGAATTAAATGTTTTTGCAGGCTCCTGAACTTCATCTCAAAGAAGTGACCTTGGGAAACTCATCATATCTCTCTCTCTGAATATCAGATTGGAATTCTGTAAAAAGTGGTAGATAGTGCATGGACTATAGTTTTCTCTATATTAATTTCAAATTCGAATGAAGAAAAATTAACATGTGGCATGTCGTACAAGTTCTCTCTACTGAAAAAATCCATAATTAGGTCATTGTGAGAGATTGGGAATAACTCTCTCTTGAAGAATCCAAATTGGATCAGACCTATGGAATTGGAAAGAAGACTCAGAGTACTACTAAAAAACCAAAAATCATATATTGGGGGGCCGAAATAACATAGATACACCATATTCAATATCGAGATTCTAAAAGGCAAGAAAAATCTATATCATGTGTTGTCAAGGGCTGCAAAGGACCAGACTTTCTAGGGTAGTAAAGCAAAGCAAGGTGCAACAGAGGGTAGCATGACAAGAGTATCAATCAAGGTGTAGAATAGCAGCAAGAAGTTCAACACATGAAGTCTTCAAGTGGGCAGCACTGCATATAGTCATTGTAAAGGTATCATTGTACTAAGTCATTGTAAATGCATCATTGTAAAAATTGTACAAATGTCTATCTGCCAATATTTGAAGAGACAGTATCGGGAGGTCTAGGATCATCATTAGGTGGCTGTGTCATAGTTGGGGTTATGGTCTAGTGTGTCTTCTTCTTCTACATCATTTTATATCATTGTAAAGTTGACCATTGTCCTTGATACATGACTCCATTCTTGTTTTATTCTTCTATAGGGTGGTAGGGTGGTGCTAGGCTGGTGCATGAAGTCACCAACAGGTTCAAGCCTGTCAAAAATTTAGGGTGGTAGGGTGGCACTAGGGTGAGTTGTATCTCATTGGGTATTGGGGCATCTGTTCAGTTGACTACTGAAGAATCTCGAGCATTGGAGCATCCAGCCAGTGGGAGCTGGAGAAGAATGATTTTCTAGATTCTAGGAATTTGGAGCTTTATTTTAAATTGGAGTTGAATATTAAAGAATTATTAGAAAAGCATTCAGGTGGTTTTTGTCCTAGAGAGGGTTTCCACCTTAAAAACTATGTGCATTTTTGTTCCTCTTGTTTACTACTATCATTGTACAAACACTGATAATATTGAAGATTAACTAATGCTTTAATTGAAAGGAATACTGATTCACCCCGCCCCCCCTCTCAGTATTTCCAACAATTGGTATCAGAGCTTGGTTCCTTCAATAGTAGTTTAACAACTAGAAGGAGGTCATGGAGCATACCAAGGATGGTGTACCTCTGTTCAATGAAAATAATTATGCACTCTGGAAAGGAAGAATGGAGGTCTATCTCTTGGCGCAAGGTTACGAAGTATGGGACACTGTTCAAAATGGATTTACATCAACTGCGGATGAACAAGGTAAGAAGAATTTGGTAAATGATGTAAAAGAAAAGAATATTATTATCAATGGACTTATTAAATCTGCTTATCATAAGGTGTTGGGTTGTAAAACTACAAAAAATGTATGGGAAAAGCTTGAGAATATATATGCAGGTGACTCAAATATCAAAGAAGCAAAGCTTCAAATATATAGAGAAAATTTTGAGCAACTCAGAATGAAAGAAGATGGAAACATTGTTGCATACGTCCAATATGTTGATGAAATAACCAATACTCTGGAAGGATTGGGAGAGCCAATTGACGAGAAGACTATTATACGAAATATTCTTATAACGTTACCTAAGAGATTCAACCCAAAGGTATTGGTCTTAGAATACAGTGAAAATCTGGACAAACTCAACAAAGAGGAATTACATGGAGTTCTCATAGCATATGAAATGAGACTTGATGAAGAAGAGGGTACTTTGCATCTAGAAACTGCATTCGTTGCATCTAAGAAAACCAATAAGGACAAACAAACTTTAATTGAAAACACATGCACCTGAAAGTGTGAAGAAAAGGGAGATGATGAAGAAGGTATTTCAGATGAAGAATATGCTTACTTTACGAGAAAACTAAAAATTGGTAAGGGAAAATTCAAAGGTAAAATTCCATTGATATGTTTCGACTGTGGTGAGGTTGGGCATTTCACAACAAAATGTCCGAACAAAAGTGATGGAAACTCAAAAGGAAAGAAAGGATTTAAGAAATTCAACAAGCAAGAAAAAAATAAAGGATCCAAAAGGAAATTTCTCTCTAAAGAATATATCTCATCATCCAATGAAGACAGTGACAACGAAGAAGAAGCCAATGAGAGAGTATTGTTTATGGCCAAGCACAATAAACAAGAGCTATCAAACAACGAAGAAGAAGGGCTGACCATAGAATAATTTTCTAAGGAGGCAATCAGGCCTATAAAAGAGCTCAAGGCTGAGAAGATCCATTCCAATACTCTTGAAGAACAAGTTCAAGGTCTCAAAATTGAAGTTGAAGAACAAAAATGTATTGAAGAGTCACTTCAAAAGGAGTTGGAAGAAAGCAACCAAGAAAGGGGATAATTAGAAGCTGAAGTAGTCTCACTGCGTAAGGAAGTGAAGAAGGGAAAAATTGTCAAAAACTATGCCAACAGCTCAAGGGCATTGGAAAAACTCATCTACAATCAACGATCTTACAACGAAATAACTGGCCTCAGTTACAAATAAGAAGAAGCGGGACCTTCTATAACAAAATATAATGAAAATATGAGATATGACATGCATGTAGACTTCATTGGACAAGATTCGCAAGAACATCCTTGGAAGACAATTCCTCGATGAATATTTCCATCCAGGTACCAACATATTTTTCATGGCCATTGTTAATCATGTGGAAAATTTGGTCATAAAGCTATAGAATGTCGCACGTACCCTAGGAACCAATACAATTCTAGGAGATCCTTCAAATATGAACCTCCCAGGACTCAAAGAAACATCAATAGATTCAAACATTTAAGAAATAATATGGAATGTTACAAATGTTAGAACTTTGGACACATAGCCAGAGACTAGAGACTTGAAAATCCTCCAGAAGATTCTTCGAAGCCATAGAGCGAACGAACATGGAAGAAGAAGAAGACTGATAATTGTGCTCTCGCTCTCAAGGCTCAAAACAACAAAGATGTGTGGTATGTTAATAGTGGTTGCTCAACGCATATGACCGGAGATAGAAGGTGTTATGAAACCAACTCAAAAAATAGAAGAAAAGAGAGATCAACGCCTTAGAATTCAGTTACTTCGAGGGGGAAACCTCCAATACATTACGTAAATAAACAATTCTTGGATGATACAAATGACCAAAACCTCATTCTATATATAGGAGTCCATGGGCCCACAATATAATCCTAGCTGACCTAAAAATAACAATGTAAGGGCACAATAATAACAATATTGGGGTAACTACATGGGTACATCAATAACAATAAGGGGGCTACACTAATAACAATAAGGGAATAATCTAGTAATATAGGGACCTAACATGCCCCTCTCCTTTAAAAAAGTGTTGTCCTCAACGCTTGAGTAGCTCTGGGTGCTTCTGTATAAAATTCTCATCCTCCCATGTAGAATATTCAATGGGTAAGTTCTTCCACTTGATGAGATACTCTAAAATTGATCGATTTCTTAGCTGCCAAGTTCTTGTTTCCGTGACCGCTTCAAGTTCCAATATGATTTTTCCTTCATCATCAAGTTCTGGAAATATTGTTTGAACTAGAATATTTTCACCTATAACCTTCCTTAAGCATGAAACATGGAAAATTGGATGCACTCACGAAGAAGCAGGAAACTCCAATTTGTATGCCATAGTACCAATCTTTTGCAACACCTTGTAAGGACCATAGTACTTTGGCGATAATTTATTATCCTTCTTAGCTTGCTTGAGGGACATTTGTTTGTATGGTTGTAGCTGTAAAAATACCCAGTCTCCTACATCAAAACTTCTCTCGGTGCAATGTTGATCTGCCTGTTGTTTCATTCGATTTTGTGCCAAATTTAGGTTATCCTTTAAGAGTTGGAGAACTTCTTGTTGATGCTTGATGTGATCTTCCACTGCTTGAACCTTAAGATTTTCTCTTAAAGATTATGTGATGGATGGTGGATGATATCCATAAAGTGCCATAAATGGGGTCATTTTTGCTATAGTATGGATGGAAGTGTTATACTACCATTCAGCGAGAGGTAACCACTTAACCCATTGTGTTTGCTTATCAGATACAAAACAACAAAGATATCCTTCCAAAAATTTATTCACTATCTCAGTTTGACCATCGAATTGAGGATGATAATATGAGCTATGAGCTAATTGAGTACCCAAAAAAGAAAATAACTCCGTCCAAAAATTTCCAGTAAAAATGGGATCTCTGTTGCTCACAATAACCTTTGGGTTTCCATGTAGCTTTTGAATTGTGTCCATAGATGTAGTAGCAATTGTACTTGATTTAAATGGACGAGATAATAAACAAAAGTGTGCATACTTGGTAAGTCTATCAACTACCACCATGATGACACTCTTTCCATTGAAATCTCCTCCCAACGTTGACTTGGAATGGATAAAGGTTGTAGAAAACCTGGGGTCTTAATTGTCTCAACTTTATTTTGCTGGAAAACCAAACATTCTGCCACAAACTTTTGAATATCAGATTTAAGGCCATCCCAAAAAAAATACTTCTTCACCCTGTGGTAAGTTTTTAAAAATCCTGAGTGTCCTCCTAAAGGAGAAGTGTGAAATTCCAAGAGAATATTTTGTTTTAGTTTGGAATTCTTACAAAGATATAAGCAATCTTTGTACCATAAGGAATCATTTTTCCAACTAAATGTATCAGATGTACTAGGATCTTGCTGCAACTTTTGAATGAGTGTCCACACTTCTTCATCCTTCTTCCATTCATCCCTTGCTTAAGTTATCCAATCTGGTTGGATAATAGAAATGGCACAAAGCAATTCTTCCACCTCTTCATTCTTTCTTGAGAGTGCATCTGTAACAACATTTAGCTTCCCTTTTTTGTAGATTATTTCAAAGTCATAACCCAACATCTTTGTGACCCTTTTTTGCTGCTCTTCTGAAGATAGTCTTTGTTCCAAAAAGTGTTTAATACTATCATGATCATTTTTTACCTTGAAGTGTCTTCCCATTAGGTAAGGCTGCCATTTCTTTAGTGCATGTAGTATTACTAACATTTCCTTAGCATAAATAGCTTTATGTAAATACTTTCCTTTGATTGGACGGCTTTCAAAAGAAATGGGTCTTCCTTCTTGCATAAAAACAACACCAGTTCCATTTCCTGAGGCATCACATTCCACAATAAACGTTTTTGTGAAGTTTGGCATAGCTAAGACCGGTGTTAGGCACATTGCCTCTTTAATATGTTCAAAGGCCTTAGTTGCTTCAGGAGTCCATGAAAATGCATCTTTCTTCAATAATGTTGTTAGAGGTGCTGCTATTCTCCCATAATTCTTAACAAACTTTCGATAATACCCTGTTAACTCGAGAAATCCTTGCAACTGCTCTATGGTTGTGGGGACTTTCCATTCCTTAATGGCTTTAATTTTGTTAGGGTCTACCTTAACACCCTCGTGAGATACAATATGACCGAGATATTCCACCTCTTGTACTCCAAAGAAATATTTGGATGTTTTTGCATATAATTATTTCTCCTGCAATAGTTTGAGCACCCTGTCAACATTTTGAACATGATCCTTCCAAGACCTGTTGTAGATTAATATATCATCAAAAAATACTAGCACAAAATTTCTAAGGAAGGGTTTGAAAATGGAATTCATCAACCCTTGAAATGTAGAAGGTGCATTGGTAAGGCCAAAAGGCATGACCAAAAATTCATAATGACCCTCATGAGTTTGAAATGTTGTTTTTGGAATATCTTCAGTCTTCATTCTAATTTGATGATATCCTGAATGAAGGTCCAACTTGGTAAAATAAATTTCTCCATGTAATTCATCCAATAATTCATCAATCACAGGAATGGGAAATTTGTCTTTAATGGTGAGCTTATTGAGCTCCATATAATCCGGACACATTCGCCATGATCCATCCTTCTTGTGTACCAAAACTATAGGAGCAGAGAAAGAACTTTGACTAGGTTGAATTATACCCGCCTCTAACATTTCTGCAATCATACGTTCAATTTCGCTCTTTTGGAAGTAAGGATATCTATAAGGCCTGATGTTTGGAGGAACACTTCCTGGAATCAAATGAATAGCATGATCATTATCATGAATAGGTGGGAGTCCTTTGGGAGTTTCAAACACCTTGGAATGATTGTCCAAGACTTTTTGGAGATCTGCAGAAATAAATGATTTTGATGTTGGAAATTCTAGTGAGAATAATTGTGCAGTTACGCCTCGTTGTTATTTCTTCAGAATATTTGTTGTGACATTAGAGCTTATTATCTTTCTCAGCTTCTTTGCAATACCCCGTAATTCGACTTCATTTCCTTCTGAAAAAAATTCATGAAAATTTCTTGAAAATTAAAAGCTACCGTCCCCAAATATTGCAACCTTTGTACTCCTAGTACAACATCAGCACCTCCCATAGGAATGGAAAGCATTGGAATATTCAATACATATTCCCCCATGGTTAGCTTGATATTATGACACTTTCCAGAGAAATTTATAGTTCCTCCATTTGCAACCATCACTTGACATTCTAGTGCTTGGTATAGGAAACAATTCAATTCCTTGGCTACCTTACAATGCATAAAATTATGGGTACTACCCGAATCAATCAACACTATTACCTTTTTCTTCTTGATATGTCCTTCTATCTTGAGAGTTTGAGGAGTGGTAATTCCTGCCAATGCATTACACGATATGGTCGGACTCATTTCTTCCTCTTCTAGGGTTGGTTCCTAGTGTATATCCTCTTCTTTTGAATATTCTTGTTCATTTTTTTCTTCCTCTTCATAATCTATGTAAAATAATTTCTTCTTGGTGCACTTATGACCTTTAGTGTATTTTCTATCACAACTATAGCAAAAACCTTTTGCTCTTTTTTCTTCCAATTTTTGTGGTGTCAACCTTGTAGGTTGTGGAATTCTAGGAGTAGCAACACATCCATCTTTATATATGTGAGTGGTAGGCTTCCTTGTTTCCATAATTTTACATTCAATTTTTTCTTGCCAACCCGAATGCATTTTCAAATGAATCAAGTTTCTCAAACACGAACTTCATGTTGGATGTTATCCTTTAAATTCCCTATGAAGACATCAATCCTGTGTTCCTCTAGAATATCAGTTACCCTTATATTCAATTTTTGGAGGTCCTGAATGTGCTCCACAACTGAACCCTTTTGTTTGAGATTTATCAATTGTATAAAGAAGGTGTTTATTTTTGTATCCTCATAATGTGCTATCATTTCCTCTGTAAAATTGACCAAGTGACAATTATGAGCAAAGCCATCGATACCATACAAATGTATTTTGTTCTAAATGTAAAGTTGCAATGCGTACCTTTTGTGTGTTTTGCACATTATTGAGATCAAAATATTGCTCCATCTGTAGTATCCATGTTATGGGACGCTTGCCATCAAAATTCCTCATATCCATCTTTGTAATATGGTGGTTCTTCCATCCAACATTAGAGTTTTTGAAATCACGATTAACATTTATTTTGTTTTTATCATGAGTTTCCTCTACTATCTTTTCACCATTAGGAAAAATTTCTTGTATCAACTTTGCCAAACCTTCAATGTCTACTTTTATATCATTCTTCATGTTTTCCATGTTGTCTTTCATTTTTCATCAATCTTAGCTTCCATGTCATCCATCTTAGCTTCCATGCCCACTTCCATGCCATCGATATTAGCTTCCATGCCTTTCTTCAAACCATCCATCTTAGCTTCCACGCCTTTCTTCAAACCATCCATATTAGTTCCCATGCCTTTCTTCAAAACTTCCATTTCATTTTTTGTTTCTCTTTGCGATAGCAAAATTTGGTGCACTTGCTCTTGTAATTTTGATATCTCATGTTGTGTTTCTTTGTCTTCATGAGTCATAATAGAGCCTTCTGAAGGCTTAATGGGTGTCGAATTATTTTTAGGGGGAATTTTAGAATCCAATACTGATATATATTCTTCAATACGCCCTTGGAATAAATTCAAACTATTTTTTTTTTTTTCAAACGAGACTTATGTAATTCGAAAAAAATACACACCTTTTTCTTGCTTTTGAGGAGCTCGATATTGAAACTAAATTATCTCTGTGATTTCAAATCTTCAATATCTTAAATTATGCCCTAAATTAACCCTTTGAATCTTCTTTCGAATGCCACAAGTCTGACCTAATTTGGATTCTTCAAGGAAAATTTATGCCTAATCTTCTACAATGATCTAATTATGGACTAGTTCAGTAGAGAAAAATTGTATGACTTACCACATGTCACTGTTTCCTCCTTCCGCTCTAAAATTGATATATCAAAAACTAAAGTCTATGTACTTGCGAAATCTTTTTACAGAATCCCAATCTGACACTCAGAGAGAGAGTTATGATGTTTTTCCCATGGTCACCTCTTTGAGAAGAAATTCGGGAGCCTGAAACAATCCTAACTTCCACAAATCATATATCCAAAAATATTGCGAACAAAGATCTGAAATTTTTACAGGAGGTTCCTCAGGATTTCGGCTTTGTACTTTAAAAAATTTCAGCTTCTGAAACTTTGTATAAGAAACGTTATAGAAAAAATGCCATGATGACCTGTTTTGGTTGAAATTCAGGACCCTAAAAAACACTAACTTTCCCAAATCAGATTTTCGAAAATATTGCGAACCAAGATCTCAAATTTTTACAGGAGGTTCCTCAGGATTTAGGCTTAGTTTTATACAAATTTTAGCTTCTGAAACTTCATAGAAAAAAATTTACTGCGAAAATTCCACGATGACCTGTTTGGAGCAGCGAGACCCTAGAATCCAAAGCTCTGATACCAAATGTTATGAAACTAGCTCCAAAAATAGAAGAAAAGAGAGATCAATGCCTTATAATTCAGCCACTTCGAGGGGGAAACCTACAATACATTACATAAATGAAAAATTCTTGGATGATACAAATTACCAAAACCTCATTCTATATATAGGAGTCCATTGGCCCACAATATAATCCTAGCCGACCTAACAGTAATAATGTAATGGCACAATAATAACAATATTGGGGTTACAGGGGTACAAGAAAAACAATAAGTGGGATACAGTAATAACAATAAGGGACTAAACTAGTAATATAGGGACCTAACAAAAGGAAATTTGTATCTATGAAAGAGAAGAAGGATGGAAGCTTATCCTTTGGAAATGATGGATCTTCAAATGTTATAGGATCAGGTGCCATCACTCTCTGAAGAAAAGATTTTATAGCCAAGAATGTCCTATTGGTTGAAAACATGAATCAAAATCTACTCATTGTTGGACAAATGTGTGATCAAGGAAACACAGTGCTATTCAACTCCAAAAAATGTGAAATAAGGAAAGGCAAATATGGTAAAATTGTGGCTACAACAAGGCGAGCTCCAAACGACATATATGTTTTGGATGAAGCAACTAAAGCATGTCTACTAGCTAAAGAAGATGAAAGCTGGTTATGGCACAAATGAATGGATCACATAAAATTTGACAATCTTGTCAGGATAAGAAAAAAGGAAGTTGTACGAGAAATGCCGAAAATCTCAAAACCTTCCAACACACTATGTAAGGCCTATCGGCACGGCAAGAAGACAAAATTCCAATTTAAAACAAAGGAACACTTTGCATCACATCCATTGGAATTGATACATACTGATCTATCTAGTCCTGTGAGAACAAAAGGCTTAGATGGAGAATTATATTTCATGTTAATGATAGATGACTATACCAGGATGAAAACCGTCACTTTCCTAAAGAAAAAATCTGAAGCATTTGAGTGCTTTAAGATCTACAAGGAGTTGGTCAAAAATGAAACTGATTTGAAAATAAAGTGCCTAAGATTAGACAATGGCGGAGAATCCAAATTATTTTAGCAATACCATGACGAAAATGGAATAAAAAGAAAATTTTCAATAGCACTAACACCTCAGCAAAATGGAGTTGCTGAAAGAAAGAACAGAACCGTACAGGAAATGGGTAGAACAATGTTGAAGGACTCAAAATTGGATGAAAAGTGCAGGTTCCAAGCAATTGATATGGTGGTCTTCATTATCCATTATATTTGAGGTCTTCTCGAAATGTTACATGTGCCCCCATATGAATTATGGAAAGGAAAACCAGCTAATGTAAAATATTTCAGAATCTTCGGAAGCAAATGTTATATCAAAAGAGAAGATCAAAATTTGGGTAAGTTTGAATCATGTTTTGATGAAGGTATCTTTGTTGGTTACTCACGCAAAATAAAGGCCTATAAATTCTATAATCTAAGACAAAAATAAATATTGAAAAGCATAAATGTTACATTTGGCGAAGATGGTGTTCTAACGAATAATGATGAGGATCTAGAATCTTTGAAACTTGAGACAGAGGCTGAAAAAGGCACAGAGAAAATTCTAGAACAAGAACCAACTATCAACCAGGAATAAGTAAATAATGATCATCAAGATATACCATAACAACAAAAAGAAGCTCCTCCAAAGAGAACAAAATAATGGATTCAAAAGAACCATCCATCAAATCAAATAATTGGTGACATAAATGAAGGTTGACAACTTCGTTCATCACAACAAGCTCACATTGCTTTTCTAGCAACCTTTGAGCCTAGTAGTTTTGAGGAAGCCAACCAGAATGAACATTGGATAGAAGATATGAATGAAGAATTGGATAAAATCGAGAAGAATAACACCTGGGAATTAGTTCCATGACCAAAAGATAAAAATTTCATTGGGACTAAATGGGTGTTCAGGAACAAATTGAATGAAGATGGACAGGTTACCAGAAACAAAGCAAGATTGGTTTTCAAAGGCTATGCAAAAGTGGAAGGAATTGATTTCAATGAAACATTTGCACCAGTTGCCAGAATGGAAGCCATCCGAATGTTTCTCACCTATGCATGTTCAAGAAAAATCAAAGTCTACCAAATGGATGTTAAGTCAACATTTCTGAATGGAAAATTAGAAGAATAATTTTACATCGAACAACCTGAAGTTTTTCTACTATCAGAAAAAGAAGACTATGTTTGCAGGTTAAATAAGGCTCTATATGGTCTCAAGAAGCCTCCTAGAGCATGGTATGCTCGTCTTGATGGATATCTACGTAAACAAGGGTTCAAGAAAGGTATTGTTGATAGCAATATTTATGTACAAATATATAAAGATAATTTAACAATCATTGAGATATATGTGGATGATATAATATTTGGTAGCAATGATGATCAACGAAGTGATAAATTTTATACAAATATGAAAAGTGAGTTCGAGATGTCTTTTCTTGGTGAGCTGACATACTTCTTAGGGCTTCAAATATCTCAGCAAGAGAAAGGAATATTTATATGTCAAGATAAGTACATCAAGGAAATGCTCAAGAAATTCAAAACGGAAGATTGCAAACCCATCCTTACTCCGATGGTAACAGGTTTCAAATTGAGCATAGACGACTCATCTAAGGATGTGGATCAGAGGTTGTATAGATCTATGATTGGTAGTCTTCTATATGTAACAGCCTCCCAACCAGATGTTATCCAATCAGTTGGACAAGTAGCAAGATTCCAAGTAGCACCAAAAGAATCACATATTATTGCTGTCAAAATAATTCTTCGATATCTAAAGGGCACATAAGAATATGGCTTGTGGTAGCCCAAGGGTAACAATCTCATTATTGAAGCCTTTACAGATGCAGATTGGGCAAGAAGCGTTGATGATCGTAAGAGTACTAGTGGAGCAACATTCTATCTAGGTGTTTGTCTCATGTCATGGTTGAGGAAAAAGAAAACCTCAATCTCATTATCTACAGCGAAAGCAGAATACATTGCAGCGGCAGCATGTTGTACTCAAGTCCTTTGGATGAAACAAACTTTACAATATCTTCAAGTACAATTCAGTGAGCCTATTCCCATATTCTGTGACAACACTCGTGCCATCAGCATCTCCAATAATCTTGTCATGCATTAAAAAAAAACACATTCCGATCAAATATATTTTTCTTAGAGAACAAGTCGCTAAAAAGAATATCAAAATTGAGTATGTTGGTAAAAAAGAACAAATCATTGATATCTTCACTAAACCTTTACCTCGTGAAGCATTTGAATATCTTCGCCAGAAGCTTGGGATTCTCCCAAGTTCTCATTAGATTTTCCTTATTCAGAATATAAAGGGGGATTCGAAGTGTGTACAGGTCCACCGAATGGTTGTGTGTTAGGGGGAGTTACCATTTTCCATTGATGTCAAAGGGGGAGAGAATGTTGTAGGAAGAGGTGTCATGATCGTAGGGGGAGTACTTGTGTTTCCATCAATGCCAAAGGGGGAGATTGTTGATCAGCGGTTGTCATTGATGTCAACCCAAGAAGCACCAGGGGCTACCCCAATATTGCATGGGAATTTTTACCTACCAAATTACTATATTCTGGGTCAAGAATGATTTTGATGGTTTCTACTTGTCGAGATGTTTCCATTGATATATGGCACACCACGTAATTCTTCACGGTTTGAGAGATATTAATGTTTGAAGTTTGTAACCCCAGTTAGTGGGCTAAAACCCCATGGGGTTGTGGCATGGGTCATTGAAAAGTCAATAATTAATAATTTTTAAGCTCCTAAAATCCCTCCCACATTCACTTGTTGAAGCCCCTCTCAACCTAAGCATTTATATAAATTTTGATCCTTATATCCTCCTTATGTAGGGATTTCGCTAACTGAAATAGGTCATCGTGGAATTTGTGCTATAATTTTTTTCTGCGATGGTTCAGAAGCTGAAATTTTTATGAGGCGAAGCAAAAATCCTAAAAAAGCTCCTATAAACATTTCAGATCTGGGTGCACAATATTTTTGGAGATATGATCTGTGGAAGTCAGTGTTTTTGCAGGCTCCTGAACTTCATCTCAAAGAAGTGACCTTGGGAAAATCCTCATAACTCTCTATCTATATATCAGACTTGAAATCTGTAAAAAGTGGTAGATATTGCATGGACTGTAGCTTTCTCTTTATCAATTTCATATCCGAATGAAGAAACAATGAGATGTGGCACTCCGTACAAGTTCGTTCTACTGAAACAATCCATAATTAGGACATTGTGAGAGATTGGGCATAAATCTCTCTAGAAGAATCCAAATTGGATCAGACCTATGGAATTGGAAAGAAGAATCAGAGTACTACTACCAAACCGAAAATCACATATTATGGAGCCGAAATAACATAGATACACTAGATTCAATATCGAGATCCTAGAAGGCAAGAAAAAGCTAGATCATGTGTTGTAAAGGGCTACAAAGGACCAAAATTTATAGGGCAGAAAATCAAAGCAAGGTGCAGCACAGGGTAGCATGACAAGAGCAGAAATGAAGGTGCAGAACTACAACAAGAAGTTCAGCACATGAAGTATTCAAGTGGGCAACACTACATATAGTCATTGTAAAGGTATCATTGTACTAAGTCATTGTAAATGCATCATTGTAAAATTTGTACAAGTGTCTATCTACCAAGAGTTGAAGAGGTGGTATCGGGAGCTCTAGGATAATCATTAGGTGGTTGTTTCATAGTTGGGGTTATGGTCTAGTGTGTATTCTTCTTCTACATCATTCTATATCATTGTAAAGTGGACCATTTTCCCTGGTACAGGAGTCCATTCTTGTTGTATTCTTCTATAGGGTGGTAGGGTGGTGCTAGGCTGGCGCATGAAGTCACCAACAGGTTCAAGCCTGTGAAAAATTTAGGGTGGTAGGGTGGTGCTAGGGTGAGTTGTAGCTCATTGGGTGATGGGGCATCCATTCAGTTGATTAATGCGGAATCTCGGGTGTGGAGAGTCCATCCAGTGGGAGCTGGAGAATAATGATTTTCTAGATTCTAGGAAGTTGGAGCTTTATTTTCAATTGGAGTTGAATATTAAAGAATTATTAGAAAAGCATTCAGGTGGTTTTTGTCCTGGAGAGGGTTTCCACCTTAAAAACTGTGTGCATTTTTGTTCCTTTTGTTTACTGCTATCATTTTACAAACAATGATAATATTGAAGATTAACTAATGCTCTAATTGAAATGAATACTGATTCACCCCCCCCCCCCCCTCCTCTCTCAGTATTTCCAAAAATTGGTATCAGAGTTTGGTTCCTTCAATAGCAGTTTAATAGCTAGAAGGAGATTATGGAGCATACCAAGAATGGTGTACCTCTGTTCAATGAAAATAATTATGAACTTTGGAAAGGAAGAATGGAGGTCTATCTCTTGGCGCAAGGTTACGAAGTATGGGACGCTGTTCAAAATGGAATTACATCAACCGTGGATGAAAAAATTAAGAATAATTTGGTAAATGATGCAAAAGAAAAAAATATTATTATCAGTGGACTTACTAAATCTACTTATCATAAGGTGTTGGGTTGTAACACCGCCAAAAATGTATGGAACAAGCTTGAGAATATATATGTGGGTGACTCAAATATCAAAGAAGCAAAGCTTTAAATCTATAGGGAGAAATTTTAGCAACTCAGAATGAAAGAAGATGGCAACATTGTTGCATACTTCCAATACATTGATGAAATAACCAATACTCTGGAAGGATTGGGAGAGCCAGTTGACGAGAAGACTATTATACGAAAGATTCTTAGAATGTTACCAGGGAGATTCAACCCAAAGGTATCGGTCTTAGAATACAGTGCAAATATGGACAAACTCAGCAAAGAGGAATTAAATGGAGTTCTCATAGCATATGAAATGAGACTTGATGAAGAAGAGGGTAATTCACATCTAGAAACTGCATTCGTTTCATCTAAGAAAACCAATAAGGAAAAACAACCTTTAATTGAAAACACATGCACCTGCAAGTGTGAAGAAAAGGGAGATGATGAAGAAGGTCTTTCAGATGAAGAATATGCTTAATGTACGAGAAATATAAAAATTGGTAAGGGAAAATTCAAAGGTAAACTTCCATTGATATTTTTCGGTTGTGGTGAGGTTGGGCATTTCGCAGCAAAATGTCCGAACAGAAGTGATGGAAACTCAAAAGGAAAGAAAGGCTTTAAGAAATTCAACAAGCAAGAAAAAAAGAAATGATCCAAAAGGAACTTTCTCTCTAAAGAAGATATATCATCATCCGATGAAGACAGTGACAAAAAAGAAGAAGCCAATGAGAGATTATTGTTTATGGCCAAGAACAATAAACAAGAGTTATCAAACAACGAAGAAGAAGGGTTGACCATAGAATAATTTTCTAAGGAGGCAATCAGGCTTATAAAATAGCTCAAGGCTGAGAAGATCCATTCCAATACTCTTGAAGAAAAAGTTCAAGGTCTCAAAATTGAAGTTGAAGAACACAAATGTATTGAAGAGTCACTTCAAAATAAGTTGGACGAAAGCAACCAAGAAAGGGAAGCATTAGAAGCCGAAGTAGTCTCGCTGCGTAAGGAAGTGAAGAAGGGAAAAACTGTCCAAAACTATGCCAACAGCTCAAGGGCATTGGAAGAACTCATCAATAGTCAACGATCTTGCAATGACAGAACTGGCCTCGGTTACAAAGAAGAAGAAGCAGGACCTTCTACAACAAAATACAATGAATCTATGAGATCTGACAAGCATGTAGACTTCAATGGACAAGATTCGCAAGAACATCCTTGGAAAATGATTCCTCGATGAAGATTTCCATCTAGGTACGAACATATTTTTCATGGCTATTGTTATTCATGTGGAAAATTTGGTCATAAAGTTGAAGAATGTCGCACGTACCCTAGGAACCAATACAATTCCAGGAGATCCTTCAAATATAAACCTCCTAGGGCTCAAAGAAATAGCAATAGCTTTGAATATTTATGAAATAATATGGAATGTTACAAATGTTAGAACTTTGGACACATAGCCGTAGACTGCAGACTTGAAAATCCTCCAAGAGAATCTTCGAAGCCACAAAACGAACGAACATGGAAGAAGAAGAAGACTGATAATTGTGCTCTTAATCTCAAGGCTCAAAACAACAAATATATGTGGTATGTTGATAGCAGTTGCTCGACGCATATGATTGGATATAGAAGGAAATTTGTATCTCTGAAAGAGAAGAAGGATGGAACTGTATCCTTTGGAAATGATGGATATTTGAATGTTATAGGATCAGGTAACGTCGCTCTCAGACACAAATATGTTATAGCCAAGAATGTTCTATTGGTTGAAAACATGAATCACAATCTGCTCAGTGTTGGAAAAATGTGTGATCAAGGACACACAATGCTATTCAACTCCAAAAAATGTGAAATTAGGAAAGACAGGTATGGTAAAATTGTGGCTACAACAATTCAAGCTCCAAATGACCTATATGTTCTGTATGAAGCAACTAAAGCATGTCTGCTAGATAAAGAAGACGAAAGTTGGTTATGGCACAAACGAATGGGTCACACAAACTTTGAAAATTTTGTCAGTATAAGAAAAAAGGAAGCATTACGAGAAATACTGAAAATCTCAAAACCTTCCAACACACTATGTGAGGCCTGTCGACACGACAAGCAGACAAAATTCCAATTTAAAACAAAAGAACACTTTTCATCACATCCATTGGAATTGATACATATTGGTATATTTGGTCCTGTGAGAACAAAAGGATTAGATGGAGAATTATATTTCATGTTAATGATAGATGAATATACCAGGATGACAACCGTTAATTTCCTAAATAAAAAACTGAAGCATTTGAGTGCTTTAAGATCTACAAGGAGTTGGTCAAAAATGAAACTGATTTGAAAATAAAATGTCTAAGATCAGCTAATGGCGGAGAATTCACTTCCAAATTATTTCAGCAATACTGTGATGAAAATGGAATAAAAAGACAAATTTCAACAGCACGAACACCTCAGCAAAATGGAGTTGCTGAAAGAAAGAACAAAACTGTACAGGAAATGGGTAGAACAATGTTGAAGGACTGAAAATTGGATGAAAATTTTTGGGTTCAAGCAATTGATACGACAATCTTCATTATCAACCAAATTCTTCTAAAAAATAATTGCAACAAGACCCCATATGAATTACGGAAAGGAAAACCAGCTAATGTAAAATATTTCAGAATCTTCGGAAGCAAATGTTATATCAAAAGAGAAGATCAAAATTTGGGTAAGTTTGAATCACGTGTTGATGAAGGTATCTTTGTTGGTTACTCACACAAAATAAATGCCTATAAATGCTATAATATAAGACGAAAACATATAGTGGAGAGAATAAATGTTACATTTGATGAAGATGGTGTTTTAAGGAAGCTCTTGAGGAGGATCTTGTAAAAATTTTAGATCCGGGTGCGCAATATTTTCGGAGATATGATCTGTGCAAGTCAATGTTTTTGTAGGCTCCTGAACTTCATCTCAAATAAGTGACCTTGGGAAAATTGTCATAACTCTCTCTCTAAATATCGAATTGGAATTTTGTAAAAAGTGACAAATAGTGCACGGACTGTAGTTTTTTCTGTATAAATTTCAAAGCTAAATGAAGAAACAACGACACGTGGCACGTCGTACAAGTTCGCTCTACTGAAATAGTCCATAATTAGGTCATTGTGAGAGATTGAGCATAACTCTCCCTTGAAGAATCCAAATTAGATCAGACCTGTGGCATTGGAAAGAAGACTCATGGTACCACTACAGAACTGAAAATCACATATTGGGGAGCTGAAATAACAGAGATACACCAGATTCAATATCGAGATCCTAGAAGGCAAGAAAAATCTATGTCATGTGTTGTCAAGGGCTACAAAGGACCAAACTTTCTAGGGAAGAAACTCAAAGCAAGGTGTAGCAGAGGGTAGCATGACAAGAGCAGAAATCAAGGTGTAGAACAGCAGCAAGAAGTTTAGCAATGAAGTCTTCAAGTGGGCAGCACTGCATACAGTCATTGTAAAGGTATCATTGTACTAAGTCATTGTAAATGCATCATTGTAAAAATTGTACAAGTGTCTATCTACCAAGAGATTAAGAGGTAGTATCGGGAGGTCTAGGATCATCATTAGGTGGTTGTGTCATAGTTGGGGTTATGGTCCAGTGTGTCTTTCTATATCATTCTACATCATTGTAAAGTGCACCATTTTCCTTACAGGAGTCCATTCTTGTTTTATTCTTCTATAGGGTGGTAGGGTGGTGCTAGGCTAGTACATGAAGTCACCAACAAGTTCAAGCCTGTGAAAACTTCAAGGTGGTAGGGTGGCGCTAGGGTGAGTTGTACCTCATTGGGTGTTGGGGCATCTGTTCAGTTGACTACTAAAGAATCTCGGGCGTTGGAGCGTCCATCCAATGGGAGCTAGAGAAGAATTATTTTATAGATTCTAGGAAGTTGGAGGTTTATTTTCAATTGGAGTTGAATATTAAAGAATTATTAGAAAAGCACTTAGGTGGTTGCTGTCCCAAAGAGGGTTTCTACGTTAAAAACTGTGTGCATGTGTGTTCCTTTTGTTTACTACTATCATTGTACAAACATTGATAATATTGAATATTAACTAATTCTCTAATTGAAAGGAATATTGATTCACCCCGCCTCTCAATATTTCCAACAAAAACCTACATAGGAAAACTACCTTTGTGATGGATTAGGCGTTGGTCCCTCTTTATCTATAAAAGTTGTCAAGGGAGAAATGAAAGCTAGTGGGAAAGGTGGGAGATTCACGCTCGAGCAACCAAACAATAATCCAAATGCATGGTAAATAGAAGCATCAACCAAAGGCATTAAAGGAGTGACATGAACACCAACCAATTACCTAGGAAAAAGAACACAGTCGAGTGAACAAACTTCATGCAGGAGATGAGACCTAAGACTTGCAAAGGGTCCTCCATCACTCTCCTTGGGACATAGGTTCCCATTAATGAGTCGTGGGGTGGTGTCATCCACATAAGATATGCGACAATTGGGCTCGTCATTTCAAAACTAATCATTAATACTTCCATAATACCCTAATTAGGGATTTATGATTAAGATATTGATAAAAAGATATTTTTAATATTAAAAGAAAAAAATATTGTAAATATTTTTACATTAATAAAATATTTATTAGATAACTATAACATTAAAATAATAAAGTATCTATAAAAAAAAATTGATTATCAATTTTGAAATACACACATTTTTTACATTGAATTTATAATTATTTTAGAATAGAAAGTATATGTTTTAAACCTTTAAACCTACTATTATAGTATCAAATATATGTAAATAAAATTTAAAAATCATTAAAATAATTAGAATTAATATTTTAATTATTAGATATGGGTTTTTAATTAAAATGATAATAAATTTTCAAAATAGAACGTATATATTTTTAACCATTAAAACTATTACTATTTATCAAATATTTCTAATTAAATTTTGTAAAATCATTAAAAAAAATAAAATTCAAAATATTTTAATTAATAGATATGGTTTATTTTTTAAAGTTAAAATGATAATTTGAAGTGTTGAGAAAAGTCCTTATTTTATTAGTATTTAGTATTTTATTTTCATGAAAATTTTTATTGTTTTTAGAGGTGCTTTACAATTCAGTATGAGATAGATTCCACTTAAAAAAGTAAATATGTAAAGGTAAACGTAAATAAGTAAATATAGACATAAAGGTAATGTTTAACATTTAACATTCAACCCAGTATCGAGTGGATCTCACATAAAATCTTAAACACATAAACATGTAAACTTGAATGTAAATGTTTAACATTTAACATTTTTAATCCAATGTGGGCCTTATTTGAAAATCAATCTAATTATTATTATGTATAAACACAATATAAATTTAAAATATAATTTGGTTTACTAACACTATAATTGAGGTATGGTAAAGAAATAAAAATATAAATAAATTGGAGGTATGGTAAATAAAAACTCTTTTTATATTTACTCCATAAACCTATTTATATTTAAAAAAAACTCAGAAAAGAGGTTTTATAAGCGTATGGGGAAAATATCATTTTAATACCATGGGCTAAATGCCATGGGCTAAATACAATATTTATTAAAGAGGTATGGTAAATAAATAAATATAAAAGAGGTATAAACATACGTCTTTAATCGAAAAACTAAATTGAGATATTTAATAAATTACTCACTTCGTAATTTTTATTATTATTTTGAATCGAGTTATATTCATTTAAAAGGTCTATTTTAAAATAAAATTTGCTTAAAATAAATATTAAAAAAAAATATATTAAAATTTTAATGGGTCCATATAAATTTGTATATTTTTTTAATTTTTTAATGAGTGTGAGTATGGTGTCCATAAGTGATTGGGCACAATTACCAAAATATGTGCTATTTGAACTAAATATTCTTATTATTACCATTTCATGTTGCATGAAACAAAATCAAATTATATCTTACCAACCAAGAAATGATACCTGAGTATGGTGTCCATAAGTGATTGGTCATAATTACCAAAATATGTACTATTTGTACTAAAAAGATTCTTATTATTGCCATTGCATGTTGCATGAAACAAAATCAAGCTATATCTTGCCAACCAAGAAAAGATATGTGAGTATGGTGTCCATAAGTGATTGGCCATAATTACCAGAATATGTACTATTTGAACTAAATATTCTTATTATTACCTTTGCATGTTGCATGAAACAAAATCAAAGTATATATTTCCAACTAAGAAATGATCCCTGAGTATGGTGTCCATAAGTGATTGCACATAATTAAGAAAATATGTACTATTTGAACTAAAGATTCTTATTATTACAGTTTCCTATTGCATGAAACAAAATCAAAGTATATCTTTCCAACCTACAGAAAGACTCGAAAGCAACAATCCAAAGAAACAAAATAAACTTTTCTTTCACATTGTAATTTGTCCAAACAAAATTACTCTATGTGGAAGTCATGTACTAGGATTTGGTGTTATGTAGAGATCAACATTAAAATAATAATAAATGATTTAAACTCATTCCAAAATCAACTATTGGGAAAATGACCAAAGATCCTAGTGTATAAATTTCTTAATAGTAAATGTTATAAAATATTAGAAATCTTATTCCGCACTATTTTTTTGAAAAACAAAACAAAACATTAAGCTACATAATGCAAATGAATAAATCTTGAGGTCTCATTTTCCACGAATGCATATAAATACTACCAAGGTTAACCTCTTTCAGAAACCAATACTTTTGCAAATAATGAAAACTTAAAGCTACATATTGCATAGGAAGGAATCATAAATTCATATTTTCAAAGAATGTATATAACATTTTATAGTAAAATTTACAGATGATTATCACACTAATTTATCTAGTAAATTTTTATAGTAAATGTTACAAAAAATTACCACACTAATATATATACCCATCACAATAATAGCATTACCCCCATTGCATTTAATGATAAGATGCTATAAATTAGTACATTTACATTGGTTAAAAAAAATAAAGCAGAGGTATATGTTTTTCTTTTCAGCAAAATGAAAACACTTTTACAGAACACTATTATTATATGAAAGATAAACATTTAATATTTAAGGACACCAACTAATCTAAGGAGGATTCTAGAGAATATGAATATGAACATCATCTCTTCCAATTATATTTTACATGACATTATTTGTTTTTTTTTTCTTCTACTTTTTTATTTTATTTTTATTTTTTACTCGGACAGGTGAATTACAAGCTTCAATTGTAATCATTATTCTCTCTTTTCCAACAAGAATTAATAGAATAACAACTCTTCTTCAATATATGTATTCATAAACTATTCACCCATTAGTTAAAACAAAAACATATTCTTGGAGTTCTGTAATTTCAACATATTTATAACAAAATAAATAAATGGTAAACCATTGACTATGATCATATCTTTTAAAATGGTAAAAACATTTTAAAAGGTGAACTAGCTATATTTTCATTCAAGAAAAGTTAACTAAAGAAAAATATAACAAACTGGAAACTTTACCTGATAATGAGTCGTTCCACATTGTTTAGCAACTCTACTTGCCAACTCCAACAAAACCCTCAGTTTTACTAGCCAACCATATCTTATATTCTCTTATATTCCTTTCATACAACTCAGTTTCCATCGGACAAGTATTCTTTGATGACAACTTAATCTATTCAAAGACCCTTGAATGGCATGAGAAACACTTGATATTGGTGTTGCAATGTTTAAGAGAAAACAAGTTCTATGCCAAAATATCTAAATGTTCCTTTTTTCAATCAAAAACCCATTATCTTGGACAAATTATTTCCAGCAAGGGAATTTTTGTTGACCCAACAAAGATTGGTGTAATTTCAGAATAACCAACACCCTCCAATGTGCATGAAGTGTGTAGTCTCATGGGTATGGCACGATACTATTGGATATTTGTGGAAGGATTTTCAAAAATATATAGTCCAATCACTTATTTTCTTAGGAAGTGAGTAAGATTTAATTGGAGAGATGAGTGTGAGTAGGATTTTTACAAGCTCAAGAAACACAATACAACTCCGATATTGATGGTTCCAAATATGGACAAGAAATTTATAGTATCTACTGACGCATCAAAATATGGATTGGATTCAGTACTATCACATGATGGTAGGGTGATTGCTTATGCATCTAGGAAGTTAAGGCCGCATCAAGAAAACTATGCAACTGATTATTTGGAACTTGCAAGTATATTTCATGCCTTGCGGCTTTGGCGACATTACCTAGTGGGCAAGAAATTTGAATTGAAAACAGATCATAGAGGATTGCAACATATATTTACTCAGAGTGATCTTAATTCTAGAAAAAGACGATGGTGAGAACTCCTCAGTGAATATGATTTTGATATAACCTACATCAAGGGTACATTAAAAAAAGTAACTAATGCACTACGTTGAAGACCTCGAATCTTTTCAATGATACCATTGAAGATTGATTTATGGGAACACATATTGAGGGCACAATATGTAGATGATTGGTGTAAGGAAGTTAGATGTTAACAATGTGGGAAAGAGGGTAAAAAATGAAAGATAGAGGGGTACTCTTGTGATGACGATGGTATGGTGAGATCTAGGAAGAAGATTGTCGTTCCAGAAGAGATGAGATTTGTAAAATAATTTTGAAATAATATCCCCATGTAGTGTATATGGATCACACGGGAGTCCAAAAGATGTATGCAGATTTAAAGAAAATTTTCTTTTGGGTTGGCATGAAGAAGGATGTAGCAAATTATGTGGAAAAATGTTTGGAATGCTAGCTAGATAAGGCAAAACATGGTCATCCAACAGATTTTTTTCAACTGCATAACATTCCAAATTCCAAATGGGAAGAAATATATATGGGTTTTATTGTTGAATTACCCGAGACAAGCAGGAGACATAACTGCATTTTGGTGGTGGTAGACAAGCTTACCAAAAGTGTCCATTTTATACCTGTTAGAGATACTTGTAATGCATCTGAAATAACAAAAGTATTTATCAAGGATATCGTTAGAATTCATGGTTTTCCTAATAAAATAATATTAGATAGGGCCTTTTTTTTCACAGGAATATTTTGGATGAGCTTTCAGGGAGCCCTCCAAACTCAATTAAACTTTAGCACAACTTATCATCCGGAAACTGATGGTCAAACTAAAAGAGTAAATAAAGTTTTGGAGAACATGCTTAGAATGTATGTAATGTATGTAATATTATCTTCCTTTAGTGGAATTTGAGTACAAAAAAAATTATCATCACTCCCTTGGTATGACACCTTATGAGCTATTATATGGAAGCCCATGCAGAACACCTTTAATTTGGGATAGGTTGGAGGACAGGATCTTGGTAGGTCCTGAAATGATTCAAGAAATTGAAGAACAAGTATGTCATATAAGAAAAATATTAAAGGAGGAACATGATAGAAAAAGAGCTATCCTGATATGCATAGACTGGATCCTAGTTTTAAAGAAGGAGAATTGGTTTTTCTTTGAGTAAAACCTCAAATATTTCTATTAAATTTGGGAAAGGATCCAAGATTTCTCCTCGTTTTGTTGGGCCTTTTGAGATCATTGAAAGGATTGGACCTGTAGCATATCATCTTGCTATGCCACAAATTTTTCATCGTATGCATGATGTATTTCATATTTCAGTATTTTGTAAGTATGTTCATGATCAATCTCAAATTTTATATTGGCACCAATTACAGGTAACAGACGAGGGGGCCCTGAATACATAGCTAGTTTGCATTTTGGACCATCGAACTTGACAACTTAAACGTCACATGGTGGACCAAGTAAAGGTCCCATGGGACTTGTATAGTCCTAATTCTGCCACTTGGGAGGATGCATCTTCTATGCGTCTTGAGTTTCCATTTTTGTTTTATATAATATAGGGCCAAGTTTTCTCCAAGAGGGGGAGTATGTAGCATCCCATTTTTGCTAGTACAGTTTTGCAACCCCTATTGAGGGTGATTTTTTGATGGATTATATATGTCAGACCTATATGTTCTGGACTTGGATTGATCACTTGATTGAGGGACACTATTATATATATTACATACATAGTTATATTTCCTCTTGTGTGTGGTTATTTGATTGATTATGTGGATAATATCTACCTTGATTTACATCTCCTTTCATTTTATATCTAGCTTATGACATTTGAATGGAAGCTACTATGTGGAATAGTTAACATACCATGATATTGTTTATTATTTATGATGTATATGATTATACATGTGTGACCTTGTATTTAGTAGGATTTGGCAAGGAACTTAGTTAGTGGCGAGAAGGATGCTCAAATGACTATGGAGGTCATGCATACATTTGGGTAAAATGTGATTGAATTAAATTCATTATGAATTTTGTTGATGCTTTTAATATATGAGGTTATGATGTGAAGGTATGGACAAACAAGGCCTTGCCAACAGATCATCATATGCATATGAGCTCACAACCAATACCTTGAGGCAAACCATATATCTTCAGAGAAGAATAGATGAGAATCTATGGGAAATATTAGGGTGTAGATTACTAAATTTTAAAATATCAAGGCTTGGAGTCTTGGATCTTTGGAATAGTTCAAGGCATGGAGTATTGATTCTACTAGGGCGTGGAGTCCTAAGTACAGTGCAAGGGCACGTAGTCCTAAGAAGTCAAGGGAGGTACATAATAGGGGTGTGGAATCCTTATTCTCTGACAGAAAAACACCACTTAAGGGCTTACATCAACCATGTGAATTAATCTAAGTTAAACTTTAAGTTGAATTAAATCCAATTTACCCACTTTAGAGGATTATTCAAAATAAATATTATTTTAATACAAAATATTAGTTATCTGCTTTTGAAAAATCCTTAAGTAGACACATGGGTGGTGAATATTACATAATTTAGGTACCTAAATAAAATAAAATAGAAGGGGAAAATTTGGAGAGGTTCCACCTTAGGGGGGTGGTGAATAATACAAAGTTTTATAAATAAATAAAAATTGGTTAATTTTACATGAAGGGGGTGAGGTGTCACTCCATTCCATGCTTATAAATGTGGAAGGATTTTTCCCCATGGGGGAGGAGACCAAAAAGAGTAGGGATATGCTGCAAAAATGACTACCCAATTCATAAATTAAAATACCATTAATTTATCTTGGTTGATTGAGACTAAGTGGTGTGAGAGGAAGATAGGATATTTTCCTTAGTTTGCCCAAAATTTATCACTATTGTTGAAGTTGGTACTGTTTGTGAGCTCATAGAGCTATGTGGTTCCCAGGGAAAAGGTTTCCTTTAGATTATGGTTGGGTGGTAAATGTGAATGGTATGTTGGAGTTAGGGAGCCTAGCTACTGAACAAAGTAGAACCACTGAGTGTCAGGTAAAATTTCCAATTTGTTATATTTTTCTTTAATTAACCTTTCTTGGATGAAAATGTAGCTAGTTTGCCTTTAAAAGAGTTCTTGTTGCTCTAAAAGATCTAATCATAGCCAATGATTTACCATTTATTTCTTTATGTTATACATATGTTGAAATTACAGAAATGCAAGAATATGTTTTTGTTTTAACTGATGGGTGAATAGCGGCTCCAATTAGTAATTCTTCATTTAAATGGGTTGTGAGCGGACAACATGGTAGTTTTAATTATAGCTTATCCATTATAATTTTACTTATTATTATTATTTTCAAGTTGCTTGTATCGCTGCTTTATTTTACATTTCTGTTTATGAAAGCATATGTTGAACAAGAGTTACTATTATGTTTATACATTTCTTTTTATGAAACCATATATTGAAGAAGAATTACTATTATGTTAATTTTTTATGAAAGCATATGTTAAAGAAGAGTTACTATTCTGTTAATTTTATGTGACATGCTCATTCGCTTAGTTGGTTTCCTTTAAGGTTATATATTTATATTTAATCTAATAATAGTTTTTCTTCAAGAGTTTTGTTTCAGAGTTAGTAGTCATTGTTTTGAAGGCACTGGGCACATTGTTGGTTAGTTGGTTTCCATTAAGGTTATATATTAATATTTCATCTAATACTAGTTTATTTGCAAAAGTATTGTTTCATAGTTAGTAATCATGTTTTTGAAGGCACTGGGTACATTGTTCATGCTTTGTGTTTTCCTGAAAATATAACACTTAGCACTGGGCACATTGTTCCTACTTTATGTCTTCTTCGAAATATAGCACTTATTCTATTCATTTTGTAGAAAATAAAAACATATATCTCTGCTTATCATTAAATGAAAAGGTGGATAATGATTTTAGCTTGATGAGTGTATATATTGGTGTGTTACATTTACTTTGGTTAATGCTCCTATGTAAATTTTAATATATATACATTGGAAATTATGAGTTTATGATTCCCCCCTTTGTAATATGTAGTTTGAAATTTTCATTATTACCAAAATTATTGGTCCCAAATAGTTTCTAAAAGAGGTTAACCTTGGTAATATTTTATAACCTTGGTAATATTTTGCTTGTTTGGACTATTATTTTTAGTTCAAATAATACTGATTTTTGGTAATTATGGCCAATCACTCATCCTTCCTTGACAGGGATGTTATTTGAATATTAGATTGAATTTATTTTACTAAGTTTGAGATTCAATGACACCACCTTCTTTTTAATTATGTTAAAGTATTATAAATATTACCTTATTATTAAGTAATTGAAAGTGTATGTAATTTATTAAGTATTGAATTTATTTTACTAAGTTTGATATTCAATGGCATCCCCTTCTTTTTCATGCTTTTAAAGTAATAAATATTACCGTATTATTAAGTAATTCAAATTGAATGTAATTTATTAAGTATTGGAAATTGTATCCCATGTTTTAAAAACTGAAATAAGAATTATGTTGGATTTTTCCTTTTAGGATATACAAAAATTCCCTCAGAATAGTTTGCACGTAAAGCTATGGTATTGATGAAAGATTCACAAAGTACATAAAGAGATTAATTTAGTTGTTTGAGGTAAATAAGATAACTAATTTGAAGTAAGATAAATGGATTTGAAATTATCAATACTATTCAAGTTATAGTATCAGAGATTTAAAAATAAAATATTATAGTGGGGTCAACAATATTTGAGCCAAAAGAAAAGCAAGATTGCTTTCCATCATGAGTAATAATAAAAAGGAAGTATTCTAGTGGGGTCAACAATATATGAGCCAAAAGAAAAGGCAACGTCAGTAAATAGGTTATAGAGAAGTGGAAATGGAAATTAATCCTCATGTTGTGATCATTTAATGATTTCATAATGCTATCACATATTTCTAAAATGGCAGAATTTTATGTTTAAAATATAAGATATTGTTGCAAAGAAATATTTTGCAAATGAATGGATCAAATGTTAACATTTGAATTTTATGTTACATGGAATGATTGTTTAGGATATAATGAGTTCTGCTTCATTTTTTAGAAGACTTAATAATTTATGTGAATGTTTTTGGATACGATGATTTCTTCTTCATTTTTGGTAACTTGAGTTACAGACCTAGTTGGAATGGAAGGATTTTACATATGGTATTATAACATTCTTACACATTATAAAATTCTCACAATTTGGAAACAAATTAATATTCAAAAAATTTGTATAATTGTGGAGAAACACATTCTACAATTCAATATTAATTGCTTGGTTTATTTGTTGATAGTAGAGAAATGGGGTTAAAATATTTCAATTAGGTTCTCGTCCATAAATAAAATATTTCCATGTCCATGTAACATATCATAATTTTATATCAACTTTAGAGAGATAAAATAATTAAAAGTAAAATCATCTTATATTTTCAGTTTGAGTATAAGAAAGATACACAACTCTTAAACTATTGAAAAAAACTTCAATATAGAATTTGAATAAAGTAATTAAAGATGCATGTTAACTAATTACTGCCTAAAAGAGTAATAAGAGAGAGGGCAATAATTGATACAATTTTTAATATAAAATGAATATGTAGTATTTAAAAAATATTAATATAACAAAAAAATTGAATACTTAGGGTTAAGTAATATTGATGAGTATTTAAAAATATAAAATGTTTTAATGTGGCTGATGTGGCTGCCAATAAAATATTTCAATACCTATTTTAAGTAAAATATTTCATTGTTAAGTAAAATATTTCAATGTAAATTATGTATACATTATATGTGGTTTAACAAAAACTATTTATATGGTAAAAAATAAGAGAACCAGCTGCGCTGCTCTGCCCGTGAAGAAAACTCTATGGAGTGATCGGGCTAGGGCTTCCGAGCCATCGCGCGCCCCTTGGGCTGCCGCGTCCCTGTCTTCGTTCTGCTGCTGCTGCGCGCAGCCATGGAGCCCTCTGGGGGCTCGGATCTGCCTCCCCCCCTGGAGGTTACTGCCTTCAAAGAAATGATCGCACAATGCAACAAGCGCCCTCCCTCTCTGAGCCAACAGAAATTTGTTAAGAAGATGGACACCATCCCCTTAGTCGCCCTCCCTGAGGAAGAAACCTGTAAAGCTGCTCTAAACCTGGCTGAGTGCGGCCTCATTGGCCAGTTCACGGGCCTCTGGCCCTCTCCCAAGTCGGTGGAGGATTGGACTCAAAGGAACTGGAAGCCGCTCACCAAAGAGGGAGTCAAAAGCTATTTCGTTGGCAAAGGTTTCTTCGTCTTTGTCTTGGAAAGTGCAGAGGACAGAAGCTTGATATTCAGGAATGGCCCTTACTTTATGGGGCTGCAAGGTCTATACCTTAATAAATGGTTGCCTGATTTTGATCCAGCTCAGGACGTTCCTACGGCCGTTCCGGTATGGGTACGGCTCCCCCATCTTCCCCTTCATTGCTGGAACCCCAAGTCCCTACAGATCATAGGCAACGCCTTAGGAAAATACATCAACCAAGCCCCAAGGAAAGATCAATACTCCTGTGCCCGCATTTGCGTCGAAGTAGACCTAGAGGAGGGTTTACCGGAAGCCATCAATCTTACAGTCGCAGCATGGACCCATGTCCAAGAGCTGGACTACGAACAGCTCCCATTCAAATGCAGACACTGCCATGGCTACGGGCATTTTTCCAAACACTGCAAGAAAAAGGCAGAAGATCTTCCAGAGAACCATAACGGAGAGCAATGGACCCTAGTCCAAAAACCCAATAGAAAGGGCACCGGGAAAGGCCCCCTGAAAGAGGCCCCAAGCAGTTCCAATCACACCCAAGGCAAAAATCCAAATGGCAAAGAAAACAGTCAGAATAAGGCAGCTACTACAAACCAGGAAACCCTGGAACAGCCTGGATCTCCCATTAATATCCAAGATGGCGGGGAAAAGACACTTCCTAAGGCCACCCAAGGAAGCCCTTCAAACCCCTCATATGCAGATGTCACAAGGAAAAAGCCCATTGATAGTTCAGGGTCATCGGAGGATGAGACCTTCGAGCAACCCACAAAAAAAGTTGGCAGGAAATCTCGCAGAGAAGAAAGGGAAGAGGAGGCTGAAAGGCTAAAAACTCAAGGAAGCCAGCCCACTATAGAGATGTCTATCGGGAGAAATACCAGGACCAAGCCTTCTAAGGGAGGCTCCCTCCACATCCCAGGTAAATAATGTGTCTCGTCTCTTGGAACTGTAGAGGTCTGGGTAATCCCTCGAAAGCTGAAGCGATCAAAGATCTACTCAAAATGGAGCCCTCAGATATCCTCTTGCTCCAAGAGACAAAGATAGAGGGGAAATCCCTCTTAGACATCAGCAAGAAGAAATGGAAAAAAAAATGTAGGAAAAGCTGTCAGCTCAAGAGGCTCTTCCGGAGGACTGGCAACCATCTGGTCTGAGGATCTCTTCCAGCTGAAAAATTCTCATGAAACACAACACTGGATCTTCACGGATTTAATGCACAATCCAAGTAAGTTATCCTTCTCCCTCTTCAATCTTTATGTTCCTGTTTTATACTAAAAAAAAAGAGATTGCTGGACCTCCCTCGTAGCCTTTCTTGAGCAACACTCCCCCAAAAATATCATTTTGGCCGGGGACCTAAATATCATCTTAAAATACAAGGAAAAAAGGGGAGGCACTCACAGCAGAGATCCATTCCTTCCTATGGTCGAAGGACTCATTCAGGATTGGGACCTCATTGATTTCATACCGGCAAAAGGGCTCTTCACTTGGACCAATAACAGAGTGGGAGGGGAACACATCTCTGCTCGACTGGATCGATTCCTGGTTCAGGGTGCTCTGATGACAACCAAGAAGATCATTACCACCAAAATCCTTCCCAAACTTACTTCAGATCACAAGCCCATCCAGCTTTCTCTAGAAGACGAAGAAGATTTGGGCCCTATCCCTTTTCGTTTCAGCCCTCTATGGACTGAAAGAGAAGGTTTTTTTGACACAGTGAAAGCAGCTTGGAGCAAATCCTTCTCAGGGTCCCCCAGCTATGTGTGGGAGCAAAAACTCAAAGCCACAAAGCACGCTCTGAAGGAGTGGATCAAAAAACCTGCACCAAATCCAACTAGTCTCCGAAAAGAAATTGTGCAGACCCTTGAGGAGCTGCAAATAGATATGGAAAACAGAGATGTCACTCCAGCACTGCTGGATAAAGAAGTCAAAATCCAATGTTTGACTTTCCAATCCTTCCGGTTAGAGGAGGAGTACTGGAGAATCAAATCTAGAAGTCTGTGGCTGAAGGCGGGTGACAGGAACACCACCTTCTTCCATCGCCAATATCGTGCAAGACTCTGCAGAAATCACATCTCTGAAATAACAACAGCAGAAGGGCAGATCTGCAAAGGGTTCAGTCAGATCAAAGAGGCAGCTGAAAATCATTATAGACAGCTTTTCACTGCTGGAATCCAAGGTAATGAGGAGGACATGGCAGATTTCCTTTCCAATATTCCCCCTCTGGTCAGACCTGAAGACAACTCCGATCTCAACAGACCCTTCATGGAAGAAGAAGTCATAAATGTGATATGGTCTATGGACTCAGACAAGGCTCCTGGGCCCGATGGTTTTACCATCCATTTCTACAAAATGTGCTGGGACATTATTAAAACAGATCTCTTAAAGATGATCAAAGGATTCAGGAATAAAGCCAAGGTAGGGGGAGGAACCAACTCCACATACCTGGCCCTCATTCCAAAAGAATCTAATCCTGAAACCTTTGCCAGATTTAGGCCAATATCGTTGTGCAACGCCTCTTACAAAATCCTGGCAAAGCTCCTTGCAAACAGGATCAAGCCTCTCCTAAACAGACTTATCTCTAGCAATCAAGGAGGTTTCATTGAAGTCATGCACATCCTGGAAAATGTCATCCAAGTTCAGGAGATCATTCATTCAAGCCAGAAACGAAAAGAAAAAGGGATGCTGATCAAACTTGACATGGCCAACGCCTTTGACCGAGTCAACCGGCCCTTCCTATACAAAGTTCTCCACGCCTTTGGCTTCTCCCCTCACTTTGTTGCTCTTATCAAAGCCTGCACTGACAATCCTTGGATTCCCCCCCTTGTCAATGGCCGCCCCACCTCCTTTTTCCATGCCCAGAGAGGTCTTAGGCATGGATGCCCTCTCTCTCCCTTCCTTTACATTTTGATGGCGGACACTCTCAGCAGAAAGCTCTCAGCAGAAAAAGTTTCAGGCTCTCTTCCAGGCCTTAAACCTTCCATTCACTCTCCTGCCCAGAACCATGCTCTATTTGCAGACGACTCTCTCCTACTCGGAGGAGCTTCTCCTAGAATTGCCAAAGCTTTTGATGAAGTCCTAAAAAGTTACTGCAGGGTCACGGGAGCCTCCATAAATGAAAGGAAAAGTGAAGTCTATGGATGGAACATCGATCAATAGGAGCTCACAAACATCTCTACTGTACTAGGCTTCAATAGCCATGCCCAATGGGAGATGATAAAATACCTTGGACTCCCTATCATCAATGGCTGTAACAAGAGAGCGCTGTGGTCTGAAGTCATCAGCAAAATCAAGACTAAGATCACAAGCTGGGGAGGGTATTGGCTCACTTCAGGAGGGAAGGTCATCTTGATCAAGTCTGTTCTCTCTGCATTACCAATTTACCAAGCTGCCTTCCTTCTTGCACCAAAACAGGTGACAGACCACATCTCCAAACTGATTCGAGACTTCCTCTGGAAAGGTGGGAAAGGGAACACCCACAAATTGCATCTTGTGAAATGGGAACAGGTGAAACGCTCTTTTGCAGAAGGAGGTCTGCAAATCCGGGATCCAGCCATGGTTAATCTGGCGTTGGGAGGAAAAATCCTCTGGAATTTATACGAGAATCCAAAGCATTCTGTTAGTGAAACTTTGAAAGCCAAGTACGCCCACAAGGTATCGCTACGAAATCTACAGGCTTCCCAAACAATCAACGCCTCTCAGGTTTGAAAACTTTGCAATAGAAGTTTGAATTTCTTCAAAGACAGAGTTTATAAAATCCCTGGCAACGGTAAACATACAAAACTGTGGCATGATCGTATTATGGACAGAGCCCCACTTTCAGAAAACGATGAAATCGATGAAATAAGACAATGGCTGGAGCGCGTTGGAGTCAACAGTGTTTATGATCTTTCCAAGTGGGACAGTCGTGGCACATGGATTGGTTGGGATTTCCATGGCATCCCTGGCCGCCTAAACCGTCAGTTGACTGCGCTTGATGAGTTGCTGGAAGACGCAGCTCCAGTGAGCAGATGGTCGAAGGACAGATGGGGATGGGGGCGCTCCGGAACTTATACATCAGCTGCAGCCTTCAACGCCCTCCAACCCATCAAGAACAACAACAGAAGTCCGGATTTCTGGAAGAAAGTATGGGAGCCCCTCGCTCTACCAAAAGTCAACTTCTTTTTTTGGACTCTGGCTCATAACAAACTGCTAACCGGAGACAATCTGATGAAAAGAGGCATCGCTGGGCCTCACAGATGCGAGTTGTGTAGAAACAGTGAAGAAACTGTTAAGCACCTCTTCATGGACTGCAAGTTTGTCAAAGAGGTGTGGTGTCTTATCCTTCATGAGTTCCAAATCACTATCCCCTTGTACAACACTGTAGCTGATCTCTTCGACGCCTGGAATCATTGCTATCCCCACAAAATCCCCAGCAAATATTTTTGGAGGAAAATCTGGAATGCCATCCCCAAATTCACTTACTGGCAGACTTGGCTGGCCCGGAATGACTTGATCTTCAACGGATAGGAACAAACTCCTCTAGCTGTAGCTGCCAAAGCGAAATCCCTCCTCCTGGAAGCTGCCCAACAGCAGTACTTTTCTGCAGATCCTTTGCTGCTTCCTGAAGAAGAAAGGTGGCTGGGCCCTCTCTCCCCCTCCCCCTGGAGGTTGCTCTCTGTCCCTCAATCGGTGAATCCAGTTTGGAGAATAAGAGAAACTGAACAGAACTTTCAAGAATGGTGGAAAAAACAAAAAATATCCACGATCTTCTTTGATGGTGCCTCCAAAGGTAACCCCGGGGCTGCTGGAGCAGGTGGGGTCATCTACGACCCGGTTGGAGTCAAAAGGGACACCTTCTCCTGGGGCATTGGGCAGAAATCCAACAATCAAGCCGAGATTTTAAGCCTTCTTAAAGCCTGCCAAATTGCCAGAGATAGAGGGGACAAAGAAATCCAAGTCTTTGGAGATTCCGAGATTTTAATCAAAAAGTTAAATTCGGAGAATTTGTTCAACAATGCAAGTCTTAACAAAACTCTGAGCAGATTGAAGGAAGTCCTCCTCGATTTTGAATCCTACAAATGCTTTCACATTCTCAGAAATCTGAATAGCGAAGCTGATCTGTTGGCAAATAAGGGCTGTACTCTTGGTAAAGGTCAAATTCTCATAAACGGGGATAGTTCTATCCACCTATGTAACCCATGAGGATCCTGCAGCATGCAATATGGAATAGAAATAGATGTAATGTAATGATGGCAGCATTGGCGTAAGTCCAAATTTCTCCCAATTCAAATAAAGATACACCCGTTTCAGTTAAAAAAAAAAAAAAAAAAAAAAACTATTTATATATTATCTAAAGCAGCTGAAAAAATATCTTATGGTTAATACATTTCAAATAGTCTCATCTTTTACATTTTGATGCTTTTTAAAGTGTATTTTTAGTTAATTTAATTTGAAATCCAATAAAAATTTGTTGCAATTATAAGTTTAAACTATGTAGTTTATGCAATCCAAGTGTCTAAAATATTTTCAAGTCCTTGAATATATATATAGTAAATATCCATTTTAATTACATATTTATGAAGTACTTATAGAGTTCAAATCTCTCAAAATACAAATATTTTTTCAAGTTTTTCACTTTAAAATATATTTATATTTCAAGAAATTTGATGTCTCCACATCAATAATAAAGATAAATATATACTATTACATATTACAATACATATATTTTTCTCATAAAATCTCTATTAATATCACAAATATTAAACACCATATAAATAAACCAATAAATAATGAGAAAGTAGTAAATTAATAATTAATTTAGTACATAATGCTTAATACTTACTAGCTAAAAATAATAAATACAAAGATACTCATTTCAAATTCTATATTTTACTTGAAAATTAAATAAATAACGATTGCAAATTGAATATGAATAAGACCTTGCTAAGAAGGAGGAGTAGTATAAAGGTACCCATTTCAAGTCCCATAGTTGAAAATGGAATACATAACAACTTTCAAATTGGTTAAGAGTACTGCTTAGTCAAAAGAAAATCAAAATATATAATTGCAAGTCAAAAGCAAATCAAAATATATAATTGCAAGTGGAAAAGTGGCAACATCAAAATTAAAGGTGATCTACATTTGCTTAAACCATTACATATTTTCGGGTTGAGAACCCATTTGACATTGGTTGGTTAAGCGTACATGTAGGTCAAAATCAAATCAAGATATATAATTGGAAGTAGAAAAGTTGTAAAATTCAAATTAAAACTTATCTTTTATTAGGTCTATGTATATTTCGTTATGACAACGTCATTATGATTGCACTTGTCTAATGATTTGGATACCACTAATGAAACTTTCATTCCCATCCACCACGGACCTATAGATATCTTACAAGTATCATATAAAAGACAAATAATGGCAAAAGATTCCAGTGGCTTGTATACTGCACAATGCCAAAGTAAATGATTGGATTGATAAGGTTTCACTGAAGTAAGTTGTGGATGATATTGTTACTCAATTTATTAGTGTAGATTAATGTATTTAATAATTTAAGTTACTAAATTAATTAGTGTAGATTAATAATTTAAGTTACTAAATTTATTAGTGTAGATTACTGTATTTAATTTAAAGAGTTTAAAAATAGTTATTTATTAATGTGGAAATTTTCAAGTGTTTTATTACTAGCGTGATAATTGGGTGAGTTAACTTTTTGGATTAATGAAAAGTTAAATATGAAAATGATAAAATGAAATTTTAGATTTTTTTAAGGAAAAAATCATAATTTTATTTAATATGAAAAAGCAGGGAAAAAATAGCATTTTGCAGATGCGTGAGAGTATTTGATCATGATAACCATAAATCTTTTAAAAGGATGCAAATAGAGCTCCAAGAAAACATTCTTAGTTATACTTTTTTTTCCTTTTTTTTCTCTACTTTTCACCAAACTCCTTGACTGGGCATGACGTTTACATTTTCCAGTTGGTTCTCTTTTGTAATTACCATTTCATTCTTTTCCACCTTCGAAGATACCTCTTTGTTTGACTCTGAACTATCTAATGCATGAGCTATTTTAATGCCTCAGCGTTTTGTTCTACTATACTGGAAATGTGGTTATTGTTGTTGTCGTCACTTGCATGCATTGAATCATCGTTCCGTTCATTGTTTGACTCTAAACTATCTAATGCATGAGCTATTTTAATGCCTCCATCTCAGAGGGAGGCGTTTTGTTCTACTATACTAGAAATGTGGTTATTGTTGTTGTCGTCACTTGCATGCATGGAATCATCATTCCATTCATCTCATCCCCTTCATCCACAAATATTCTTTGTGATTTCTAGGTATCCATAGGGTTCTTCATTATTTCGTTGTCCTTTTTGTCTGAGGAAAGTTGTTATTGAAAATTCCAACTCTTTGGCCTTTGGGATTTTTTATTTTTCCTTTTTGGATCTTTCTTTGTTTGTGGTCACGAGTTTTGTAAATGTCACATTAGAATGTCGTATTTTCGAAATCTAAATGTTGGGTCCACTATAAATTCTAATGAATCAAGTGAATACAATCAGGTAAACTCTACATATATCCTGGAAAAGGTAAAAATCATCTTTGAAGTTCTATCTAGATCCATCTTTACATACTTCCTTAGATTGTTTCCAATTCTTTCTAGAAATTTGTGGTGCCAGAAAGGAAAAAGAAGGTTATGTAATATTACCCAAACCAACATTTTGGAAACCACCATGGTGTTGGCATCAAACCCTGAAAACCATGGGCCCTCACTGCCCCAAAACTATGGGCCCTCATTTGGGGCAAACTACACATCCTTCAAGGTAGAAAATTGCACAGCAAAACCATTTGAATACAAGTGGATTTTACAATTTGACGTCCAATTTATACATATAGAGTGATGTAGATCCTCCACTTCTGGAAAAAATCCATTAAATCTAAAAATGTTTTCCATTATGTAAGGTCTAGGAATATTGATGTTTGGAACATATTTGTTTTGTGACTCTATGAATCTCTTCAATTGCATCCTTAAATGAAACCAGACCCTTAGGGTTATAGGAGCCAAAAAAAACCTCCCATCGACCACAAATTGATGATGATAGAGGAGTTTTTTTGCAATACCATAATCTTGCACTAGCATAGATCTACCAACATATATTAATTTTTTAAGCTCAATCAGGATACCCATCATATTTCGAATCTAATTCTTCAAATAAAACACCAATCCATGTTCCAGACCCCGAAAAGGATCAATATCCCATCAAGAGATTTTACATTTATATTTGAAAATAACCCTTCATTTCTGGCTTTGGTTGATAACCCTCGTAACCTGTCAGATTTTTCATTGTGAACCCCTCCGTTGAGGCCTTCTGTTCCAAATTTGTGTTGTAATCTTGGCACAAAGCACCACAACAAGTTCCCCAACCAATCAAAACCTACATCCTCAGCATGTAGATCAACGATTGGCAAACACGTCCAAGCAAATTTGTGAGATTTTTCCTCCATCGCAAGAATCCTTATGCAGGTTTTAAAACACCGAAAAACTCAAATCGCCACAACGATCCATCTATTAATGAGATCTTCAGGGTCCCTATCCTTGACGACGATTAGATTTGCAAAAACCAAGCTCAGAACCGTAGCATTACCCCAGATCGCCATCGCTCCATCCCAAACCGACCAATAAACTGATTTAGTTAATTGGATGAAAGGATATTATATTGTATTAATGAAAGACTAATTATAAAAATGATAAAATGATTTAATTAATTGGATAAAAAGGAGATATATGAAATAATAATATTTGATAATGGAATTTTAACTAAATGTTTAGCATAATTATTATTTGACAACAAAAGAGTTTCAATATTTAGAATTGTTCCTTCCATATAAGCTTGAAAAATAGAATATAATAAGTATTATTGAAGATGATAAGACTTAGAAGTTGTTAACAAAGTTATGGTGTTAAAGAAACTTCGAGGGAATATGCATGTGGGATTTTTTCATAAGATATGATAAAAAGAGATAGGATGTAAGATATAAGACCTAACCTTAGATGTGAAGTAAATGGGGAATATCATAATTATGAAAATAATATGAATATCATTTTCATGCAAGGTATGAAATGTGTTTATTAGAATGTCTCAACAAATCCCATGTCTTATGGTTTGAGGATAGCTTTTTTATATTATTTTTATCTTGATATTTAATATTGAGTACACGTTGAGCCTTATTAGCATATATTATGAATAAAGTTCGTACACATATGAGTTACATACTCCATAACACTTGGAATACTAAGACATCCATTGAGAATATATATATATATATATATATATATATATATATATATATTCTCAATGGATGTCTTAGTATTCCAAGTGTTATGGAGTATATATATGCTATGTTGTAGTTACAAATGAGGGATCCTCTATATACCTGTTGACGGTGCTAGAAAACCATCAACCAAGGGGTCTCCCTGACATGAAGTCCCAATTAAACCTCACATCGTTGGGAATAGGATCCCCATCAAGAGTATCGACCCAATTTCTATGTATTATTATATATTTTCCTTGGCTCTAACTGTCATCAAGAGAGAGGAACACATATGTGCCTTCAAAAATAAAGTAAGTATGCATGGTGAGTGTTCGGTTGCAAGTGTGTCAAAGCTATTCTACTGCGGAGAGAAAGAGTAAAGTGAGACTCTAAGAGAGAGGTAATAGTACCACCCAAGTAGAGACACGCACAGACAAGAAGGATATGTCTAACATCTAGCAGAATTGTCCACAAAAGGATATGACAGTCATTACAAACAATCAATGAGAAAGATTTGTCTAGTATCATGTGGAATAGTCTACAAGGATGGGACACTGATAATAACTATTACATCACATTCTCAATAAGAAAAATTCCTTTTCTCATATAATGAGGGTGTGAGGGTGTATATATAACCAAGAGGTGACACTTCACCTTCCTTGTGACTCTCTAACTACCCTCATGACTGTTTGACTTCCTATGACTTTTCGAATTTACATGACTCTTTATATTCTGAATGCGTCCTTTGGACTTCGACTTAACAATACATTTTGATAAGTAGTTACATAATCCAAAATAATGATGTGGCATATGATGACTTGTGAAAGGACATGACATGGACTACATGATGATGTGATGATGTGAAAGGAAGAAGAAGGTTATGTAATATTACCAAAACCAACATTTTTGAAACCACCATGGTGTTGGCGTCAAACCATGAAAACCATGGGCCCTCACTGTCCCAAAACTATGGGCCCTCATTTGGGGCAAACTACACATCCTTCAAGGTAGAAAATTTCATAGCAAAACAACCCTTTGAATACAAGTGGATTTTACAATTTGACGTCCAATTTGTACATACAGAGTGATGTAGATTCTCCACTTTTGGAAAAAATCCATTAAATCTACAAATGTCTACTTTATATTGGAGAGTAGATAACCATTATGTAACTTCCATAACATTTACTGCTGTTGTCGAAGCCTGATCTATCTTTTCCACTATGTAAGGTCCAGGAATATTGATGTTTGGAACATATTTTTTTTGTGACTCTATGGATCTCTTCAATTGAATCCTTAAATGAAACTAGACCCTTAGGGTTATTGGAGCCAGGAAAACCTCCCATCGACCACAAATTGATGATGATAGAGGAGTTTTTTTGCAATACCATAATCTTGCACTAGAAAGTCATCCTGCATGGATCTACCGACATATATTAATTTTTTAAGCTCAATCAGGATACCCATCATATTTTGAATCTTCTTCTTCAAATAAAACACCAATCCATGTCCCAAACCCCGAAAAGGATCAATATCCCATCAAGGGATTTTACAAATATTTGAAAATAATCCTTCATTTCTGGCTTTGGTTGATAACCCTTGTAGCCTTTCAGATTTTTCATTGTGAACCCCTTCGTTGAGGCCTTTTGTTCCAAATTTGTGTTGTAATCTTGGCACAAAGCCCCACAACAAGTTCCCCAACCAATCAAAACCTACATCCTCATCATGTAGATCAACAATTGGCAAACACGTCCAAGCAAATTTGTGAGATTTTTCCTCCATTGCAAGAATCCTCATACATGGTTTAAAATAACGAAATACTCAAATTGCCACAATGATTCTATTAATGAGATCTCCAGGGTCCCTATCCTTGACGACGATTAGATGTGCAAAAACCAAGCTTAGAACCCTAGCATTACCCCAGATCACCATAGCTCCATCCCAAACTGACCAATAAACTGATTTAGTTAATTGGATGAAAGGATATTATATTGTATTAATGAAAGGTTAATTATAAAATGATAAAATAATTTAATTAATTGGATTAAAAGGAGATTGTATATGAAATAATAATAATTGATAATGGAATATTAACTAAATGTTTAACATAATTATTATTTGAAAAAAAAAGAGTTTCAATATTTAGAATTGTTCCTTCCATATAATTTTGAAAAATAGAATATAATAGGGCAGATATGTGAAGATGGGTTACACTTTTGTGAGAATCGAGAGCGGAAATTTTTTTTTGGCAATAGTTCGGCTGAACCTTTTATAAAGTTCAGCCGAACTCGTGCTTCCGTTTAGATTGACGACACACCGACGGCGTGGGAAAACATATTTTTTGCCGGAGATTGGAAAACCGGCAACAGAAGTTCGGCCGAACTTGGAGTTCAGTAGAAATTTTACTCTTAAAATAGTTCGGTCGAACTAGTTCCTATAAATATATCACCTGTGGATTTTATTTGTTTACCGCGTTTTTCTATCTGTGTTGCTGTTGGTCTGTTCGCGCATTTTTCTGTCTATGTTGCTGCTGGTCTGTTCGCGCATTTTTTTGTCTCTGCTGCTGCTTCTGTCCGCGTTGTTGGTCTGCGGTGACTTCAAGCGAGCAAATTACCAGGTATTTCTCCAGCTCCTCCTCTATTTTTCACAAGGGAAAAATTCGGAATGCAATGTTAATGTCTTCTGTAATGCCAAACTGTTCTTAGCTTACCTCCCCGATGTTAATGTCTTCTGTAATGGCAAACTATTGTTTTTAGCAATGGAAATCATCGATATTTGTTTACCTTTGTTTGATTACGTTGATAAGATGATGAAAAGGGAGACTGACAGTAAGAACTATCCCAGTCTCCTGATATTATGAAAACAGTTTTTTAAGTTGAGGTCCTAGAACCTCCTTACATAAGGAAAACAGTTCTGAGGCATCAAAAGTTATGAGACAGTTTTGTAGGTTTGTAGCGGAAAATATGTAGATAGTGATATGCTCTGTTGCACGGGAACAGGGTTCAAATTTGAACACGTCAGAGCCCTTCAAGAGGGCTCTAGCACGTCCGAGAAGTGCAAACCTAAAATTGAGCGTAAATAAAAATGTAGAATTTTATTTATACAAGTTTTAAAAAAAATTAAATAATATAGAAAAATGTCCTATGAAGGGCTGGCTGCTAGGATAAATTGTCGTATATCATGGTTGTTGAACTCCTGGTTTCCTTGCCGTATATCCTAGTTGTTGAACTCCTTATTACCTTACTTCAGAGACATGCACAGTACGCAACCAAAATTTTAACCGTCAGTATTTTAGCAATTACTTTGAAGACGCGTTACTATGAAGACAAGTTAAAGACAACTTTACTGATGTAGAAAAGGTGAAGAGGGTTGTAACTTGGGGCATCAGTGCATACTTGTACTAATCTATTGTACCTCCCTAACTAAACATATTGTCTGCCATGGCCATTGATTCCCAAGATCTATATATATATAGTTTGACGTTGATACATATATATAGACGGGAAACCAGAGGAAGAGCTCCTGCTGCTCCACACTAGTCATTCTCCTGCCTGTAGTTAAGCTTCCCTCTTATCATTCTCTCGAAGTAGACCTCATTCTCGAACTTGGAATAGCAGGGCTTCTCCACGTAAACCTCCAGCTGACCGTCATCGTTCAAGGAATAGGATTTCACCCCCATAGGGAGCAGCCCATCAGGAAGGCCATTCTTCTTCAGCACATCATATATCATTTCTTTAGCCTCTGTGAATCCCCTGATCATCACAACCATCAGTATCATAATGACAGATAGCCATGCTCGGCTTTCCATTTACATAAATTCAAGGCAAGGCCCAGAAAGAATGAGATGAGCAGTTTGTTATCAAGTTAGCGAGACAAGAGTAGCAATCAAGGTGCAGAACAACAACAATAAATTCAACACATGAAGTCTTCAAGTGGGCAGCACTGCATACAGTCATTGTAAAGGTATCATTGTACTAAGTCATTGTAAATGCATCATTGTAAAAATTGTACAAGTGTCTATTTACCAAGAGTTGAAGACACGGTATTGGGAGGTCTAGGATCATCATTTGGTGGTTGTGTCATAGTTGGGGTTATGGTCTAGTGTGTCTTCTTCCACATCATTCTATATCACTGTAAAGTGGACCATTTTCCCTGATACATGAGTCCATTATTGTTTTATTCTTCTATAGGGTGGTAGGCTAGTGCTAGGCTGGTGCATGAAGTCACCAACAGGTTCAAGCCTGTGAAAAATTTAGGTTCGTAGGGTGGTGCTAGGGTGAGTTGTAGCTCATTGGGTATTGGGGCATCCGTTCAGTTGAGTACTGAAGAATCTCGGGCGTTGGAGCGTCCATCCAATGGGAGATGGAGAAGAATGATTTTCCAGATTCTAGGAAGTTGGAGCTTTATTTTCAATTAGAGTTGAATATTAAAGAATTATTAGAAAAGCATTAGGTGGTTTTTGTCCCAGAGTGGGTTTCCACCTTAAAAACTGTGTGCATTTGTGTTCCTCTTGTTTGCTGCTATCATTGTACAAACACTGATAATAATTGAAGATTAACTAATGCTCTAATTGAAAGAAATACTGATTCACCCCCCCTCTCAGTATTTCCAACAATTGGTATCGGAGCTTGGTTCCTTCAATAGCAGTTTAACAGCTGGAAGGAGGTCATGGAGCATACCAAGAATGGTGTACCTCTGTTCAATGAAAATAATTATGCACTCTGGAAAGGAATAATGGAGGTCTATCTCTTGGCGCAAGGTTACGAAGTATGGGACATTGTTCAAAATGGATTTACATCAACCATGGATGAACAAGGTAAGAAGAATTTGGTAAATGATGCAAAAGCAAAGAATATTATTATCAGTGGACTTATTGAATCTGCTTATCATAAGGTGTTGGGTTGTAAAACCGCCAAAAATGTATGGGATAAGCTTGAGAATATATATGCAGGTGACTCAAATGTCAAAGAAGCAAAGCTTCAAATCTATAGAGAAAAATTTGAGCAACTCAGAATGAAAGAAGATTGCAACATTGCTGCATACTTCCAATATGTTGATGAAATAACCAATACTCTGGAAGGATTGGGAGAGCCAGTTGATGAGAAGACTATTATACGAAAGATTCTTAGAACGTTACCAGGGAGATTCAACCCAAAGGTATCGGTCTTAGAATACAGTGAAAATATGGACAAACTCAGCAAAGAGGAATTACATGGAGTTCTCATAGCATATGAAATGAGACTTGATGAAGAAGAGGGTACTTCGCATCTAGAAATTGTGTTCGTTGCATCTAAGAAAACCAATAAGGATAAACAACCTTCAATTGAAAAGACATGCACCTGCAAGTGTGAAGAAAAGGGAGATGATGAAGAAGGTATTTCAGATGAAGAATATGCTTACTTCACGAGAAAACTACAAATTGGTAAGGGACAATTCAAAGGTAAACTTCCATTGATATGTTTCAGCTATAATGAGGTTGGGCATTTTGTAGAAAAATGCCCAAACAAAAGTAATGGCAACTCAAAAGGAAAGAAAGGCTTTAAGAAATTCAAAAATCAAGGATCCAAAAGGAACTTTCTCTCTAAAGAAGATAGCTCATCATCCGATGAAGACAATGATAGTGAAGAAGAAGCCAATGAGAGAGTATTGTTTATGGCCAAGCACAATAAACCCAAGCACAATAAGCAAGAGTTATCAAACAACGAAGAAGAAGGATGGACCATAGACGAATTTTATGAGGAAGCAATCAAGCTTATAAAAGATCTCAAGGCGGAGAAGATCCGTTCCAAAACTCTTGAAGAACAAGTTCAAGGTCTCAAAATTGAAGTTGAATAACACAAATGCATTGAAGAGTCACTTCAAAAGAAGTTGGAAGAAAGCAACCAAGAAAGGGAAGAATTAGAAGCCGAAGTAGTCTCGCTGCGTGAGGAAGTGAAGAAAGGAAAAACTATCCAAAACTATGCCAACAGCTCAAGGGCATTGGAAGAACTCATCAACAATCAACAATCTTACAACGACAAAACTGGCATCGGTTACAAAGAAGAAGAAGCAGGACCTTCTACAACAAAATACAATGAACCTATGAGATCTGACATGCATGTAGACTTCATTGGACAAGATTCACAAGAACATCCTTGGAAGACAATTCCTCGACGAAAATTTCCATCCAGGTACCAACATATTTTTTATGGCTACTGTTATTCATGTGGAAAATTTGGTCATAAAGCTGTATAATGTCGCACGTACCCTAGGAACGAATACAATTCCAGGAGATCTGTCAAATATGAACCTCCCAGGGCTCAGCGAAACATCAATAGATTTGAACATTTAAGAAATAATATTGAATGTTACAAATGTCAAAACTTTGGACACATAGCCAAAGACTGCAGACTTGAAAATCCTCCAGAAGAATCTTCGAAGCCATAGAATGAACAAACATGGAAGAAGAAGAAGAATGATAATTGTGCTCTCGCTTTCAAGGCTCAAAAGAACAAAGATGTGTGGTATGTTGATAGCGGTTGCTCAACGCATGTGACTAGAGATAGAAGGTGTTATGAAACTAGCTCCAAAAATAGAAGAAAAGAGATATAAACGCCTTAGAAATGAGCCACTTCGAGGGGGCAACCTCCAATACATTATATAAATAAACAATTCTTGGATGATACAATTCACAAAACCTCCTTTCTATATATAGGAGTCCATGGGGCCATAATGTAATCCTAGTGGGCCACAATGTAATCCTAGCCGACCTAACAATAAAAATTTAAGGGCACAATAATAACAAAATGGGGGTTACAAGGGTACAATAATAACAATAAGGGGGTTACACTAACAAAAATAAGGGACTATACTAGTAATATAGGGACCTAAAATGCCCCTCTCCTTCAAAAAAGTGTTGTCCTCAACGCTTGAGTAGCTCTGGGTGCTTCTGTATAAAATTCTCATCCTCCCATGTAGAATCTTCGGTGGGTAAGTTCTTCCACTTGATGAGATACTCTGAAATTGATCGATTCCGTAGTTGTCGAGTTCTTGTTTCCATGACCGCTTCTGGTTCCAATATGATTTTTCCTTCCTCATCAGGTTCTGGCAATATTGTTTGAACTGGAAGATTTTCACCTATAACCTTCTTTAAGCATGAAACATGGAAAACTGGATGTACTCGCGAAGAAGCAGGAAGCTCCAATTTGTATGCCATAGTACCAATCTTTTGCAACACCTTGTAAGGGCCATAGTACTTTGGTGATAATTTATTATCCTTCTTAGCTTGCTTGAGGGACATTTGTTTATATGGTTGTAGCCGTAAAAATACCCAATCTCCTACATCAAAACTTCTCTCAGTGCGTTGTTGATCTGCCTATTGTTTCATTTGATTTTGTGCCAAATTTAGGTTATCCTCTAAGAGTTGGAGAACTTCTTGTTGATGCTCGATGCAATCTTCCACTGTTTGAACCTTAGAATTCTCTCTTAAAGATGATGTGATGGATGGTGGATGATATCCATAGAGTGCCATAAATGGGGTCATTTTTGTTGCAGTATGGATGGAAGTGTTATACTACCATTCAACGAGAGGTAACCACTTAACCCATTGTGTTTGTTTATTAGATACAAAACAACAAATATATCCTTCCAAACATTTATTCGCTATCTCAGTTTGACCATCGGATTGAGGATGATAAGATGAGCTATGAGCTAATTGAGTACCCAAACAAGAAAATAACTCCGTCCAAAAATTTCCAGTAAAAATGGGATCTCTGTCGCTCACAATAACCCTTGGGTTTCCATGTAGCTTTTGAATTGTGTCCATAAATGTAGTAGCAATTGTACTTGCTTTAAATGGATGAGATAATGCACAAAAGTGTACATACTTGGTAAGTCTATCAACTACCACCATGATGACACTCTTTCCTTCGGACTTAGGTAAACCTGTGATAAAATCCATTGAAATCTCCTCCCAACGTTTACTTGGAATGGATAAAGGTTGTAGAAGTCCCGGGGTCTTAATTGTTTCCACTTTATTCTGCTGGCAAACCAAACATTCCGCCACAAAATTTTGAATATCAGATTTAAGGCCATCCCAAAAAAATTCTTTCTTCACCCTGTGGTAAGTTCTTAAAAATCCTGAGTGTCCTCCTAAAGGAGAAGTGTGCAATTCCAGAAGAATATTTTGTTTTAGTTGGGAATTCTTACAAAGATATAAGCGATCTTTGTACCATAAGGAATCACTTTTCCAACTAAATGTATCAGATGTACTAGGATCTTGCTGCAACTTTTGAATGAGTGTCCATACATCTTTGTCCTTCTTCCATTAATCTCTTACTTCGGTTATCCAATCTGGTTGGATAATGGAAATGGCACAAAGCAATGCTTCCACCTCTTCATTCTTTCTTGAGAGTGCATCTGCAACAACATTAAGCTTTCCTTTTTTGTAGATTATTTCAAAGTCATAACCCAACATCTTTGTGACCCATTTTTGCTGCTCTTCTGAAGATAGTCTTTGTTCCAAAAAAGTGTTTAAGACTATCATGATCAGTTTTTACCTTGAAGTGTCTTCCCATTAGGTAAGTTCGCCATTTCTTTAGTGCATGCAGTATTGCTAACATTTCCTTCTCATAAATAGGTTTCTGTAAATACTTTCCTTTGATTGAATGACTTTCAAAAGCAATGGGTCTTCCTTCCTGCATTAAAACTGCACCAATTCCATTTCCTGAGGCATCACATTCCACAATAAAGGTTTTTGTGAAGTCTGGCGTAGCTAAGGCCGGTGCTAGGCACATTGCCTCTTTAAGATGTTCAAAGGCCTTAGTTGCTTCAGGAGTCCATGAAAATGCATCTTTCTTCAATAATGTTGTTAGAGGTGCTGCTATTCTCCCATAATTCTTAACAAACTTGCGATAATACCCTGTTAACTCGATAAATCCTCGCAACTTCTTTATGGTTGTGGGGACTTTCCATTCCTTAATGGCTTTAATTTTGTTAGGGTCTACTTTAACACCCTCGTGAGATACAATATGACCGAGATATTCCACCTCTTGTACTCCAAAGAAACATTTGGATTTTTTTGCATATAATTGTTTCTCCTGCAATAGTTTGAGCACCCTGTCAACATGTTCAACATGATCCTTCCAAGACCTGCTGTAGATTAGTATATCATCAAAAAATACTAGCACAAATTTTCTATGGAAGGGTTTGAAAATGGAATTCATCAACCCTTGAAATGTAGAAGGTGCATTGGTAAGGCCAAAAGGCATGACCAAAAATTCATAATGACCCTCATGAGTTGGAAATGCTATTTTCGGAATATCTTCAGTCTTCATTCTAATTTGATGATATCCTGAACGAAGATCCAACTTGGTAAAATAAATTTCTCCATGTAATTCATCCAATAATTCATGAATCACAGGAATGGGAAATTTATCTTTAATGGTGAGCTTATTGAGCTCCCTATAATCTGGACACATTCGCCATGATCCATCCTTCTTGTGTACCAATACTACAGGAGCAGAGAAAGAACTTTGACTAGGTTGGATTATACCCGCCTCTAACATTTCTGCAATCATACGTTCAATTTCGCTCTTTTGGAAGTAAGGATATCTATAAGGCCTGATGTTTGGAGGAACACTTCCTGGAATCAAATGAATATCATAATCATGATCACGAATAGGTGGGAGTCCTTTGGGAGTTTCAAACACCTTGGAATGATTGTCCAAGACTTGTTGGAGATCTGCAGAAATAGATGATTTTGATGTTGGAACTTCTAGTGAGCATAATTGTGCAATTACGCCTCGTTGTTCTTTCTTTAGAAGCTTTGTCATGCCATTAGAGCTTATTATCCTTCCTGGCTTCCCTTCAATACCCCGTGATTCGACTTCCTTTCCTTCTGAAAAGAATTTCAAGAAAAGTTCTTGAAAATTAAAAGCTACCGTCCCCAAAGATTGTAACCATTGTACTCCTAGTACAACATCAGCACCTCCCATAGGAATGGAAAGAATTGGACTATTTAATACATATTCCCCCATGGTTAGCTTGATATTATGGCATTTTATAAAGCAATTTATAGTTCCTCCATTTGCAACCATCACTTGACATTTTGGTGCTTGGTATAGGAAACAATTCAATTCCTTGGCTACCTTACAATGAATAAAATTATGGGTACTACCTGAATCAATCAACACTATTACCTTTTTCTTCTTGATATGTCCTTCTATCTTGAGAGTTTGAGGAGTGGTAATTCCTGCCAATGCATTACACGATATGGTCAGACTCATTTCTTCCTCTTTTAGGGTTGGTTCCTAGTGTATATCCTTTTTTTTTTAAGATTCTTGTTCATTTTTTTCTTCTTCTTCGCAATCTATGTAAAATAATTTCTTCTCAGCACACTTATGACCTTTAGTGTATTTGATATCACAACTGTAGCAAAGCCCTTGTGCTCTTTTTTCTTCAAATTTTTTTGGTGTCAACCTTGTAGGTTGTGGAAGACTAGGAGTAGCAACACATCCATCTTTATATATGTGAGTGGTAGGCTTCCTTGTTTCCATAATTTTACATTCAATTTTTCTTGCCAACCTAAATCAATTTTCCAATGAATCAAGTTCCCAAACGTGAACTTCATGTTGGATATTATCCTTTAAAGTCCCTATGAAGACATCAATCCTATGTTCCTATGGAATATCAGTTACCCTTATATTCAATTTTTGAAAGTCCTGAATGTGCTCCACCGCTGAACCCTTTTGTTTGAGATTTATCAGTTGGCTAAATAAGGTGTTTCTTTTTGTATCCTCATAATGTGCTATCATTTCCTCCGTAAAAATTGACCAAGTGACAATTTTTTTATGGGAGCAAATCCATCGATACCATACAAATGTATTTTGTTCTAAATGTAAAGTTGCAATGCGTACCTTTTGTGTGTTTTGCACATTATTGAGATCAAAATATTACTCCATCTGTAGTATCCATGTTACAGGATCCTTTCCATCAAACTTCCTCATATCCATCTTTGTAATATGTTGGTTCTTCCATCCAACATTAGAGTTTATGAAATCACGATGAGTTTCCTCTACTATATTTTCGCCATTAGGAAACATTTCTTGTATCAAATTTTCCAAAACTTCGATGTCCACTTTTAGATCATTCTTTATGTTTTCCATGTTGTCTTTCATTTTTCATCCATCTTAGCTTCCATGCCCACTACCATGCCATCGATATTAGCTTCCAAACCATTCATCTTAGCTTCCATGCCTTTCTTCAAACCATCCATCTTAGTTTCCACACCTTTCTTCAAAACCTCCATTTCATTTTTTGTTTCTGTTTGCAATAGTGAAATTTGGTGCACTTGCTCTTGTAATTTTGATATCTCATGTTGTGTTTCTTCGTCTTCATGAGTCATAGTAGAGCCTTCTAAAGGCTTAATGGGTGTTGAATTCTTTTTAGGGGGAATTTTAGAATCCAATACTAACATTTATTCTTCAATATGCCCTTGGAATAAATTCAAACTAATTTTTTTTTTCAAATGAGACTTATGTATTTCGAAAAAAATGCACACCTTTTTCTTGCTTTTGAGGACCTCGATATTGAAACTGAATTATCTCTGTAATTTTGGATCTTCAATATCTAAAATTATGCCCTAAATTATCCCTATGAATCTTCTTTCGAATGCCACAGGTCTGACCTGATTTGTATTCTTCAAGGCAAAGTTATGCTCAATCTCCTACGATGACCTAGTTATGGACTGGTTCAGTAGAGCGAACTTGTACGACTTGCTACGTGTCACTGTTTCCTCCTTTGGCTCTAAAATTGATGTATCGAAAACTAAAGTTTGTATAATTGTGGAACATTTTTACAGAATCTCAATCTGACACTTAGAGAGAGAGTTATGACATTTTTTCCCACGGTCACCTCTTTGACATGAAATTCAGGAGCCTGAAACAATCCTAACTTTCACAGATCATTTCTCCAAAAATATTAGGAACCAAGATATGAAATTTTTACAGGAGGTTCCTCTAGATTTCAGCTTCGTACGTTAAAAACCTTCAGCTTCTGAAACTTTATATGTGTAACTTTATAGCGAAAATTCCACGATGACTTGTTTTGGTTGAAATTCGAGAGCCTAAAAACCCCCTAACTTCCCCAAATCAGATCTCCAAACATATTGCGAACCAAGATCTCACATTTTTACAAGAGGTTCCTCAAGATTTCGTCTAAGTGCTGTACAAACTTCAGCTTCTGAGCCTTCATAGAAAAAAAATTATTGCGAAAATTCCATGATGACCTGTTTGGAGAAGCAAGACCCTAGAATCCAAAGCTCTGATACCAAATGTTACGAAACCATCTCCAAAAATAGAAGAAAAGAGAGATCAACGCCTTATAATTCAGCCACTTAGAGGAGGAAACCTCCAATACATTAAATAAATGAAAATTTCTTGGATGATACAAATTACCAAAACCTCATTCTATATATAGGAGTCCATGGGCCCACAATATAATCCTAGCTGACATAACAATAACAATGTAAGGGTACAATACTAACAATATTGGGGTTACAGGGGTACAACAAAAACAATAAGAGGGCTACACTAATAAAAATAAGGGACTAAACTAGTAATATATGTACCTAACAGAAGGAAATTTGTATCTCTGAAAGAGAAGAAGGATGGAACTGTATCCTTTGGAAATGATGGATCTTCAAATGTTATAGGATCAGGTACCGTCACTCTCCGAAGAAAAGATTTTATAGCGAAGAATGTCCTATTGGTTGAAAACATGAATCACAATTTGCTCAGTGTTGGACAAATTTGTGATCAAGGACACACAATGCTATTCAACTGGTATGGTAAAATTGTGGCTACAGCAAGTCGAGCTCCAAACGACATATATGTTCTGGATGAAGCAAATAAAGCATGTCTACTAGCTAAAGAAGATGAAATCTGGTTATGGCACAAATGAATGGGTCACATAAACTTTGAAAATCTTGTTAGGATAAGAAAAAAGGAAGCAGTACGAGAAATGCCGAAAATCTCAAAACCTTCCAACACACTATGTGAGGCCTATTGGCACAACAAGCAGACAAAATTCCAATTTAAAACAAAAGAACACTTTGCATCACATCCATTGGAATTGATACATTTTGATCTATCTGGTCCTGTGAGAACAAAAGGCTTAGATGGAGAATTATATTTCATGTTAATGATAGATGACTATACCAGGGTGATAGCCGTCACTTTCCTAAAGAAAAAATCTAAATAATTTGAGTGCTTTAAGATCTACAAGGAGTTGGTCGAAAATGAAACTGATCTGAAAATAAAGTGTCTAAGATCAGATAATGGCAGAGAATTCACTTCAAAATTATTTCAGCAATACCGTGACGAAAATGGAATAAAAAGAAAATTTTCAATATCACGAACACCTCAGCAAAATGGAGTTGCTGAAAGAAAGAATTGAATCATACATGAAATGGGTAGAAAAATGTTGAAGGACTCAAAATTGGATGAAAAATTCTAGGTTCAAGCAATTGATATGGAAGTCTTCATTATCAACCGAAGTCTTCTCAGAAATAATTGCAACAAGACCCCATATGAATTATGGAAAGGAAAACCAACTAATGTAAAATATTTCAGAATCTTTGGAAGCAAATGTTATATCAAAAGAGAAGATCAAAATTTGGGTAAGTTTGAATCATGCGTTGATGAAGGTATCTTTGTTGGTTACTCACGCAAAATAAAGGCCTATAAATTCTATAATATAAGACAAAAATAGATATTGGAGAGCATAAATGTTACATTTGACGAAGATGGCGTTCTAAGGAATAATGATGAGGATCTAGAATCTTTGAAACTTGAGACAGATGCTGAAAAAGACACAGAGAAAATTCTAGAACAAGAAGCAACTATCAACCAGGAAGAAGTAAATAATGATCATCAAGATATACCAGAACAACAACAAGAAGCTCCTCCAAAGAGAACAAAATAATGGATTCAAAAGAACCATCCATCAAATCAAATCATTGGTGACATAACTGAAGGTTGACAGCTTTGTTCATCACAACAAGCTCACATTTCTTTTCTAGCAACCTTTGAGCCTAGTATTTTTGAGGAAGCCAACCAGAATGAAAATTGGGTAGGAGCTATGAATGAAGAATTGGATCAAATCAAGAAGAATAACACTTGGGAATTAGTTCCACGACCAAAAGATAAAAATTTCATTGGGACTAAATGGGTGTTCAGGAGAAAATTGAATGAAGATGGACAGGTTACCAGAAAAAAAGCAAGATTGGTTTGCAAAGGCTATGCACAAGTGGAAGGAATTGATTTCGACGAAACATTTCCACCAGTTGCCAAAATGGAAGCCATCCAAATGTTTCTCGCCTATGCATGTTCAAGAAAAATCAAATTCTACCAAATGGATGTTAAGTCAACATTTCTGAATGGCGAATTAGAAGAAGAAGTTTACATCGAACAACCTGAAGGTTTTCTACTATCAGAAAAAGAAGACTATGTCTGCAGGTTAAAGAAGGCTCTAAATGGTCTCAAGCAGGCTCCTAGAGCATGGTATGCTCGTCTTGATGGATATCTACGTCAACAAGGGTTCAAGAAAGGGACTGTTGATAGAAATATTTATGTACAAATAGATAAAGATAATTTAACAATCATTGAGGTATATGTGGATGATATAATATTTGGTAGCAATAATGATCAACAAAGTAATAAATTTTCTACAAATATGCAAAATGAGTTCGAGATGTCTTTACTTGGTGAGCTGACATACCTCTTAGGGCTTCAAATATCTTAGCAAGAGAAAGGAATATTTATATGTCAAGCTAAGTACATCAAGGAAATGCTCAAGAAATTCAAAATGGAAGATTGCAAACCCATCCTTACTCTTATGGTAACAGGTTTCAAATTGAACATAAACGACTCATCTAAGGATGTGGATCAGAGGTTGTACATATCTATGATTGGTAGTCTTCTATATGTAACAGCCTCCCGACTAGATTTTATGCAATCAGTTGGAAAAGTAGCAAGATTCCAAGCAGCACCAAAAGAATCACATATTATTGCTGTCAAAAGGATTATTCGATATCTAAAGGGCACATAAGAATATGGCTTGTGGAATCCCAAGGGTAACAATCTCATTATTCAATCCTTTACAGATGCAGATTGGGAAGGAAGCATTAATGATCGTAAGAGTACTAGTGGAGCAACATTCTATCTAGGTGGTTGTATTGTATCATGGTTGAGGAAAGAGAAAACTCAATCTCATTATCTACAACGAAAGCAGAATACATTGCAGTGGCAACATGTTGTACTCAAGTCCTTTGGATGAAACAAACTTTGCAAGATATTCAAGTACAATTTAGTGAGCCTATTCCCATATTCTGTGACAACAGCAGTGCCATCAACATCTCCAATAATCTTGTCATGCATTCAAAAACAAAACACATTCCGATCAAATATCATTTTGTTAGAGAACAAGTCGCTGAAAAGAATATCAAAATTGAGTATGTTGGTACAAAAGAACAAATAACTGATATCTTCACTAAACCTTTACCTCATGAAGCATTTGAATATCTTCACCTAAAGCTTGGGATTCTCCCAAGTTCTCATTAGATTTTTCTTATTCATAATATAAAGGGGGAGTGGAAGTGTGTACAGGTCCACCAGATGGTTGTGTGTTAGGGGGAGTTACCCTTTTCCATTGATGTCAAAGGGGGAGAGAATGTTGTAGGAAGAGGTGTCATGGTCGAAGGGGGAGTACTTGTGTTTCCATCAATGCCAAAGGGGGAGATTTTTGATCAGCGGTTGTCATTGATGTCAACCCAAGCAGCACCAGGGGCTACCCCAATATTGCATGGGAATTTTGACCTACAAAATTACTATATTCTGGGTCAATAATTCTTTCTATGGTTTCTACTTGTCGAGATGTTTCCATTGATATATGGCACGCCACGCAATTCTTCATGGTTTGAGAGATATTCATGTTTGAAGTTTGTAACCCCAGTTAGTGGGCTAAAACCCCATGGGGTTGTGGCATGGGTCATTGAAAAGTAAATAATTAATAATTTTTAAACTCCTAAAATCCCTCCCACATTCAGTTGTTTAAGCCCCTCTCAACCTAAGAATTTATATAAATTGTGATCCTTATATCCTCCTTATGTAGGGATTTCGTTACCTGAAACAGGTCATCGTGGAATTTGCGCTATAAATTTTTTTCTACAATGGTTCAGAAGCTGAAACATTTATGAGTTGAAGTCAAAATCTTGACGAAGCTCCTGTAAACATTTTAGATCTGAGTGCACAATATTTTCAGAGATATGATCTGTGGAATTCAGTGTTTCTGCAGGCTCCTGAACTTCATCTCAAAGAAGTGACCTCGGGAAAATCCTCATCACACTCTCTGAATATCGGATTTGAAATCTGTAAAAAGTGGTAGATAGTGCATGGATTGTAGCTTTCTCTGTATCAATTTCATATCCAAATGAAGAAACAGTGACACATGGCACTCCATACAAGTTCTCTCTAATGAAACAATCCATAACTAGGACATTGTGAGAGATTGGGCATAAATCTCTCTGGAGGAATCCAAATTGGATCAAGCCTATGTCATTGGAAATAAGAATCAGAGTACTACTACCGAACCAAAAATCACATATTGTGGAGTTGAAATACACCAGATTCAATATCAAGATCCTAGAAGGAAAGAAAAATCTAGATCATGTGTTGTCAAGGGCTACAAAGGACCAAACTTTCTAGGGTAGCAAAGCAAAGCAAGGTGTAGCATAGGGTAGCATGACAAGAGTAGAAATGAAGGTGCATAATTGCAGCAAGAAGTTCAACACATGAATTCTTCAAGTGGGTAGCACTACATACAGTCATTGTAAAGGTATCATTGTACTAAGTCATTGTAAATGCATCATTGTAAAAATTGTACAAGTGTCTATCTACCAAGAGTTGAAGAGGTGGTATCGGGAGGTCTAGGATCATCATTAGGTGGCTGTTTCATAGTTGGGGTTATGGTCTAGTGTGTCTTCTTCTTCTACATCATTCTATATCATTGTAAAGTGGACCATTTTCCCTGGTACAGGAGTCCATTCTTGTTTTATTCTTCTATAGGGTGGTAGGGTAGTGCTAGGGTGAGTTGTAGCTCATTGGGTGATGGATCATCCATTCAGTTGATTACTGAAGAATCTCGGGCGTGGAGCGTCCATCCAGTGGGAGTTGGAGAATAATGCTTTTCTAGGTTCTAGGAAGTTGGAGCTTTATTTTCAATTGGATTTGAATATTAAATAATTCTTAGAAAATCATTCAGGTGGTTTTTTTCCCAGAGAGGGTTTCCACCTTAAAAAATGTGTGCATTTGTGTTCCTTTTGTTTACTTCTATCATCATACAAACACTAATAATATTGAATATTAAAGGAATACTAATTCACCCCCCCTCTCATTATTTCCAAAAATTGGCATCAGAGTTTGGTTCCTTCAATAGTAGTTTAACAGCTGGAAGGAGGTCATGGAGCATACCAAGAATGGTGTACCTCTATTCAATGAAAATAATTATGCACACTAGAAAGGAAGAATGGAGGTCTATCTCTTGGCGCAAGGTTACGAAGTATGGGACACTATTCAAAATGGATTTACATCAACCACGGATAAACAAGGTAAGAAGAATTTGGTAAATGATGCAAAAGAAAAGAATATTATTATCAGTGGACTTATTGAATCTACTTATCATAAGGTGTTGGGTTGTAAAACCGCCAAAAATGTATGGGACAAGCTTGAGAATATATATGCAGGTGACTCAAATTTGAAAGAAGAAAAGCTTTAAATCTATAGAGAAAAATTTGAGCAACTCAGAATGAAAGAAGATGGCAACATTGTTGCATACTTCCAATACATTGATGAAATAACCAATACCCTAGAAGGATTGGGAGAGCTAATTAACAAGAATACTATTATATGAAAGATTCTTAGAATGTTACTAGGGAGATTCAACCCAAAGGTATCGGTCTCAGAATACAGTGCAAATCTAGACAAACTCAGCAAAGAGGAATTAAATGGAGTTCTCATAGCATATGAAATGAGAATTGATGAAGAAGAGGGTACTTCGCATCTAGAAACTGCATTCGTTGCATCTAAGAAAACCAATAAGGATAAACAACCTTCAATTGAAAAAACATGCACCTGCAAGTGTGAAGAAAAGGGAAATTATGAAGAAGGTCTTTCAGATGAAGAATATGCTTACTTTACGAGAAAAATAAAAATTGATAAGGGAAAATTCAAAGGTAAACTTCCATTGATATATTTCGGTTGTGGTGAGGTTGGGCATTTCGCAGAAAAATGTTCGAATAGAAGTGATGGCAACTCAAAAGGAAAGAAAGGCTTTAAGAAATTCAACAAGCAAGAAAAAAAGAAAGGATCCAAAAGGAACTTTATCTCTAAAGAAGATATCTCATCATTCGATGAAGACAGTGACAATAAAGAAGCCAATGAGAGAGTATTGTTTATGGCTAAGCACAATAAACAAGAGCTATCAAACAACGAAGAAGAAGGGTTGACCATAGAATAATTTTCTAAGGAGGCAATCAGGCTTATAAAAGAGCTCAAGGCTGAGAATATCCATTCCAATACTCTTGAAGAAAAAGTTCAAGGTCTCAAAATTGAAGTTAAAGAACACAAATGTATTGAAGAGTCACTTTAAAATAAGTTGGAAGAAAGCAACCAAGAAAGGGAAGCATTAGAAGCCAAAGTAGTATTGCTACATAAGGAAGTGAAGAAGGGAAGAAATCTCCAAAACTATGCCAACAACTCAAGGGCATTGGAGGAACTCATCAAAAATCAACGATCTTACAATGACAGAACTGGCCTTGGCTACAAAGAAGAAGAAGTAGGACCTTCTACAACAAAATAGAATGAACCTATGAGATCTGACATGCATGTAGACTTCATTGGACAATATTTGCAAGAACATCCTTGGAAGATGATTCCTTGACGAATATTTCCATCTAGGTACCAACATATATTTCATGGTTATTGTTATTCATGTGGAAAATTTAGTCATAAAGTTGTAGAATGTCGCACGTACCCTAGGAACCAATACAATTCCAGGACATCCTTCAGATATGAACCTCCTAGGGCTCAACGAAACATCAATAGATTTGAACATTTAAGAAATAATATGGAATGTTACAAATGTCAGAACTTTGGACACATAGCTGGAGACTGCAGACTTGAAAATCCTCCAGAAGAATCTTCGAAGCCATAGAATGAACGAACATGGAATAAGAAGAAGATTGATAATTGTGCTCTCACTCTCAAGGCTCAAAACAACAAATATGTGTGGTATGCTGATAGTGGTTGCTCAACGCATATGACTGGAGATAGAAGGAAATTTGTATCTCTGAAAGAGAAGAAGGATGGAACGGTATCCTTTGGAAATGATGGATCTTCGAATGTTATAAGATCAGGTACCGTCACTCTCAGACGCAAAGATGTTATAGCCAAGAATGTTCTATTGGTTGAAAACATGAATCAAAATCTGCTCAGTGTTGGACAAATGTGTGATCAAGGACACACAATGCTATTCAACTCCAAAAAATGTGAAATTAGGAAAGAGAGGTATGGTAAAATTGTGGCTACAGCAAGTCGAGCTCTAAACAACATATATGTTTTTTATGAAGCAACTAAAGCATGTCTACTAGATAATGAAGATGAAAGCCGCTTATGGCACAAATGAATGGGTCACAAAAACTTTGAAAATATTGTCAGGATAAGCAAAAAGGAAGTAGTACGAGAAATGCCGAAAATATCAAAACCTTCCAACACACTATGTGAGGCTTGTCAACACGGAAAGCAGACAAAATTCCAATTTAAAACAAAAGAAAACTTTGCATCACATCCATTGGAATTGATACATACTGGTCTATGTGGTCCTGTGAGAAAAAAAGGATTAGATGGAGAATTATATTTCATGTTAATGATAGATGACTATACTAGGATGACAGCCGTCAATTTCCTGAATAAAAAATCTAAAGAATTTGAGTGCTTTAAGATCTACAAGGAGTTGGTCGAAAATAAAACTGATTTGAAAATAAAGTGTCTAAGATCAAATAATGGCAGAGAATTCGCTTCCAAATTATTTCAGCATTACTGTGACGAAAATGGAATAAAAAGGCAATTTTCAACATCACGAACACCTCAGCAAAATGGATTTGTTGAAAGAAAGAATAGAACGATACAGGAAATGAGTAGAACAATATTGAAGGACTCAAAATTGGATGAAAAATTCTGGGTTCAAGCAATTGATACGACAGTCTTCATTATCAACCGAAGTCTTCTCAGAAATAATTGCAACAAGACCCCATATGAATTATGGAAAGGAAAACCAACTAATGTAAAATATTTCAAAATATTTGGAAGCAAATGTTATATCAAAAGAGAAGATCAAAATTTGGGTAAGTTTGAATCACGTGTTGATGAAGGTATCTTTGTTGGTTACTCACAAAAAAGAAAGGCCTATAAATGCTATAATCTAAGATGAAAATAGATAGTGGAGAGAATAAATGTTACATTTGGAGAAGATGGTGTTTTAAGGAAGCTCCCGAGGAGAATCCTGTAAAAAATTTAGATCCGAACGCACAATATTTTTGGAGATATGATCTGTGGAAGTCAATGTTTTTGCAAGCTCCTAAACTTCATCTCAAAGAAGTGACCTTGGGAAAATCGTCATAACTCTGTTTCTAAATATCAAATTGGAATTCTATAAAAAGTGACAAACAGTGCACGGACTTTAGTTTTCTCTGTATCAATTTCAGAGCTAAATGAAGAAACAATGACACATGGCACATCGTACAAGTTTTCTTTATTGAAACAGTCCATAATTAGGTCATTGTGAGAGATTGGGCATAAATCTCCCTTGAAGAATTCAAATTAGATCAGACCTGTGGCATTGGAAAGAAGACTCATGGTACTACTACAGAACTGAAAATCACATATTGGGGAGTTGAAATAATAGAGATACACCAAATTCAATATCGAGATCCTAGAAGGAAAGAAAAAGCTAGATCATGTGTTGTCAAGGGATGCAAAGGACCAAAATTTCTAGGGCAGAAAATCAAAGCAAGGTGTAGCAGAGGGTAGCCTGACAAGAGCAGGAATCAAGGTGCACAACAGTAGCAATAATTGCAGCACATGAAGTCTTAAAGTGGGCAGCACTGCATACCGTCATTGTAAAGGTATCATTGTACTAAGTCATTGTAAATGCATCTTTGTAAAAATTGTACAAGTGTCTATCTACCAAGAGTTGAAGAGGCGGTATCAGGACGTCTAGGATCATCATTAGGTGGTTGTGTCATAGTTGGGGTTATGGTCTAGTGTTTCTTCTTCTTCTACATCATTCTATATCATTGTAAAGTGGACCATTTTCCCAAGTACAAGAGTCCATTCTTGTTTTATTCTTCTATAGGGTGGTAAGGTGGTGCTAGGCTAGTGCATGAAGTCACCAACAGGTTCAAGCCTGTGAAAACTTCAAGGTCTTAGGGTGGCACTAGGGTGAGTTGTAGCTCATTCGGTGTTGGGGAATCTGTTTAGTTGACTACTAAAGAATCTCGAGCGTTGGATCTTCCATCCAGTGGGAGTTAGAGAAGAATTCTTTTCTAGATTCTAGGAAGTTGGAGCTTTATTTTCAATTGGAGTTGAATATTAAAGAATTATTAGAAAATCATTTAGGTGGTTTTTGTCCCAGAGAGGGTTTCCACCTTAAAAACTGTGTGCATTTGTGTTCATTTTCTTTACTGCTATCATTGTACAAACACTGATAATATTGAAGATTAACTAATGCTCTAATTGAAAGCAATATTGATTCACCCCCCCTCTCAATATTTCCAACAAAAGCCTACATAGGAAAACTACCTTGGTGATGGGTTAGGCGTTGGTCCCTCTTTATTTGTAAAATTTGTCAAGGGAGAAATGAAAGCTAGTGGTAAAGGTGGGAGATCCACACTCGAGCAACCAAACAATAATCCAAATGCATGGTAAATAGAAGCATCAACCAGAGGCATTAAAGGAGCAACATGAACACCAACCAATTACCTAGGAAAAAGAACACGGTCAAGCAAACAAACTTCACGCAAGAGATGAGACCTAAGACTTGCAAAGGGTCCTCCATCACCCTCATTGGGAGATAAGTTCCCATTAATAAGTCATGGGTGGTGTCATCCACATAGGATATGCAACGATTAGGCCCATCATTTCAAAACTAATCATTAATACTTCCATAACACTCTAATTAGGGATTTATGATTAAGATATTAATAAGAAGATATTTTTAATATTAATAAAAAAAGATATTGTGAATATTTTTACGTTAATAAAATATTTATTAAATAACTATAACATTAAAATAATAAAGTATTTAAAAAAATATTGATTATCAATTTTGAAATACACACATTTTTTACATTGAATTTATAATTATTTTAGAATATAAAGTATATGTTTTAAACCTTTAAACCTACTATTATAGTATCAAATATATGTAAATAAATTTTAAAAAATAATTAAAATAATTAGAATTAATATTTTAATTATTAGATATGGGTTTTTAATTAAAATGATAACAAATTTTCAAAATAGAACGTATATACTTTTAACCATTAAAACTATTATTATTTATCAAATATTTTTAATTAAATTTTGTAAAATCATTAAAATAAAATAAAATTCAAAATATTTTAATTAATAGATATGGTTATTTTTAAGTTAAAATGATAATTTGGAGTGTTGAGAAAAGTCTTTATTTTATTAGTATTTAGTATTTTATTTTTATGAAAAATTTTATTGTTTTGAGAGGTGCTTTACAATTTAGTATGGGATAGATTCCACTTTAAAAAGTAAACATGTAAAGGTAAATGTAAATAAGTAAATATAGACATAAAGGTAATGTTTAACATTTAACATTTTTAATCCAATGTGGGCCATATTTGAAAATCAATCTAATTATTATTATGTATAAACACAATATAGATTTAAAATATAATTAGGTTTACTAACACTAAAAATTGAGGTATGGTAAAGAAATAAAAATATAAATAAATTGGAAGTATGGTAAATAAATAAAAACTCTTTTTATACTTACTATAAAAGTATAAAGGTATAGTAAATAAATAAAAACTCTTTTTATATTTACTCCATAAACCTATTTATATTTAAAAAAAAGTCAAAAAAGGGGTTTTATAAGCGTATGGGAAAAATACCATTTTAATACCATGGGCTAAATACAATATTTTTTAAAAGAGGTATGGTAAATAAATAAATATAAAAGAGGTATAAACATACGTCTTAAATCAAAAAACTAAATTAAGATATTTAATAATTTACTCACTTCATAATTTTTTATTTTGAATCGAGTTATATTCATTTAAAAGGTCTGTTTTAAAATAAAATTTGTTTAAAATAAATATTAAAAAAAAATTATTAAAATTTTAATGGGTCCATATAAATTTGTATGCTTTTTTTAATTTTTTAATGACTCTCAGTATGGTGTCCATAAGTGATTGGCCACAATTACCAAAATATGTGCTATTTGAACTAAATATTCTTATTATTACCATTTCATGTTGCATGAAACAAAATCAAACTATATCTTGCCAACCAAGAAATGATACCTAAGTATGGTGTCCATAAGTGATTGGTCATAATTACCAAAATATGTACTATTTGTACTAAAAATATTCTTATTATTACCATTGCATGTTGCATGAAACAAAGTCAAGCTATATCTTGCCAACCAAGAAAAGATATGTGAGTATGGTGTCCATAAGTGATTGGCCATCATTACCAAAATATGTACTATTTGAACTAAATATTCTTATTATTACCTTTGCATATTGCATGAAACAAAATCAAAGTATATATTCCCAACCAAGAAATGATACCGTGTCCATAAGTGATTGCACATAATTACCAAAATATGTACTATTTGAACTAAAGATTATTATTATTACCATTGACTTGCCATAATTACCAAAATATGTACTATTTGAACTAAAGATTCTTATTATTACAGTTTCCTATTGCATGAAGCAAAATCAAAGTATATCTTTCCAACCTACAGAAAGGCTCAGAAGCAACAATCCAAACAAACAAAATAAACTTTTCTTTCACATTGTAATTTGTCCAAACAAAATTACTCTATGTGGAAGTCACGTACTAGGATTTGGTGTTATGTAGAGATCAACCTTAAAATAAAAATAAATGATTTAAACTCATTCCAAAATCAACTATTGGTAAAATGACCAAAGATCCCAGTGTATAAAATTCTTAATAGTAAACGTTATAAAATATTACAAATCTTATTCCACACTATTTTTTTGAAAAAAAACAAAACATTAAGATACATAATGCAAATGAATAAATCTTGAGGTCTCATTTTCAAAGAATGCATATAAATATTACCACGGTTATAAAATATTACCAAGGTTAACCTCTTTCAGAAACCAATACTTTTGACAATAATGAAAACTTCAAACTACATATTGCATAGGAAGGAATCATAAATGTATATAACATTTTATAGTAAAATTTACAGATGATTACCACACTAATTTATCTAGTATGTAACATACACGGATAACTTCTCATGGAAATGTAAGGAGTTAAATTTTTTTATACAAGTTACTCACGGGTAACTATCCATTCACTATTAATATTCCTTACTCATCATTACATAGAATGTTTTTACCAGTTCATAGTGTAACTTTAGAATAAGGATAGTAAGCTCCTTAACCATTAACAACCTCCATTACAGTACATTAACATAATACCATATGATGTAACCTTCCACTCATTTCATTATTCATGTAGTCATCACATACTTGAAATTATAAATATCACAGCAAGAAAGGAAATAAACATCATCATCTTGACACAATAATCAATCACATCATTGAACACCAATATACCCTGGAAACATCGTAGGGTGAAAACCAGCAAACGTTTAATTTTATTATTAAACGCTCGTGAGGGTGATCAGCTCTCACTCAATGGCTTATAAGGGAGACCACCCTTCACCATCATTTATAAATCTTACAAGGAAATATACAAATATCTAGCTTAAAGCCATTACAATAAATATGATACCATTTACCCTCTGGTCTTCATATCTTCATATCTTGATGACATGGATGTACCTACAATGGTCCATAGTACACTAGATCATCTGGTAGTTCGTACTCATCTGCATCATATCTTCATATCTTGATGGCATGGATGTACCTACAATGGTCCATAATACACTAGATCATCTGGTAGTTCGCACTCATCTGCATGAACCATAATCATTTACTTGCCACCAGGTTAAGCATAATATTTCCTTTATACATATCACCATCATACCCTGCTAATGTTACCTTCAACACACATTGATGTCAATATTCATAAAGTATTAATCAACCCTTTCATATATCTATACTAGAGAGGCTTCTCCATCTACTTTTGTATATTCATGACATGAAAGTGAAATACCTTGACATTCACCCCTTAACAGCACATACTGCATATATGTTAGTTATGAGTAATCACATTAACTAATGTTTCCATCGCATAAGCACATATTCCTGTAAGACAATAGCTTCATCTCCGAAGAGTTTCTTTAGAATAAACTGATACATCAGTTACGATATTCATGCATGAGATTACATAAATTTAATCAAGATTGCTATCCTTAAGCTATTACTTTTAGTGCATGGAATGGAAACTAACATAACGTTGCTCCCATGCATGCAAATGCATATAGATTCCTAGAAGAGTTTCCCCAAAGGAGTGCTTACACAATGAAGCACATAGCTTCCTTCACAAGTCTTCCCAAAGAAGTGCTTAATACCAAAGAACATGCAAACATAGAGAACATGCAAACACATATTTCCAGGAATTATAACATAAAACATGCCTTATTCTCCAAATGTCGTTCCCAACATTACCCATATATATATACCAATGAACCAAAACATTACTTTAGTTTGTTTACAAGTAATTCATCTTTTTGCCAAAGAGGCAATGTAGGATAGCGAAACTTGTTATCATCTCCCATGTATAAATGTATATTATTTCCAATAAAATCTAATGCAAATATTGCATACCTATGCATGACCTTATTCCAAAAGAAATTAGCATCATAATCACGCTACCATAAAAGTAATCACATAGTATATTCTTTTAAGAAATATAATGGAATAGTTCCTCTATCCATGACTTTACCAACACCCTGGTAAACTATCCATGGATATATTAAATAACTAATATTTACAAAACACCATGGTATTCTATTCATGGATTTGTTAAATACTATTCTCTACCAATACCATGGTAAACTACCCATGGATTTATTAATTCATTAATCTCTACCAATACCATGGTAAACTATTCATGGATTTATGAAACTATCCAGGGATAGTTTAATTCATTAATCTTTACCAATACCATGGTAAGATATCCATAGATTTATTGAATAATTACTATTTACAACATGGTTAATGAATATTAATCTGAGAAAACTTCTCTTCTCTTCTTCATTGCACATGAAGATATTTCAAGAGTTACTCCCTTTAATCTATTCAAGAAAATACTTAGGACTTGTTATCATTTCATCAACTAAATGAGTACAAAATCCATTTTAAAATAAGAGCATGCATCTTCTGTTTTCTTGCTTATATAATATTATATAAATATTTATATTAAAGAGTTACCCTCTTGAATTCCCTTTTAAAGTAAAGTGCATGCATCTTCTATTTTCCAGTGTATCCAATAATATATATATATAAATCTTTATATATATATATATATATATCTCTTTCCATATAAACATGGAAAATATTCTGAACATAATCAAACACCAGAAACAAATGAAAAATCATTACTTATCTTTATCTACACATACTAAAATATCTTTCTTTACTAAGAAATATAACATAAGTTCTCTATAGAAAAATTAAAGAATTATTTTATGAGAAAACGAATTAACTTATCTTTGAGCCCTCTACCCATATCCAAGTATTAAAATACTTAACTCAAGTATTGAAATATTAACAGCAGCAGCACCTCATTGGCACCGTGGATCCGGTTTCCTTGTCAGGCAGAGAATTGAAGCCATTTGCTTGAATTCCAGGTCTCGTTCTTGAAGAAGAATGCCGTTATATAGACATAAGCAATATTCAAAGCGGCTCAAATTCCTTTGAAAGACTGAGAAAATACAACTGTAAAAGAGCACGGGTATCCTATACTATCAAGTGCTAAATGCTTCGCTTGCCATTCTTCGGCCCACTTGGGCTTCAACGAACTTCACTGACTTTCTTTCTCTCGCCCACGATCTGCCAATATATCTCGATTTCATAAGTACAAGATACAAACATATATATACACGAAACCCAATACTCTCTCTGCAGCTGAATGTTATCTCACGGCTATCATCCCTAAGTAAATAAAGACTCCCCAGGTCGTTATCAGGAATTGGTTCTACATTAAACCGAATCTTTATTTTCTTGGTTTGAACAGTTAAAGATAGTAACGTAATAATTATTTACCAGGAGTACGTGTGTTACATACTCCCCCCCTTGAAGAGAACACCGTCCTCGGTGTGCTTCTCTCACTGAAACTTAAACTTATACTCATGATATAATGATATAAACAACCCAAAGGGGTCCTTCCCCTCACAATGAAACACTTTCGTTTCCTTAAATGCCATTAATTGAAACAATTAATGTTTTTATCCATATTCATAAGCATGTATAGCGCAAAGAATATTTTATTTCCATTTCTAACTACTTATCCCTTATTCAATTTATAAAAACATAGAAAAATATTTATACGAGTTTACCATTATTTACCAATTACTATTGGAAGAAATGATGGCTTTTACGCAAGCTCTCATAGAATGGTTGAACACCCATCAACACTTCTTGGAAAGAGCCTGTAACGTATGACTAACCATTCAATCACATTAGTCACATAGTTTCGATCAAAAGAAAATACTTGCAACTATCAAACATTCTTGCAATATTAAGAGATGTTTTAATCAAAGTACTTCCATAAGTACTTAGAGAGAACCAACCCTCTCATCAATGCATCACGTGCACATTGTCTTAGCTCCTGCTAAATACCTCCACACAGTACTTCAAAAAGTACTCAGAGAACACCTAGCTCTCTGATCATACCAATGGTCAATCCATGCACCATAGGCATATCCTAGCATCTGCTAAGACATTCAAACAAATTAGTAATAATATAAATGAACTTATACATTCAGTAATTCATTTTCTGAGCGCTAAGCTCCTTTTCTCTTAATATCTACATAAGATATTTACACAATCTTATAAAACTTCATTTTAATACAACACATAACTTTTTACTTAACTTGTTCCACTATAAGAACCATAATGGTACACAAAATGCTCCTCCTAATCCATAGGATCGAGTCATTTTTCACATCCAGACAGTCAATATTTCCACACTAAAAAGTCTTTATATTTATCTGGAAATTTAGTCTTTCAAGTTGTGGTCCTCCCAACCATCAAGGGAGGCTATTACGTCCTCCAATTTCCCCTAGCTCCAGAATCTAGACGGTACCACGGGTTAACAGTGGATCTTTCTGCTATGACCTCTGGATGGCCAATCCAGTCACACTCAGAAATTCTAGTTTTACAAGGGTTGTTGTAAGCTATTTTCAACTGGTCCCAACTAGCTCTAGAAAATACTCCCCCTTTACCAATTTCACAGAACGCCTACTCCTCCTCTGTGATTCAGCTTTATCCTTAGAGGAGTAGGTAACTGTCTTTCCAAGTGTCCCCAACCACCTCCTATTCTTGGAAACATTTTTTTTTTTTTACCATCAGCTTAAAAATATTTTCATTTCATTAATTAATTTCAGCAAATTAAATAATTTTCTTTATCAACAGTGATGATTTAATTTTTTCTTTCCAGATAAAAGAAAATTAAACAAATTGTCTTTAACTAGTTAATACTAGTTAACTTTAATGAAGTTGTCACAACTTCCCCCCTGGAAGTAACATACATGTGTTGTACATTAAAACATGATACTTTAACGTTTACTGTTGCAATTCACATTGCAATGTTTGCGATGCTTTATTTTCACAGATTTTCTGTTTCCATTAAGCTACCCATGCTTACAATATGAAACAATGCTAATCGTAAATATGCATTTCTCAAGCACATATTATCTTATGCAATCATTTTAAGTTCCTGCATAAAATGTTGTCATGCATACACTGTCGTCATGCATAAAAGTATATACAAATGTTCATTAATGCGTATGTGTCAATAACAATTAGGGTACAAGTGCAAACATTTGCAATTCCCATATTGTTCTGTTCCAACAGACTGACACATGAAGTAATTATCATAATCACTTGTTCACAACTTTCAAATAGCTTTAGTCAATTTCGATTTGTGCATATAACTCTCATTAGTTATTCATTCATAACTAATCAATGCTATTAATAATTTTAATGCATTCATGACACGAGTCACTCTAAAACTAGTCATTCCATGCCACTAATAATCTTAATTTCCCAACAGAGTACTTAACATAACCGAGTAGGCTAACTCATGATTCCTATTCGAGGAAATATAAAATAATAGTTATGATATCATAAAGTAATCACATACTCAATATATCTTCTATCCATGCAAAGAACCTTGTTCCTCTATGATTCTACATGCAAGTTTCTCATGCTTTGCTTCCAAGAATTTACCATAGATAGCCTCTTTTATGCATAAAAACTACGCAACACTAACATGGTTAACTTAACCTTTAATATTTAGAAGTTGACATAATCCATCTAGAAATGTAGTATATTCAAGAGGTTATTCTCTTTAGCCTATATTTATTTTCAAGAAAAGAACTTGGATTCCTTATCATTTAACATACCTGTATGAAATCCCTTTTAAAAGAAAACAAGATTCCCATCTTTTTCTTAAATAAGATATATATAAAGGCAAGCAAGTTTACTTATTTATGTTTTACTATTGCTCACACCTTTCAAGATACATACTAGTAATCTTTGCAAGAACTCACATGGGTTCTTCTCAACAAAACTAGCATAGTAGTTTGGTATTTTACCATGGTATATCTCTAGGAATTTTCTAAAACATTAACATAATAGAAATATTTTCAAGAACTTACATTGTAAGTTTGTCTTTACGTACATGGAAAAGATATATCCTTTTTAAAGAAACTCTAACTTCATTGCTATTTACTTTGTACACATTTAAATTTCCATAAATGCAATAACTATTGTTTCAAGAAAAGAAAGATAATAATACTTATCTCTTGAAACTCTTTATTCCACCTGGATTAGAGATGCGATGCCTTCCTTCACATACGTGCATTTCATCTCGGATCTCTCAATTTCTTTTCTCTTAGAAAATCCCAAAGGCACCAGTGTTGCAACCTTTAGCTCTGATACCACTTGTAACATACACTGATAACTTCCCATGGAAATGTAAGGAGTTAAATTTTTTTATACAAGTTACTCATGGGTAACTATCCATTCTCTATTAATATTCCTTACTCATCATTACATAGAATGTTTTTACCAGTTCATAGTGTAACTTTAGAATAAGGATACTAAGCTCCTTAACCATTAACAACCTCCATTACAGTACATTAACATAATACCATATGATGTAACCTTCCACTCATTTCATTATTCATGTAGTCATCACATAATTGACATTATAAATATCACAACAAGAAATGAAATCAACATCATCATCTTGACACAATAATCAATCACATCATTGAACACCAATATACCCTAGAAACCTTGTAGGGTGAAAACTAGAAAACGTTTAATTTTATTATTAAACGCTTGTGAGGGTGATCAGCCCTCACTCAATGGCTTATAAGGGAGACCATCCCTTAACCATCGTTTATAAATCTTACAAGGAAATATAAAAATATCTAGCTTAAATCCATTACAATAAATATTATACCATTTAATCTCTGGTCTTCATATCTTCATATCTTGATGGCATGGATGTACCTACAATGGTCCATCGTACACTAGATCATCCGGTAGTTCGCACTCATCTGCATGAACCATAATCATTTACCTACCACTAGGTTAAGCATAATATTTCCTTTATACATATCACCATCATACCCTGCTAATGTTACCTTCAACACACATTGATGTCAATATTCATAAAGTATTAATCAACCCTTTCATATATCTATACTAGAGAGGCTTCTCCATCTACTTTTGTATATTCATGACATGAAAGTGAAATACCTTGACATTCACCCCTTAATAGCACATACTGCATATATGTTAGTTATGAGTAATCACATTAACTAATGTTTCCATCGCATAAGCACATATTCCTGCAAGACAATAGCTTCATCTCCGAAGATTTTCTTTAGAATAAACTGATACATCAATTACGATATTCATGCATGCGATTACATAAATTTAATCAAGATTGCTACCCTTAAGCTATTACTTTTAGTGCATGGAATGGAAAATAACATAACAAATGTTGCTCCCATGCATACAAATGCATATATATTCCTAGAAGAGTTTCCCCAAAGGAGTGCTTACACAACGAAGCACATAGCTTCCTTCAAGAGTCTTCCCAAAGAAGTACTTAACACCAAAGAACATGCAAACACAGAGAACATGCAAACACATATTTCCAGGAATTATAACATAAAACATGCCTTATTCTCCAAAATTCATTCCCAACATTACCCACATATATATATTAATGAACCAAAACATTACTTTAGTTTGTTTACAAGTAATTCATCTTTTTGCTAAAGAGGCAATGTAGGATAACGAAACTTGTTATCATCTCCCATGTACAAATGTATATTCTTTCCAATAAAATCTAATGCAAATATTTCATACCTATGCATGACCTTATTCCAAAAGAAATTAACATCATAATCATGCTACCATAAAAGTAATCACATAGTATATTCTTTTAAGAAATATAATGGAATAGTTCCTCTATCCATGACTTTACCAACACCATGGTAAACTATCCATGGATATATTAAATAACTAATATTTACAAAACACCATGGCATTCTATTCATGTATTTGTTCAATACTATTCTCTACCAATACCATGGTAAATTACCCATGGATTTATTAATTCATTAATCTCTACCAATACCATGGTAAACTATTCATGGATTTATGAAACTATCCATGGATAGTTTAATTCATTAATCTTTACCAATACCATGGTAAAATATCCATAGATTTATTGAATAATTACTATTTACAACATGGTTAATGAATATTAATCTGAGAAAACTTCTCTTCTCTTCTTCATTGCACATGAAGATATTTCAAGAGTTACTCTCTTTAATCTACTCAAGAAAATACTTAGGACTTGTTATCATTTCATCAACTAAATGAGTAAAAAATCCCTTTTAAAATAAGAGCATGCATCTTTTATTTTCTTGATTATATAATATTATATAAATATTTATATTAAAGAGTTACCCTCTTTAATCTATTCAAGAAATTCCCTTTTAAAGTAAAGTGCATGCATCTTCTATTTTACGGCTTATCCAATAATATATATATAAATCTTTATATATATATATATATATATATATATATATATATATATATATATATATATATATATATATATATATATCTTTCCATATAAACATGGAAAATATTCTGAACATAATAAAACACCAGAAACAAATGAAAAATCATTACTTATCTTTATCTACACATACTAAAATATCTTTCTTTACTAAGAAAGATAACATAAGTTCTCTATAGAAAAATTAAAGAATTATTTTACGAGAAAACGAATTAACTTATCTTTGAGCCCTCTACCCATATCCAAGTATTAAAATACTTAAAGTATTGAAATATTAAACAGCAGTAGCACCTCATTGGCACTGTGGATCCGGTTTCCTTGTCAGGCAGAGAATTGAAGCTTTTCGCTTGAATTCCAGGTCTCGTTCTTGAAGAAGAATGTCGTTATATAGACATAAGCAGTCTTCAAAGTGGCTCGAATTCCTTTGAAAGACTGAGCAAATACAACTGTAAAAGAGCACAAGTAGCCTATACTATCAAGTGTTGAATGCTTTGCCTGCCATTCTTCGGCCCACTTGGGCTTCAATGAACTTCACTGACTTTCTTTCTCTCGCCCAAGCTCTGCCAATATATCTCGATTTCATAAGTACAAGATACAAACATATATACACGAAACCCAATACTCTCTCTGCAGCTAAATGTTATCTCACGGCTATCTTCCCTAAGTAAATAAAGACTCCCCAGGTCGTTATCAAGAATTGGTTCTACATTAAACCGAATCTTTATTTTCTTGTTTTGAACAGTTAAAGGTAGTAACGTTATAATTATTTACCAGTAGTACGTGTGTTACATATGTTAGCCCCCCATAAATTTTTTGACAAGCAAACAGTGGGCTAAAATGTTGTTGAGCCTTCAAGGAATGCATTTCCTATGAAAACACATCATCCTTGAAGCCTCCTTGTGCCTTTTGTCCCTTGGTAAAATCTCCGTTGCTAATTTCCATTATAAAGCCTCTCCGTTTGCGAAGAAATGCCCAAAGGCCCATTTTCCTTCTTATTTCACCCCCATTTAGCTTCTATTTTGTCCCCCCTTCTATTTCCCCACTTACCCCCTAAATCCTCTCAAAATCCCCTTTAAATCCTTCCCTTACCCTTTTTTTGGCCTTTTTCCCCTTTTGTCCCCCTATCGTTACCTTTTCCTAACCTTGGAAAGTGTTAAAATGTGCAAAAACCCACTTTCCCACCTTATAATAAGGTCTAACCCCTTTTTCCCCCTTCTCTGATTATAAATCGCATTGTAAATTATTTCAAAACAAAATATGTGATTTGTAAACCACTTCCCCAACCATACCCCTTAGAACCTTATAATAAACAATGTTAACGTTTATTATAAAGTCCCACCCTTTATAACCACTTCCCTGCCATGCATGGCATAAAAATTTATTATAAATTTCATTATATATTAACCCCCGTCGCTCTTTAATCGCAATCGCAAACTTTTCAACCGCGGCATTTGTTTAAAGTTCCAATCGCAAGTGTTTGCGACGTGATTAATCACATCGCAAGTGTTTGCGATGTGATTAATCGCATCGCAATACACTTCGATTGCGTTTGATCACAACCCCCCTCCAATTGCGTTCCCCACCGATTGATCGCATCGCACATCCTCCTGATTGCGAGTGCGATTACCTCCTGATCCGATCCTGACCGTTCATCCTCCTGCCAATCCAACGGCCCACGCTAATCATCGCAATCATAACATCTGGGTAACATCCCCTGATCGGTCCATCGCAAATATTTGCAATGATATTGATCGCATCGCATGTTTCCCCTCCGATCGCAACTCCTCTTCCGACCCTCCGATCGCTCTTCTCTTCTGATTGCCCGATCGCACTTCCCTCCGATTGATCGCATCGCACATTCCCTCGATTGCGATTATGAATAACCCCTGCTTCTGATCTCTGATAGCGATTAGACCCCGGGCCCACCATACCATACCTCCGCCTTTCATAGCAAAAACCCCAGTTTCCTTTGTAAAGTCGAAAATTCATTTGTTTTGTTTTTACAAAGGGTTTTTCCCCCAATCACATCGGAAGTTTGGTTTCATATGTAGAAATCTCCGCCCCGCTCTGATTTTGATTTGCGATTCCATATGGGTCCCACCTCGCACGTCATTCCATCGCATTCCATTGCATCTCATGCATTTTATGTGTATTTCTGCCAAAGTCCAAAGTTTCGCATTTTACATTAAAGTTCATATTTCGTATTCATTTCATCCATTTTCATATATCTTTCCACTGTTTGATCTCCGTCGTTGATCCACACCTCCACATCATGATAAAATGGCCCACGATGCATTTCTCCACTGCCCTATTATTCGTCATATCAATGCATTTTCCACATTCATTTCATGCAAAAACATTGTTTCACCACACCGCCGCGCAGTTTCTCTCCCGTCCTCCATAGCTACCCCCTATGCATGGATTTCATAACTCAATCCCATGTTTTACAGGGTTATCAGGTGGGAAAGGCCGCCATGAGCACACAGTCCTTATTACAGCAGTAGGATTTCATAGAAAGAGCTACAAATGAAGTGGCAGAGAGCTCAATGACAAGAAAACTAAGTCTGCAGGGTTTCACATCAACAGATTGTTCCAAAGGACAAAGTGCCCGTATAAGTTCCATTATTTACTGTGTTCCTGAAGATTTCCGCCTTGACCACAGTCCCAAGCTACCAGAGCAGTTGTTAATGTGTTATGGAAGACCATTCAGTCATTCACTTCACTCATTTTTTTATTCACCAAAGTACCACAGAGTTCTGCAGCCAGAGCACAACAGAACCATACCGGAGTAAATGAAGCCGAAGAAGACCACCTTTCTGTACTAGAAATGAATGCACCGAGTTTAAAACATAATGGGCTTTATCCCTCTTTTTTTTCTAGGGTTTAATTATTCATTTAGTTCTTCACCTACCTCCTCTGCCCTCTTTCAGCTATAAGATTCACACAGAAAGTTATTGTAAAGGTTGTTGTTGGGCCGTTGTTGTCCAGTTGTTATTGTTGTAGTTATGGATTTCATTTGGACTATTAGAATAATCTTGGGAGAGAGTAGCATAGTAGTTGAATGTGGTAGGCTGGGAGGAGAAGTTTGGATTGTAACAGCTATTGAGCTCTGATGTATGTGACTATTTTTGCATCATTAATCAAGCACATTTCACAGGATCATGGTCTATTACTATTGGTGATGTTCCTAACTCCGGTTATTACATTTTCATGCTGTGCATTGGTCTTCTGGCTTGCATCAGAAATCTGACATAGGATTTGCCCTTGTTAGGCACCCTATGTTTCTGCTCTCCTTGCCTTAATGTTTTCTGCTATATGTGTTATCTAAGAGTAAATTCAGTTAATTTAACTAGTGTAGTAGTTCCATATGCTGCTAGCTGATGTATGAATTATGGAGTTTTATAATTGGATTTTTCCTGCTGGGGTCAAAGCATTGAAGGTTAAAAGTCCTTCTCTGATCTATAGATTCTAACTTTGTTAACACATCTCTGTTTTTCCCTTGGAGTAGGCTAAAGCTGACCTGGAGTTAAATGACCTCTGGTCCGATCTATAAGCTGCCCCTTCATCCCTTCTTTGAAAGTTTCCTTTGAGTATGTCCAAGCAGGTCTGGAGTTAAATGACCTCTGACCTGATCTATAGACAGAATTAGGGTTGCTTTCCTTCTTTCACTTTCTTTCCTTAATTTTCCACCCCATCATCTATCTAAAAGATCCTTTAGTGTAGATGACTTTCCCTCTGAAAGCCTTGGCTATTTGTTGCAAGTAATTCCCCTTTCATGACTCCATAGCCCAATGGATGGCACTTTCTTGACCTATCCTCTTTGCTGAAGCATCCTGCTATTTTGTTCTTTTCCTTCCATCACTTTGTCAGTCTATGATATCATGACCAACCCAGCAACCAACCAAACAAATTAATTTAAACCCCCCTTTGTGTTTCATAACTAGCCTAACATCTCATTTGATCTTTCAAAGATATACCATTCCTTGTTTTATTGGAGAGATCCCTCTCCGAGTCCAGGAGGGCTAGATCATAGGGCCCCAAAGCGGTTCTGATGTTGTCTCATCTTTTGGTCTTGCCAATCTGGCCAAAACATGGGAACCCCAACATAATGGTGACTCCACTGGGGAGGAGACCACGTTGCCTTTAGATTGGCATCTCATTGCTGATGGTGGACAACAGCCAGCTCCAAACAGTCAAATTCATCCACCTGGCGACTCCACACTCCATAACTCCCTGTGAATCAAAGACCTGATGACTCCACTGGTAGGGGACTCTGAACTGGTTGAGGAGAAGCAGTAGCCTTCTTTGCAGAAATATAGAACCAAACACGGACAGAGATACAAAGTATGATGCTCTGTATGATCAATTAAATGAATTAACATAAACATTTGGTAAAGTGCTGGAAATGTACATGGCTAACCTGAATGAAAATGATGATTATTTTGAACAGCCCATACCCCTTCCATAACAAGAACAAACTCAAGACCGAGAAGATGAGCAAGACATGTACGATGCTCAAGAATCTATAGAAGACGAAGAGGAAAGTGATCAGGAATTTCCTGATTGCGTACCTATGTCTTGTGTTACGCTGACTAGAGAATATCAGGACCCAATAGCAAAAGCTAATGGGGAATGCTGCCTGGAGGAAACAAGAGACCACATAGAGGAGGCAGAATCTAATGGAGAAGAAGAGGCTCGAGTAAACATCCCACCTCCCAATCAGCTAACACAAGAGAAAGAAGAATGTTTTTCTTCTGTCCATGATGAAAGGGAAACTCATCTTCTGAAAGAAGAAGAGATTGATCATATTTTAAATCAGCAGTCCACCTCATAAATCTTTTATAGAACAGATTCCCCTGCTCATTCATCTTATGAGTTTGATGATACGGATCCAGAAGACTCCTCTGTGGATGAGCGTCCAGAATGGTTGACTTGGTCGAGCCAACCAATTTATGACACTGATGTGGAGAGCTACGACAGTATAATAGAAGATGAAGATTCTGCGAATCTTCATTCTGCTTTACCACAGATCATCAGTGAGACTGGTAACCAACAGCCGTTCCTTTCAGAATATGAGGAAAGCAAAGAAGAAGTTCTCGAGCAAGATGAAAATAGCGAGCCTTCTCTTGCAAAAGAGGAAGCAATGGAACAAAACACTGCTCAAGAATACATAGATATTTTCACGGAGCACATCACATCAGTGCAGAATAAATCAGAACTCCAAGAGGACTCAGCTGCAATATATGATGAGTCCTCCAGTGCAGAAGATGAAGGAGACACTCTACCCCAAGGGAGTCTTTTTCCCCATCCAATGGAAGAAGAGGAAGAGATCCTGGTTGAAGCCAGCCTGCCACGTATTCATAGCTAGGTATCTGTTCATGATCCTTATGTTCATTTCCTGCAATCATTTGAAGAGGGATCAAAGGTCTTTTTGAGCAGCATGTTGCAGACAGAAAGGAATTTTTTCAAGGCTGTTGTTATTGAACAAAAAGAGTGGGAGCTGCCCTTCCTATCCAGCCTGCTCAAAGAGTTGAGCAAGAGGGGCCAGTCATGGGATCATTTGATGGACTGGTTGCATTGGAAGACAATGTTTGTAAGCTAGAATTGTAAATATTCTAGTTAGAGTAGGGTAGGTAGGAAAAGCTCAATAAAGCTCAGCCTATGAGCATGTAGTTCTAGTTTTTTTAATTTCTGCAGAGTCCAGCAAGTCAGACAGTCTAATCCTGGCTTGAATGTTTTTCAATTTCTGTCTTAGAATGTAGAGAATAAATCTGCTAGACAGTTTAATCCTAGAAAATATTAGATTAGGTAGAGAACCTATAAGGCCAATAGTCTAATCTGGTCTCATGGATTAATAAGGGTAGAAGTAGAATAGGTTTATTTTCTTGTTTGTAAAAAATAAATTTGATCATGTAAAGGGTCTGCAAGTCCAAATGCACCCAGAAGAAAAAATGCTAGGACTATAGTATGGGTAGGTAGTTGTTTGGGAGAAATTTACTGCTGATATGATGTCTTCATGATTTGTGGCAACTGATCCAAGAAAGAAATGAATGAGTCAAGTGCCAGGCATCTGGCCTACACCAAAGATTATCCTCTGAATTCTTGACTCCTTCAAGAAGAATTCATCCCCATGTGGAGCCACTGTTAGCCCCCCATAATTTTTTTGACAAGCAAATGGTGGGCTAAAATGTTGTTTAGCCTTCAAGGAATGCATTTCCCGTGAAAACACATCATCCTTGAAGACTCCTTGGTAGCCTTTTGTCCCTTGATAAAATCCCCGTTGCTGATTTCCATTATAAAGCCTCTTTGTTTGTGAAGAAATGCCCAAAGGCCCTTTTTCCCTCTTATTTCACCCCCATTTAGCTTCTATTTTGTCCCCCCTTCTATTTCCCCACTTACCCCCTAAATCCTCTCAAAATCCCCTTTAAATCCTTCCCTTACCCTTTGTTTGGCCTTTTTCCCCTTTTGTCCCCCTATCGTTACCTTTTCCTAACCTTGGAAAGTGTTAAAATGTGCAAAAACCCACTTTCCCACCTTATAATAAGGTCTAACCCCTTTTTCCCCCTTCTCCGATTATAAATCGCATTGTAAATTATTTCAAAACAAAATATGCGATTTGTAAACCACTTCCCCAACCATACCCCTTAGAACCTTATAATAAACAATGTTAACGTTTATTATAAAGTCTCGCCCTTTATAACCACTTCCCCGCCATGCATGGCATAAAACTTTCTTATAAAGTTTATTATATATTAACCCCCGCCGCTCTTTAATCGCAATCGCAAACTTTTCAACCGCGACATTTGTTTAAAGTTCCAATTGCAAGTTTTTGCGATGCGATTAATCGCATCGCAATACACTTCGATTGCGTTTGATTGCAACCCCCCTCCGATCGCATTCCCTGCCGATTGATCGCATCACACATCCTCCCGATTGGGAGTGCGATTACCTCTCGATCCGATCCTGACCGTTCATCCTACCGCCAATCCAACGGCCCGTGCTAATCATCACAATCGCAACATCTAGGTAACGTCCCCCGATCATTCCATCGCAAATATTTGCGATGCGATTGATCGCATCGCATGTTTCCCCTCCAATCGCAACTCCTCTTCCGACCCTCCGATCGCTCTTCTCTTCCGATTGCCCGATCGCACTTCCCTCCGATTGATCGCATCACACATTCCCTCGATTGCGATTGCGATTGACCCCTGCTTCCGATCTTCGATTGCGATTAGACCCCCGGCCCACCATACCATACCTCCGCCTTTCATAGAAAAAACCCTTGTTTCCTTTGTAAAGTCGAAAATTCATTTGTTTTGTTTTTACAAAGGGTTTTTCCCCCAATCACATCGAAAGTTTGGTTTCATATGTAGAACTCTCCGCCCTGCTCCGATTGCAATTTGTGATTCCATATGGGTCCCACCTCGCACGTCAATCCATCGCATTCCATTGCATCTCATGCATTTTCTGTGTATTTCCGCCAAAGTCCAAAGTTTCGCATTTTACATTAAAGTTCATATTTCGTAGTCATTTCGTCCATTTTCATATATCTTTCCACTGTTTGATCTCCATCGTTGATCCACGCCTCCACATCATGATCAAATGGCCCACGATGCATTTCTCCACCTCCCTATTATTCGTCATATCAATGCATTTTCCACATTCATTTCATGCAAAAACACTGTTTCACCACACCGCCACGCAGTTTCTCTCCCGTCCTCCATAGCTACCCCCTATGCATGGATTTCATAACTCAATCCCATGTTTTACATGGTTATCAGGTGGGAAAGGCCGCCATGAGCACACAGTCCTTATTACATCGGCATGATTTCGCAGACAGAGTTATAAATGAAGTGGTAGAGAGCTCAATGCACAGAAAACTAAGTCAATAGGGTTTCACATCAGTAGATTGTTCCAAAGGACAAAGTGCTTGTATCAGTTCCATTATTTACCGTGTTCCTGAAGATTTCCGCCTTGACCACAGTCCCAAGCTACCAGAGAAGTTGTTAATGCGTTATGGCAGACCATTCAGTCATTCACTTCACTCCTTTGTTTATTCACCAAACTACCATAGAGTTCTGCAGCCAGAGTGCAACAGAACCATACCGGAGTAAATGAAGCCGAACAAGACCACCTTTCTGTACCAGAAATGAATGCACCGAGTTTAAAACAGAATGGGCTTCGGCCCTCTTTCTTTTCTGGGGTTTAATTCTTCATTTAGTTCTTCACCTACCTCCTCTGCCCTCTTTCAGCTATAAGATTCACACAGAAACTTATTGTAAAGGTTGTTGTTGGGCCGTTGTTGTCCAGTTGCTGCTGTTGCAGTTATGGATTTCATTTGGACTGTTAGAATAGTCTTGGGAGAGAGTAGCATAGTATTTGAATGTGGTAGGCTGGGAGGAGAAATTTGGATTGTAACAGCTATTGAGCTCTGATGTATGTGATTGGCTTTGCATCATTAATCAAGCACATTTCACAGGATTCTGGTCTATTACTATTGGTGATGTTCCTAACTCCGTTTATTACATTTTCATGCGGTGCATTGGTCTTCTGGATTGCATAAAAAATCTGACATAGGATTTGCCCTTGTTAGGCACCCTATGTTTCTGCTCTCCTTGCCTTAATGTTTTCTGCTGTATGTGTTATCTAAGATTAAATTCGGTTAATTTAACCAGTGTAGTAGTTCCATATGCTACTAGCTGATGTATGAATTATGGAGTTTTATACTTGGATGTTTCCTACTGGGGTCAAAGCATTGAAGGTTCAAAGTCCTTCTCTGATCTATAGATTCTAGCTTTGTTAACACATCTCTTTTTTTCCCTTGGAGTAGGCTAAAGCTGACCTGGAGTTAAATGACCTTTGGTCCGATCTATAAGCTGCCCCTTCGTCCCTTCTTTGAAAGCTGCCTTTGAGTATGTCCAAGCAGGTCTGGAGTTAAATGACCTCTGACTTGATCTATAGACAGAATTAGGGTTGCTTTCCTTCTTTCACTTTCTTTCCTTAGTGTTCCACCCCATCATCTATCTAAAATATCCTTTAGTGTAGATGACTTGCCCTCATAAAGCCTTGGCTAGTTGTTGCGAGTAATTCCCCTTTCATGACTCCATAGCCCAATGGATGGCAATTTCTTGACCTATCCTCTTTGTTGAAGCATCCTGCTATTTTGTTATTTTCCTTCCATCACTTTCTCAGTCTATGATCTCATGACCAACCTAGCAACCAACCAACCAAATCAATTTAAACCCCCCTTTGTGCTTCATAACTAGCCTAACATCTCATTTGAGCTTTCAAAGATATACCATTCCTTGTTTTATTGGAGAGATCCCTCTCCGGGTCCAGGAGGGCTAGATCCTAGGGCCCCAAAGCGGTTCTGATGTTGTCTCATCTTTTGGTCTTGCCAATCTAGCCAAAACATGGGAACCCCAACAACATACTCTCCCCCTTGAAGAGAACACCATCCTCGGTGTGCTTCTCTCACTGAAATTTAAACTTATACTCATGATATAATGATATAAACAACCCAAAGGGGTCCTTCCCCTCACAATGAAACACTTTCGTTTCCTTAAATGCCATTAATTGAAACAATTAATGTTTTTATCCATATTCATAAGCATGTATAGTGCAAAGAATACTTTATTTCCATTTCTAACTGCTTATCCCTTATTCAATTTATAAAAATATAGAAAAATATTTATACGAGCTTACCATTATTTACCAATTACTATTGGAAGAAATGATGGCTTTTATGCAAGCTCTCATAGAATGGTTGAACACCCATCAACACTTCCTGGAAAGAGCCTATAACGTATGACTAACCATTCAATCACATTAGTCACATAGTTTCAATCAAATGAAAATACTTGCAACTATCAAACATTCTTGCAATATTAAGAGATGTTTTAATCAAAGTACTTCCATAAGTACTTAGAGAGAACCAACCCTCTCATCAATGCATCACGTGCACACTGTCTTAGCTCCTGCTAGAGACCTCCACACAGTACTTCAAAAAGTACTCAGAGAACACCTAGCTCTCTGATCATACCAATGGTCAATCCATGCACCATAGGCATATCCTAGCATCTGCTAAGACATTCAAACAAATTAGTAATAATATAAATGAACTTATACATTCAGTAATTCATTTTCTGAGCGCTAAGCTCCTTTTCTCTTAATATCTACATAAGATATTTACACAATCTTATAAAACTTCATTTTAATACAACACATAAATTTTTACTTAACTTGTTCCACTATAAGAACCACAATGGTAAAAAAAATGCTCCTCCTAATCCATAGGATCGAGTCATTTTTCACATCTAGACAGTCAATCTTTACACACTAAAAAGTCTTTATATTTATCTGGAAATTTAGTATTTCAAGTTGTGGTCCTCCCAACCATCAAGGGAGGCTATTACGTCCTCCACTTGCCCCTAGCTCCAGAATCTAGACGGTGCCACGGGTTAACAGTGGATCTTTCTGCTATGACCTCTGGATGGCCGATCCAGTCACACTCAGAAATTCTAGTTTTACAAGGGTTGTTGTAAGCTATTTTCAACTGGTCCCAACCAGCTCTAGAAAATACTCCCTCTTTACCAATTTCACAGAACGCCTACTACTCCTCTGCGATTTAGCTTTATCCTCAGAGGAGTAGGTAACTGTCTTTCCAGCTGTCCCCAACCACCTCCTATTGTTGGAAACATTTTTTTTTTTACCATCAGCTTAAAAATATTTTCTTTTCATTAATTAATTTCAGAAAATTAAATAATTTTCTTTATAAACAGTGATGATTTAATTTTTTCTTGCCAAATAAAATAAAATTAAACAAATTGTCTTTAACTAGTTAATACTAGTTAACTTTAATGAAGCTGTCACCACTTCCCCCCTGGAAGTAACATACATGTGTTGTACATTAAAACATGATACTTTAACATTTACTATTGCAATTCACATTGCAATGTTTTCGATGCTTTATTTTCACAGATTTTATGTTTCCATTAAGCTACCCATGCTTACAATAAGAAACAATGCTAATCGTAAATATGCATTTCTCAAGCACATATTATCTTATGCAATCATTTTAAGTTCCTGCATAAAATGTTGTCATGCATACAATTTCGTCATGCATAAAAGTATATACAAATGTTCATTAATGCGTATGTGTCAATAACGATTAGGGTATGAGTGCAAACATTTCCAATTCCCATATTGTTCTATTCCAAAAGACTGACACACAAAGTAATTATCATAATAACTTGTTCACAGCTTTCAAATAGCTTTAGTCAAAATCGATTCGTGCATATAACTCTCATTAGTTATTCATTCATAACTAATCAATGCTATTAATAATTTTAATGCATTCATGACACAAGTCACTCTAAAACTAGTCATTCCATGCCACTAATAATCTTAATTTCCCAACAGAGTACTTAACATAATCGAGTCCTTCCAAGAAATTCCATTTTAAAGTAAAGTGCATGCATCTTCTATTTTCCGGCGTATCCAATAATATATATATATAAATCTTTATATATATATATATATCTTTCCATATAAACATGGAAAATATTCTGAACATAATCAAACACCAGAAACAAATGAAAAGCATTACTTATCTTTATCTACACATACTAAAATATCTTTCTTTACTAAGAAACATAACATAAGTTCTCTATAGAAAAATTAAAGAATTATTTTACGAGAAAACAAATTAACTTATCTTTGAGCCCTCTACCCATATCCAAGTATTAAAATACTTAACTCAAGTATTGAAATATTAAACAGCAGCAACACCTCATTGGCACTATGGATCCGGTTTCCTTGTCAGGCAGAGAATTGAAGCCGTTCGCTTGAATTCCAGGTCCCGTTCTTGAAGAAGAATGTTGTTATATAGACATAAGCAGTCTTCAAAGCGGCTCGAATTCCTTTGAAAGACTGAGAAAATACAGCTGTAAAAGAGCATGGGTAGCCTATACTATCAAGTGTTGAATGCTTCGCCTGCCATTCTTTGGCCCACTTGGGCTTCAACGAACTTCACTGACTTTCTTTCTCTCGCCCATGCTCTGCCAATATATCTCAATTTCATAAGTACAAGATACAAACATATATACACGAAACCCAATACTCTCTCTGCAGCAGAATGTTATCTCACGGCTATCTTCCCTAAGTAAATAAAGACTCCCTAGGTCGTTATCAAGAATTGGTTCTACATTAAACTGAATATTTATTTTCTTGGTTTGAACAGTTAAAGATAGTAACGTAATAATTATTTACCAAGAGTACGTGTGTTACATAGTAACTTTTTATAGTAAATGTTACAAAAAATTACCACACTAATATATATACCCATCACAATAATAGCTTTACCCCCATTGCATTTAATAATAAAATTCTATAAATTAGTACATTTACATTGGTAAAAAATAAATAAAGCAGAGTTATATGTTTTTCTTTTGAGCAAAATAAAAACACTTTTATAGAACACTATTATTAGATAAAACATAAACATTTAACATTTAAGGACACCAACTAATCTAAGTAGGATTTCAGAGAATATGAATATGAACCTCATCTCTTCCAATTATATTTTACATGACATTATTTATTTATTTTTCTTCTACGTTTTATTTTATTTTTATTTTTTACTTGGATAGGTGAATTACAAGCTTCAATTGTAATCATTCTTTTCTCTTTCCCAACAAGAATTAACAGAATAATAACTCTTCTTCAATATATTTATTCATAAACTATTCACCCATTAGTTAAAACAAAAACATATTCTTAGAGTTCTGTAATTTCAACATATTTATAACAAAATAAATAAATGGTGAATCATTGACTATGATCAGATCTTTTAAAATGGTAAAAAAAATTTAGAAAGTGAACTAGCTTTATTTTCATCCAAGAAAGGTTAGCTAAAGAAAAATATAACAAACTAGAAACTTTACCTGATAATGAGTCGTTCCACATTGTTTAATTATTTATCAAGGATATCGTTAGAATTCATGGTTTTCCTAATAAAATCGTATCAGATAGGGCCCTTTTTTTCACAGGAATATTTTGGACGAGATTTCAGGGAGCCCTCCAAACTCAATCAAAATTTAGCACAACTTATCATCCGGAAACTAATGGTAAAACTAAAAGATTAAATCAAGTTTTGGAGAACATGCTTAGAATGTATGTAATGGATCAACAATCTAAGTGGTAATATTATCTCCCTTTAGTGAAATTTGAGTACAAAAAAAATTATCATCGCTCCCTTGGTATGACACCTTATGAGCTATTATATGGAAGCCCATGCAGAACACCTTTAATTTGGGATAGGTTGGAGGACAAGATCTTGGTAGGTCCCGAAATGATTCAAGAAATGGAAGAAAAAGTATGTCATATAAGACAAATATTAAAGGAGGAACATGATAGACAAAAGAGCTATCCTGATATGCATAGACTGGATCTTAGTTTTAAAGAAGGAGAATTATATTTTCTTTGAGTAAAACCTCAAAAAAAATCTATTAAATTTGGGAAAGGATCCAATATTTCTCGTCATTTTGTTGAGCCTTTTGAGATCATTGAAAGGATTGGACCTGTAGCATATCATCTTGCTATGCCACCAATTTTTCATCGTATGCATGATGTATTTCATATTTTAGTATTTTGTAAGTACGTTCATGATCAATCTCAAATTTTATATTGGCATAAATTACAGGTAATAGACGAGGGGGCCCTGATTGCAGAGCTAGTTTTCATTTTGGACCATCGAACTCGACAACTTAAATGTCACATGGTGGACCAAGTAAAGGTTCCATGGGACCTATATAGTCCTAATTCTGCCACTTGGGAGGATGCATCTTCTATGCGTCTTGAGTTTCCATTTTTGTTTGATATAATATAGGGCCAAGTTTTCTCCAAGAGCGCGAGTATGTAGCATCTCATTTTTCCTAGTACAGTTTTGCAACCTCTATTGAGGGTGATTTTTTGATGGATTATATATGATAGAATTATATGTTATGGACTTGGATCGATCACTTGATTGAGGGACACTGTTATATATATTACGTGCATAGTTATATTTTCTCTTGTGTGTGGTTATGTGATTGATTATGTGGATCATATCTACGTTGATTTACGTCTCCTTTTGTTTTATATCTAGCTTATGACATATGAATGGAAGCTACTATGTGGAATAGTTAACATACCATGATATTGTTTATTATTTATGATGTATATGATTAGACATGTGTGACCTTGTATTTAGCAGGATTTGGCAAGGAACTTAGCTACTACCGAGAAGCATGCTCAGATGACTATGGAGGTCATGCATACATTTGGGTAAAATGTGATTGAATTAAATTTATTATGAATTTTGTTGATGCTTTTAATCTATGAGGTTATGATGTGCAGGTATGGGGAAACAAGGCCTTGCCAACAAATCATCATATGCATATGAGCTCACAACCAATACCTTGAGGCAAACCATATATCTTCAGAGAAGAATAGATGAGAATCTATGGGAAATATTAGGGTGCAGATTACTAAATTTCGAAATATCAAGGCATGGAGTCTTGGATCTTTGGAATAGTTCAAGGCGTGGAGTATTTATTCTACTAGGACGTGGAGTCCTAAGTACAACGCAAGGGCACGTAGTCCTAAAAATTTAATAGAGGTACACAATAGGGGTGTGGAATCCCTATTCTCTGAAAAACACCACTTAAGGGCTTACATCAACCATGTGAATTAATCTAATTTAAACTTTAATTTGAATTAAATCCAATTTACCCACTTTAGAGGATTATTCAAGATAAATATTATTTTAATGCAAAATATTAGTTATCTACTTTTGAAAAGTAAATAATAAGAAAAATCCTTAAGTAGACACATGGGTGATGAATATTACATAATTTAGGTACCTAAATAAAATAAATTAGAAGGGGAAATTTTGGAGAGGTGCCACCTTAGGGGGGTGGTGAATAATACAAAGTTTTATAAATAAATAAAAAAATGTTTAATTTTGCATGAAGGGGGTGAGGTGTCACTCCACTCCATGCTTATAAATGTGGAAGGATTTTTCCCCATGGGGGAGAAGACCAGAAAGAGTAGGGAAATGCTGCCAAAATGACTACCCAACTCATAAATTAAAATACCATTAATTTATCTTGGTTGATTGAGACTAAGTGGTGTGAGAGGAAGATAGGATATTTTCCTTAGTTTGCCCGAAATTTATCACTATTGTTGACATTGGTACTGTTTATCGTTGAAGTTGGTACTGTTTGTGAGCTCATAGAGCTTTGTGGTTCCCAGGGAAAAGGTTTCTTTTAGATATGGTTGGGTGGTAAATGTGAATGGTATGTTGGAGTTAGGGAGCCTAGATGGTGAAAAAAGTAGAACTACTAAGTGTCAGGTAAAAAAATTTCATTATTGCCAAAAGTATTAGTCCCAAATAGTTTCTAAAAGAGGTTAACCTTGGTAATCTTTTATAACCTTGGTAATATTTTTCTTGTTTGGAATGTGATTTTTCGTTCAAATAATATTGATTTTTGGTAATTATGGCCAATCACTTATCCTTCCTTGACAGGGATGTTATTTGAATATTAGATTGAATTTATTTTACTAATTTTGAGATCTAATGACACCACCTTCTTTTTAATTATGTTAAATTAATATAAATATTACCTTATTATTAAGTAATTTAAAGTGCATGTAATCTATTAAGTATTGAATTTATTTTACCAAGTTTGATATTCAATGGCATCGCCTTCTTTTTCATGCTTTTAAGGTAATATAAATATTATTGTATTATTAAGTAATTCAAATTGTATGTAATTTATTAAGTATTGGAAATTGTATCCCATGTTTTAAAAACTGAAATAAGAATTCTGTTGGATTTTTCTTTTCAGGATATATATAAATTCCCTCGGAATAGTTTGCACGTAAAGCTATGGTATTGATGAAAGATTCACAAAGTACATAAAGTGATTAATTTAGTTGTTTGGGGTAAATAAGATAACTAATTTGAAGTAAGTTAAATGGATTTGAAATTAGCAATACTATTCAAGTTATAGTATAGGAGATTTAAAAATAAAATATTATAGTGGGGTCAAAAATATTTGAGCCACCCCGGATGCGGGTGCAAGTGGCGTTTACGGGAGCGATGGGACGCAAGGCAATCAGACGGGAGGCCACCTGCCATCCCTCACGGAACCTTGGCACCCACCTGATCGCAGTTAATGCCATCGTCTGATCTTTAATGGAGTTTGATATGGAGTCGATACTCATCATGGAAACTGATATTCGAGGCAGCCTCGACTGCTGCAACAACATTTCTCACAAGATTTTCAGGCTTGGTCATTCAATGCGAAGGCTGGATGGTTGCAGGAACGTTTTGTTATATGCAATGGAGCCGCTCGCCCCTACGCCATTGCACTCACAGTGTAATTCCATTCAGGATAGAGCCAGAGTGTGCACCACCACTGGGAAGCGTAGTCGCCATACCTGTTGCTTGTTACCAGCTGACAGTCTTCATATTTCAATCGCAGGCTCTTTCTTGTCTGCAACAGTGGTTCTGGGTTCATTTTTTGTCAATGTCCAGTCTCAGTATTTACAGGGGTCCAGTACTGTTATGGTCCAGTGTTACAGTTACAAAATGTCTATGCTCATAGTTTTCAGTCAAAGACATTCCAGTCCGATCCCCTGCGTGGGATTTTTTCATTTGGTGGTTCCTCAGGCTGGTTTCCCTCTTGTAGGGCAGCCAAAAACTTGTCCCTGTCCGTTAAAATTGCCTCCCCATAGGCACTGTTATGGCCTTAGCCAGTTGTACTATATTTTCCACTGATTAATAGATTACTCTAACTTAGAAAAAAAAAAAAAATATTTGAGCCAAAAGAAAAGGAAGATTTCTTTCCATCACGAGTAATAATAAAAAAGGAAGTATTCTAGTGGGGTCAACAGTATATGAGCCAAAAGAAAAGGCAACGTCAGTAAATAGGTTATAGAGAAGTGGAAATGGAAATTAATCCTCATGTTGTGATCATTTAATGATTTCATAATGCTATCACATATTTCTAAAATGGCAGAATTTTATGTTTAAAATATAAGATATTGTTGCAAAGAAATATTTTGCAAATGAATGGATCAAATGTTAACATTTGAATTTTATGTTACATGGAATGATTGTTTAGGATATAATGAGTTCTGCTTCATTTTTTAGAAGACTTAATAATTTATGTGAATGTTTTTGGATACGATGATTTCTTCTTCATTTTTGGTAACTTGAGTTACAGACCTAGTTGGAATGGAAGGATTTTACATATGGTATTATAACATTCTTACACATTATAAAATTCTCACAATTTGGAAACAAATTAATATTCAAAAAATTTGTATAATTGTGGAGAAACACATTCTACAATTCAATATTAATTGCTTGGTTTATTTGTTGATAGTAGAGAAATGGGGTTAAAATATTTCAATTAGGTTCTCCTCCATAAATAAAATATTTCCATGTCTATGTAACATATCATAATTTTATATCAACTTTAGAGAGATAAAATAATTAAAAGTAAAATCATCTTATATTTTCAATTTGAGTATAACAAAGATACACAACTCTTAAACTATTGAAAGAAACTTTAATATAAAATTTAAATAAAGTAATTAAAGATGCATGTTAACTAATTACTTCCTAAAAGAGTAATAAGAGAGAGGGCAGTAATTGATACAATTTTTAATATAAAATGAATATGTAGTATTTAAAAAATATTAATATAACAAAAAAATTGAATACTTAGGGTTAAGTAATATTGATGAGTATTTAAAAATATAAAATGTTTTAATGTGACCATGTGGCTGCCAATAAAATATTTCAATACCTATTTTTAGTAAAATATTTCATTGTTAAGTAAAATATTTCAATCTCAATTATGTATACATTATATGTGGTTAAAAAAAAAAACTATTTATATGGTAAAAAATAAGAGAACCAGCTGCGCTGCTCTGCCCGTG
>CM076570.1:360044966-360234549 GCA_034641835.2 Pinus albicaulis | reverse complement strand
GAAAACTCTGTGGAGTGATCGGGCTAGGGCTTCCGAGCCATCGCGCGCCCCTTGGGCTGCCGCGTCCCTGTCTTCGTTCTGCTGCTGCTGCGCGCAGCCATGGAGCCCTCTGGGGGCTCGGATCTGCCTCCCCCCCTGGAGGTTACTGCCTTCAAAGAAATGATCGCACAATGCAACAAGCGCCCTCCCTCTCTGAGCCAACAGAAATTTGTTAAGAAGATGGACACCATCCCCTTAGTCGCCCTCCCTGAGGAAGAAACCTGTAAAGCTGCTCTAAACCTGGCTGAGTGCGGCCTCATTGGCCAGTTCACGGGCCTCTGGCCCTCTCCCAAGTCGGTGGAGGATTGGACTCAAAGGAACTGGAAGCCGCTCACCAAAGAGGGAGTCAAAAGCTATTTCGTTGGCAAAGGTTTCTTCGTCTTTGTCTTGGAAAGTGCAGAGGACAGAAGCTTGATATTCAGGAATGGCCCTTACTTTATGGGGCTGCAAGGTCTATACCTTAATAAATGGTTGCCTGATTTTGATCCAGCTCAGGACGTTCCTACGGCCGTTCCGGTATGGGTACGGCTCCCCCATCTTCCCCTTCATTGCTGGAACCCCAAGTCCCTACAGATCATAGGCAACGCCTTAGGAAAATACATCAACCAAGCCCCAAGGAAAGATCAATACTCCTGTGCCCGCATTTGCGTCGAAGTAGACCTAGAGGAGGGTTTACCGGAAGCCATCAATCTTACAGTCGCAGCATGGACCCATGTCCAAGAGCTGGACTACGAACAGCTCCCATTCAAATGCAGACACTGCCATGGCTACGGGCATTTTTCCAAACACTGCAAGAAAAAGGCAGAAGATCTTCCAGAGAACCATAACGGAGAGCAATGGACCCTAGTCCAAAAACCCAATAGAAAGGGCACCGGGAAAGGCCCCCTGAAAGAGGCCCCAAGCAGTTCCAATCACACCCAAGGCAAAAATCCAAATGGCAAAGAAAACAGTCAGAATAAGGCAGCTACTACAAACCAGGAAACCCTGGAACAGCCTGGATCTCCCATTAATATCCAAGATGGCGGGGAAAAGACACTTCCTAAGGCCACCCAAGGAAGCCCTTCAAACCCCTCATATGCAGATGTCACAAGGAAAAAGCCCATTGATAGTTCAGGGTCATCGGAGGATGAGACCTTCGAGCAACCCACAAAAAAAGTTGGCAGGAAATCTCGCAGAGAAGAAAGGGAAGAGGAGGCTGAAAGGCTAAAAACTCAAGGAAGCCAGCCCACTATAGAGATGTCTATCGGGAGAAATACCAGGACCAAGCCTTCTAAGGGAGGCTCCCTCCACATCCCAGGTAAATAATGTGTCTCGTCTCTTGGAACTGTAGAGGTCTGGGTAATCCCTCGAAAGCTGAAGCGATCAAAGATCTACTCAAAATGGAGCCCTCAGATATCCTCTTGCTCCAAGAGACAAAGATAGAGGGGAAATCCCTCTTAGACATCAGCAAGAAGAAATGGAAAAAAAAATGTAGGAAAAGCTGTCAGCTCAAGAGGCTCTTCCGGAGGACTGGCAACCATCTGGTCTGAGGATCTCTTCCAGCTGAAAAATTCTCATGAAACACAACACTGGATCTTCACGGATTTAATGCACAATCCAAGTAAGTTATCCTTCTCCCTCTTCAATCTTTATGTTCCTGTTTTATACTAAAAAAAAAGAGATTGCTGGACCTCCCTCGTAGCCTTTCTTGAGCAACACTCCCCCAAAAATATCATTTTGGCCGGGGACCTAAATATCATCTTAAAATACAAGGAAAAAAGGGGAGGCACTCACAGCAGAGATCCATTCCTTCCTATGGTCGAAGGACTCATTCAGGATTGGGACCTCATTGATTTCATACCGGCAAAAGGGCTCTTCACTTGGACCAATAACAGAGTGGGAGGGGAACACATCTCTGCTCGACTGGATCGATTCCTGGTTCAGGGTGCTCTGATGACAACCAAGAAGATCATTACCACCAAAATCCTTCCCAAACTTACTTCAGATCACAAGCCCATCCAGCTTTCTCTAGAAGACGAAGAAGATTTGGGCCCTATCCCTTTTCGTTTCAGCCCTCTATGGACTGAAAGAGAAGGTTTTTTTGACACAGTGAAAGCAGCTTGGAGCAAATCCTTCTCAGGGTCCCCCAGCTATGTGTGGGAGCAAAAACTCAAAGCCACAAAGCACGCTCTGAAGGAGTGGATCAAAAAACCTGCACCAAATCCAACTAGTCTCCGAAAAGAAATTGTGCAGACCCTTGAGGAGCTGCAAATAGATATGGAAAACAGAGATGTCACTCCAGCACTGCTGGATAAAGAAGTCAAAATCCAATGTTCGACTTTCCAATCCTTCCGGTTAGAGGAGGAGTACTGGAGAATCAAATCTAGAATTTTGTGGCTGAAGGCGGGTGACAGGAACACCACCTTCTTCCATCGCCAATATCGTGCAAGACTCTGCAGAAATCACATCTCTGAAATAACAACAGCAGAAGGGCAGATCTGCAAAGGGTTCAGTCAGATCAAAGAGGCAGCTGAAAATCATTATAGACAGCTTTTCACTGCTGGAATCCAAGGTAATGAGGAGGACATGGCAGATTTCCTTTCCAATATTCCCCCTCTGGTCAGACCTGAAGACAACTCCGATCTCAACAGACCCTTCATGGAAGAAGAAGTCATAAATGTGATATGGTCTATGGACTCAGACAAGGCTCCTGGGCCCGATGGTTTTACCATCCATTTCTACAAAATGTGCTGGGACATTATTAAAACAGATCTCTTAAAGATGATCAAAGGATTCAGGAATAAAGCCAAGGTAGGGGGAGGAACCAACTCCACATATCTGGCCCTCATTCCAAAAGAATCTAATCCTGAAACCTTTGCCAGATTTAGGCCAATATCGTTGTGCAACGCCTCTTACAAAATCCTGGCAAAGCTCCTTGCAAACAGGATCAAGCCTCTCCTAAACAGACTTATCTCTAGCAATCAAGGAGGTTTCATTGAAGTCATGCACATCCTGGAAAATGTCATCCAAGTTCAGGAGATCATTCATTCAAGCCAGAAACGAAAAGAAAAAGGGATGCTGATCAAACTTGACATGGCCAACGCCTTTGACCGAGTCAACCGGCCCTTCCTATACAAAGTTCTCCACGCCTTTGGCTTCTCCCCTCACTTTGTTGCTCTTATCAAAGCCTGCACTGACAATCCTTGGATTCCCCCCCTTGTCAATGGCCGCCCCACCTCCTTTTTCCATGCCCAGAGAGGTCTTAGGCATGGATGCCCTCTCTCTCCCTTCCTTTACATTTTGATGGCGGACACTCTCAGCAGAAAGCTCTCAGCAGAAAAAGTTTCAGGCTCTCTTCCAGGCCTTAAACCTTCCATTCACTCTCCTGCCCAGAACCATGCTCTATTTGCAGACGACTCTCTCCTACTCGGAGGAGCTTCTCCTAGAATTGCCAAAGCTTTTGATGAAGTCCTAAAAAGTTACTGCAGGGTCACGGGAGCCTCCATAAATGAAAGGAAAAGTGAAGTCTATGGATGGAACATCGATCAATAGGAGCTCACAAACATCTCTACTGTACTAGGCTTCAATAGCCATGCCCAATGGGAGATGATAAAATACCTTGGACTCCCTATCATCAATGGCTGTAACAAGAGAGCGCTGTGGTCTGAAGTCATCAGCAAAATCAAGACTAAGATCACAAGCTGGGGAGGGTATTGGCTCACTTCAGGAGGGAAGGTCATCTTGATCAAGTCTGTTCTCTCTGCATTACCAATTTACCAAGCTGCCTTCCTTCTTGCACCAAAACAGGTGACAGACCACATCTCCAAACTGATTCGAGACTTCCTCTGGAAAGGTGGGAAAGGGAACACCCACAAATTGCATCTTGTGAAATGGGAACAGGTGAAACGCTCTTTTGCAGAAGGAGGTCTGCAAATCCGGGATCCAGCCATGGTTAATCTGGCGTTGGGAGGAAAAATCCTCTGGAATTTATACGAGAATCCAAAGCATTCTGTTAGTGAAACTTTGAAAGCCAAGTACGCCCACAAGGTATCGCTACGAAATCTACAGGCTTCCCAAACAATCAACGCCTCTCAGGTTTGAAAACTTTGCAATAGAAGTTTGAATTTCTTCAAAGACAGAGTTTATAAAATCCCTGGCAACGGTAAACATACAAAACTGTGGCATGATCGTATTATGGACAGAGCCCCACTTTCAGAAAACGATGAAATCGATGAAATAAGACAATGGCTGGAGCGCGTTGGAGTCAACAGTGTTTATGATCTTTCCAAGTGGGACAGTCGTGGCACATGGATTGGTTGGGATTTCCATGGCATCCCTGGCCGCCTAAACCGTCAGTTGACTGCGCTTGATGAGTTGCTGGAAGACGCAGCTCCAGTGAGCAGATGGTCGAAGGACAGATGGGGATGGGGGCGCTCCGGAACTTATACATCAGCTGCAGCCTTCAACGCCCTCCAACCCATCAAGAACAACAACAGAAGTCCGGATTTCTGGAAGAAAGTATGGGAGCCCCTCGCTCTACCAAAAGTCAACTTCTTTTTTTGGACTCTGGCTCATAACAAACTGCTAACCGGAGACAATCTGATGAAAAGAGGCATCGCTGGGCCTCACAGATGCGAGTTGTGTAGAAACAGTGAAGAAACTGTTAAGCACCTCTTCATGGACTGCAAGTTTGTCAAAGAGGTGTGGTGTCTTATCCTTCATGAGTTCCAAATCACTATCCCCTTGTACAACACTGTAGCTGATCTCTTCGACGCCTGGAATCATTGCTATCCCCACAAAATCCCCAGCAAATATTTTTGGAGGAAAATCTGGAATGCCATCCCCAAATTCACTTACTGGCAGACTTGGCTGGCCCGGAATGACTTGATCTTCAACGGATAGGAACAAACTCCTCTAGCTGTAGCTGCCAAAGCGAAATCCCTCCTCCTGGAAGCTGCCCAACAGCAGTACTTTTCTGCAGATCCTTTGCTGCTTCCTGAAGAAGAAAGGTGGCTGGGCCCTCTCTCCCCCTCCCCCTGGAGGTTGCTCTCTGTCCCTCAATCGGTGAATCCAGTTTGGAGAATAAGAGAAACTGAACAGAACTTTCAAGAATGGTGGAAAAAACAAAAAATATCCACGATCTTCTTTGATGGTGCCTCCAAAGGTAACCCCGGGGCTGCTGGAGCAGGTGGGGTCATCTACGACCCGGTTGGAGTCAAAAGGGACACCTTCTCCTGGGGCATTGGGCAGAAATCCAACAATCAAGCCGAGATTTTAAGCCTTCTTAAAGCCTGCCAAATTGCCAGAGATAGAGGGGACAAAGAAATCCAAGTCTTTGGAGATTCCGAGATTTTAATCAAAAAGTTAAATTCGGAGAATTTGTTCAACAATGCAAGTCTTAACAAAACTCTGAGCAGATTGAAGGAAGTCCTCCTCGATTTTGAATCCTACAAATGCTTTCACATTCTCAGAAATCTGAATAGCGAAGCTGATCTGTTGGCAAATAAGGGCTGTACTCTTGGTAAAGGTCAAATTCTCATAAACGGGGATAGTTCTATCCACCTATGTAACCCATGAGGATCCTGCAGCATGCAATATGGAATAGAAATAGATGTAATGTAATGATGGCAGCATTGGCGTAAGTCCAAATTTCTCCCAATTCAAATAAAGATACACCCGTTTCAGTTAAAAAAAAAAAAAAAAAAAACTATTTATATATTATATAAAGCAATTGAAAAAATATCTTATGGTTAATACATTTCAAATAGTCTCATCTTTTACATTTTGATGCTTTTTAAAGTGTATTTTTAGTTAATTTAATTTGAAATCCAATAAAAATTTGTTGCAATTATAAGTTTAAACTATGTAGTTTATGCAATCCAAGTGTCTAAAATATTTTCAAGTCCTTGAATATATATATAGTAAATATCCATTTTAATTACATATTTATGAAGTACTTATAGAGTTCAAATCTCTCAAAATACAAATATTTTTTCAAGTTTTTCACTTTAAAATATATTTATATCTCAAGAAATTTGATGTCTCCACATCAGTAATAAAGATAAATATATACTATTACATATTACAATACATATATTTTTCTCATAAAATCTCTATTAATATCACAAATATTAAACACCATATAAATAAACCAATAAATAATGAGAAAGTAGTAAATTAATAATTAATTTAGTACATAATGCTTAATACTTACTAGCTAAAAATAATAAATACAAAGATACTCATTTCAAATTCTATATTTTACTTGAAAATTAAATAAATAACGATTGCAAATTGAATATGAATAAGACCTTGCTAAGAAGGAGGAGTAGTATAAAGGTACCCATTTCAAGTCCCATAGTTGAAAATGGAATACATAACAACTTTCAAATTGGTTAAGAGTACTGCTTAGTCAAAAGAAAATCAAAATATATAATTGCAAGTCAAAAGCAAATCAAAATATATAATTGCAAGTGGAAAAGTGGCAACATCAAAATTAAAGGTGATCTACATTTGCTTAAACCATTACATATTTTCGGGTTGAGAACCCATTTGACATTGGTTGGTTAAGCGTACATGTAGGTCAAAATCAAATCAAGATATATAATTGGAAGTAGAAAAGTTGTAAAATTCAAATTAAAACTTATCTTTTATTAGGTCTATGTATATTTCGTTATGACAACGTCATTATGATTGCACTTGTCTAATGATTTGGATACCACTAATGAAACTTTCATTCCCATCCACCACGGACCTATAGATATCTTACAAGTATCATATAAAAGACAAATAATGGCAAAAGATTCCAGTGGCTTGTATACTGCACAATGCCAAAGTAAATGATTGGATTGATAAGGTTTCACTGAAGTAAGTTGTGGATGATATTGTTACTCAATTTATTAGTGTAGATTAATGTATTTAATAATTTAAGTTACTAAATTAATTAGTGTAGATTAATAATTTAAGTTACTAAATTTATTAGTGTAGATTACTGTATTTAATTTAAAGAGTTTAAAAATAGTTATTTATTAATGTGGAAATTTTCAAGTGTTTTATTACTAGCGTGATAATTGGGTGAGTTAACTTTTTGGATTAATGAAAAGTTAAATATGAAAATGATAAAATGAAATTTTAGATTTTTTTAAGGAAAAAATCATAATTTTATTTAATATGAAAAAGCAGGGAAAAAATAGCATTTTGCAGATGCGTGAGAGTATTTGATCATGATAACCATAAATCTTTTAAAAGGATGCAAATAGAGCTCCAAGAAAACATTCTTAGTTATACTTTTTTTTCCTTTTTTTTCTCTACTTTTCACCAAACTCCTTGACTGGGCATGACGTTTACATTTTCCAGTTGGTTCTCTTTTGTAATTACCATTTCATTCTTTTCCACCTTCGAAGATACCTCTTTGTTTGACTCTGAACTATCTAATGCATGAGCTATTTTAATGCCTCAGCGTTTTGTTCTACTATACTGGAAATGTGGTTATTGTTGTTGTCGTCACTTGCATGCATTGAATCATCGTTCCGTTCATTTTTTGACTCTAAACTATCTAATGCATGAGCTATTTTAATGCCTCCATCTCAGAGGGAGGCATTTTGTTCTACTATACTGGAAATGTGGTTATTGTTGTTGTCGTCACTTGCATGCATGGAATCTTCATTCCATTCATCTCATCCCCTTCGTCCACAAATATTCTTTGTGATTTCTGGGTATCCATAGGGTTCTTCATTATTTCGTTGTCGTTTTTGTCTGAGGAAAGTTGTTATTGAAAATTCCAATTCTTTGGCCTTTGGGATTTTTTATTTTTCCTTTTTGGATCTTTCTTTGTTTGTGGTCACGAGTTTTGTAAATGTCACATTAGAATTTCGTATTTTTGAAATCTAAATGTTGGGTCCACTATAAATTCTAATGAATCAAGTGAATACAATCAGGTAAACTCTACATATATCCTGGAAAAGGTAAAAATCATCTTTGAAGTTCTATCTAGATCCATCTTTACATACTTCCTTAGATTGTTTCCAATTCTTTCTAGAAATTTGTGGTGCCAGAAAGGAAAAAGAAGGTTATGTAATATTACCCAAACCAACATTTTGGAAACCACCATGGTGTTGGCATCAAACCCTGAAAACCATGGGCCCTCACTGCCCCAAAACTATGGGCCCTCATTTGGGGCAAACTACACATCCTTCAAGGTAGAAAATTGCACAGCAAAACCATTTGAATACAAGTGGATTTTACAATTTGACGTCCAATTTATACATATAGAGTGATGTAGATCCTCCACTTCTGGAAAAAATCCATTAAATCTAAAAATGTTTTCCATTATGTAAGGTCTAGGAATATTGATGTTTGGAACATATTTGTTTTGTGACTCTATGAATCTCTTCAATTGCATCCTTAAATGAAACCAGACCCTTAGGGTTATAGGAGCCAAAAAAAACCTCCCATCGACCACAAATTGATGATGATAGAGGAGTTTTTTTGCAATACCATAATCTTGCACTAGCATAGATCTACCAACATATATTAATTTTTTAAGCTCAATCAGGATACCCATCATATTTCGAATCTAATTCTTCAAATAAAACACCAATCCATGTTCCAGACCCCGAAAAGGATCAATATCCCATCAAGAGATTTTACATTTATATTTGAAAATAACCCTTCATTTCTGGCTTTGGTTGATAACCCTCGTAACCTGTCAGATTTTTCATTGTGAACCCCTCCGTTGAGGCCTTCTGTTCCAAATTTGTGTTGTAATCTTGGCACAAAGCACCACAACAAGTTCCCCAACCAATCAAAACCTACATCCTCAGCATGTAGATCAACGATTGGCAAACACGTCCAAGCAAATTTGTGAGATTTTTCCTCCATCGCAAGAATCCTTATGCAGGTTTTAAAACACCGAAAAACTCAAATCGCCACAACGATCCATCTATTAATGAGATCTTCAGGGTCCCTATCCTTGACGACGATTAGATTTGCAAAAACCAAGCTCAGAACCGTAGCATTACCCCAGATCGCCATCGCTCCATCCCAAACCGACCAATAAACTGATTTAGTTAATTGGATGAAAGGATATTATATTGTATTAATGAAAGACTAATTATAAAAATGATAAAATGATTTAATTAATTGGATAAAAAGGAGATATATGAAATAATAATATTTGATAATGGAATTTTAACTAAATGTTTAGCATAATTATTATTTGACAACAAAAGAGTTTCAATATTTAGAATTGTTCCTTCCATATAAGCTTGAAAAATAGAATATAATAAGTATTACTGAAAATGATAAGACTTAGAAGTTGTTAACAAAGTTATGGTGTTAAAGAAACTTCGAGGGAATATGCATGTGGGCTTCGAGGGAATATGCATGTGGGATTTTTTCATAAAATATGATAAAAAGAGATAAGATGTAAGATATAAGACCTAACCTTAGATGTGAAGTGAATGGGGGATATCATAATTATGAAAATAATATGAATATCATTTCCATGCAAGGTATGAAATGTGTTTATTAGAATGTCTCAACAAATCCCATGTCTTATAGTTTGAGGATAGCTTTTTTATATTATTTTTTATCTTGATATTTAATATTGAATACACGTTGAGCCTTATTAGCATATATTATGAATAAAGTTCGTACACATATGAATTATATACTCCATAACACTTGGAATACTAAGACATATATATATATATATATATATATATATATATATATATGCTATGTTGTAGTTACAAATGAGGGATCCTCTATATACCTGTTGACGGTGCTAGAAATCCATCAACCAAGGGGTCTCCCCGACATGAAGTCCCAATTAAACCTCACATCGTTGGGAATAGGATCCCCATCGAGAGTATCAACCCAATTTCTATGTATTATTATATATTTTCCTTGGCTCTAACTGTCATCAAGATAGAGGAACACATATGTGCCTTCAAAAATAAAGTAAGTATGCATGGTGAGTGTTCGGTTGCAAGTGTGTCAAAGATATTCTACTGCGGAGAGAAAGAGTAAAGTGAGACTCTAAGAGAGAGGTAATAGTACCACCCAAGTAGAGACACGCGCAGACAAGAAGGATCTCTCTAACATCTAGCAAAATTTTCCACAAAAGGATACGACAGTCATTACAAACAATCAATGAGAAAGATTTGTCTAGTATCATGTGGAATAGTACACAAGGATGGGACACTGATAATAACCATTACATCACATTCTCAATAAGAAAAATTCCTTTTCTCATATAATGAGGGTGTGAGGGTGTATATATAACCAAGAGGTGACACTTCACCTTCCTTGTGACTCTCTGACTACCCTCATGACTGTTTGACTTCCTATGACTTTTCGAATTTACATGACTCTTTATATTCTGAATGTGTCCTTTGGACTTCCACTTAACAATACATTTTGATAAGTAGTTACATAATCCAAAATAATGATGTGGCATATAATGACTTGTGAAAGGACATGACATGGACTACGTGATGATGTGACAATGCCAAGCTATCATCCTTACTACTTATTTCTTTGTGTCTTCTTAAAAATATGGTACATGTTCTTCTCCTTCCTCCTCCTTATGAGTTGAACATGAGGAGTCTTCCATGTGATATTGATCTTCATCTTCTGTCATAGTCCAGTTTTCCTTTGTCTTCTCACCTGATGAACATTTTATCTCTTCAGCTCCATATGTGTCTTCAGACATGTCCTCCTTCTCAATCTCCTTCCTCATCATCTTGCCATAGCATGAAAAAGTACTTATATCTGCAATCCACTCATGAAAAGATGACATCAGTCTTATAAAACCCTAATCTAAGATAGTGCAAATTGATCCACTGATTTATCCAAAACTGGGTGATATTCTAGGAAAGAGGCTAAGTAACTGCGCAATTGTGCAGCTCAGGAAGCCAGGGTTGAAGCTTGAGCTTTGAGATTACGTAATGTGTAGTTTTGAAGGAAGAAAACTGTGTAATCTAGGAGCTTAGTGTGATAGGCTTAGGGAATGGGAACTGGATTAGCCTATTGCGTAGTCCTAGAGGACAGAGGAACCCAGGAGATTACACAATTATGAATTTTAAGAGATCAGGGTTGAGACTTGAGGCTTGATATTTTGTAATGCGCAGCACTGACTAGGCATGAGAGATAATTTGTGCAATTTTGGGAGTTAGTGAGCTAGGATAAGGGATTTTGCACTGTTTCAACCAATAGTGCAGTTCTGGGATGAAAAATAGGCTTGGTGATTTCAAATTTTCACAGTTCAAAAGCTTAGGGTTTGAGCTTGAGCTTGAAGATTTCACGGTGTGCAATTGGGGCCAGGCTGGAGGGTTGAATTGCTCAATTTTGGAGGCCAAGGCTTGAGCTTGAGCACTGAAACTGCGCAATGCAAAATCGTAGGATGTAGGAGTTACACATTGCGCAATGTCAAGAGGCAGGGTTGTATCTTGAGGGTTTCGACTGCAAAATGCACAGTTTAGGAAGGTTGAATGAGGCTAAGTTGCTGGGAATTTTCAAATTTTTGGCTAAGCGTGGGATTAATGAAACTGATGTGAACAGTGATAGGAATTGACCATGATCACAAACTTAGACATTTGACAACACAACATAGATCATCTGGAACACATGAACACACACCTCCCTCAATATGACAACCTTTGTGAAAAATTACGACAAGTGTGACACTAACGATATAGTTTGTGAGGACTGTTGAACTATTTTAATCATTGTTAATTGAATAAGGTAGTACACATAAATTATCAGTCCAAGGAGGTCTTTTATTTCAATGACAGTTGCATTGTCTGTGCCGATACATCATACCAGAAGTAGAAATAAAACAAGAAGAAATCGGTGTTGAACCAATTGCTAGAAATTAACACTCATGCAAGAATAAAATATCTACAATAATGTAATCACACTTCAGATAAACCGGTGTCTAGCGCACCACACGATAATTACACCAGCTGGTATTTCTAATTGAATCTGTGCAACAACATAATAAATACCTGAACTAAAGATGATCTACTTACAACCAATACAAAAATGGTAGCACTTCACAAATACACAAAAGAAAATACAAGATATACTACAGCTACTTTATCACTGTAGTCCCTGTTAAGGAGGAGGGCCCTTCCTCCCTAACAGGGCGCAGGAGAAGATAGAAACTAAATAAGAATTAAATTTTTCAACACATGTAACAACAACAATACATTATTCTATATTATGATGGGAAAAATTACAAATTCAAAATTATGATACTTTTCTGTGCTAACCTCCTGACCTTAGAGGTCCGAGTGCTTATATAAAAATTACATGTCCAAAAAATGAGGAATAGATCAGTCATGAGAATCTTACGATTCTTATGCTAATCAAAATAAACTAATTGTAGTTACAACTGATTCCATCAATAGAGTCTTGACTGGGAAAATATTGATTTCAATTGAAACTACTTAAAGTTGTTATTCTAAATGAAGATATATAATGACTCCTACAACTATCGTTGGAATGCGACAATTGTAGCGTAACAACTTTTGAAGATAGATCAGCATCCGAAAGTTGAAATTATGCAATCAACAACACGACTATAACAATAGTCTATAACAATGGGTCTATAATAGCATCGTGGTGTAACAACATCATGGTGTAACAGCAAAGGTCATGACAGTAGAGGTGTTGACTCTTTGTGAGGTAGAAGTGCCATGTAATAGCACATTGTAACATCATGCTCCCAACTTGTTCTATGAGCTTGTATGTTCTCGGTCTCTTGTGCTTAAAATGGTATCTGAAAGAATAGAGAAAGGACCAAAGAACTTCCTCCAATATTCACCCCAGTTAGCCACAAAAAGGAAATAATACATCATAATAATTAGTGATAACGAAAAGATAATAAACATGGTAAAGTTACACAGTTTTGTAATAAGGAAAAATGAAAAAGGCAAAGGTAGTCCCAAGGTTGGACGTCAAAAGGGTCGAAATGAGGGAAGAAAACGTAGGAAATGAGTACAAAAATGGCACCCAACATCTCCCCCTAACTGAAGTACTTGCATGTCCTCATGTAGAAAAACTCAGCTTCCTCAATAATATCTCCTGTTTAGATCAGTGAAGTCAAATGCGTCAGTTGTGTCTTCATCTGGAAACCTGTAACCCTGAGTAGCCACCAATTGTCTTGGCCAAGACTCTTCTTCATAATCTTTCAATGCATAGTGTTCTTGGTATTCCTCTACTAGTAGCCATATCAAAAGATATTTTAATTTCATTCCAATCTAGGAAGCGCCGAGGGACTTTATTACCTGGGCATATGATGGTACATGTGTAACAGCAACTACAAAATTTTTAAATGCAAAAGGATCTCCTTCCAGAAATCTAGCACTACTAGCTTCAGTATGTTTGAGGCATCATGTCAGTGCTCGACTCTTCATCTGTGCAAACTAATTGAGGCAGAAATCCACAATTCTTCTCCTATAGGCGGCAGTTGGTTCCCTTATCCCAGGAGTACTTAAAACATTTCTGAATTTCCGCCTCAGTTCAACGGCCCTTCCTAGTTCAGCTTGAATCCATAGCACTGTCTTCTCTTCATTAGTCTCCATTTATTTTGTGGACAGATGCCACTCAATCTGATTTCTCATAAATGAAACAAAAGCATGTACCTCTATGTCTCCCATATAAGAGAATACAGTTGCTACCATCTACATACTAGCATGCTCACAAATAATGTTGTGCAAAAACATCTCGCATAGCAAGCTTTGTTCATCAAAATTAGACGTGAGAAAAACATATAAAAAGGTACGGGTAGAAGTTCCCACATAGGGCATGTCTTCCATAATAGCTTTTAACTGAAACAAATAGTAATGTTCCCATAGAAAGATAGGGTAGGATGGGGATGGTCGCCTGCACCCCAACAAGTTGAGGGAAAGGTCATGAAGCTTTCGTTTATCATTAATCAAATCCTGAACAGGTTGTTGTAATAGCAGTAGTTGTTCCTCTTGTTTCTTTGTAGCTTCCTTTTGCTTCCATTCCTCCCAGCCTCTCTTCAATTCTTCCTTTCTCCATTTCTCCTGTAGGGAACTTATTTTCTTTTAATGTTATTTTAGTGAGATCATCCCTCCTATAGGGAGAGTGCCTCTTATTTCCATTTTTGCAACTCATAGATCAGTGAAATCTTCTCAAAACTCCATCCCAAAGCGGGATGTGGTGTTCTACTACATACAATATCAATGGTGGGTGTGACAAACTCTCTAGGGTGGGACTACTCCACATGAGCTGTTGGTTCTTATGTAACGACAAATTCATAGGTGGGTTCTTATGTACCAGTCTTTTTCATTTCGCCTTGGTCAGCCTCTGTATTCACCGTTGGTTCCTCTGTAACAACACTGGCCTCTAAAGGTTCTTGTGTGTCTGCTTCGAAGTCAATTACCATGGGAGGCTCTACTTTAATTGTTGGTTCTTGTGTAACAACAATATCTTCAACAAGTTCTTGTGGAGTAGCCTCCCCGGGCTCTGTTTTATTCTCCCTTGAGTAGGTGCTTACTCAAAAAACTCTATACCCTGTTGCTACTAACTCTTGGGAACATGTCACACATATGGATCCTAGCTTTTTCTCCCCCCGTATTTCTTGATAGCTTCAGCTAGGGTATCTAGCCCTGAGGTTTCTGATTTCCTAGCTTCAACTAATATCTGCTTTAATTGTTCATTTTATTTCTTTAAATTTTCAATTTATGAAAGTAGAGTATGATTTTCACTCCTACCTGACTAGGAGGGTTCTTTTTCTTCTTCTACCAACTCTTCTACCTTCTCCTGCTTCTCATCTGCTGGTGACAGTTTCGTTGTAATCCTAACTTTCACCCTTTGCTTTGGTTGTTTGTCTCCAATTGGCTTATCAATGGGTCTTTTCTCAATTCTGGTCTTGGTGGACCAGGTTTGGACTCCAGCCTCTTCATGAATTTTCCCCAAAGTCTCAACTTGTTTCCCCTAGCTCGTTGTGGGTCTTTTCTATTTGAACTCTTCCCAACTCTTTCCTTGTTGGTTTAGGGCATCCAACACAATCAATTTCATAAGACCGTGGTTGGTAACACAAGCTTCGGGATGTGCTATCATTTTAACTGTTGCAGCCATATTCTTAATATTTCCCAGCAGGAAATATGGAAGATTGATATTTTTCTAGTGCTGAAGATGGTTCAATAAAGGAAAGTGGTAATTGAAGACAATTATAGACCTTCCCTTGTAGGTAATGTACTTTATCAAATTAAGGGAAACATCTGCCCAAGGTTGGGGAAATGATAGTCCATCAACCCCTCTTCCTTTATTCTCCATCTTTTCTTCTCCTACAAGGAAATTATCCTTCAGAGAAGGATCAATAACCTTCATGTTAAACCATCTTCTGCCTTTGGCCGAAAATGTGGTGACTTGGGAAAAAACTTCTTCTGTAAATTTGATCTGCATACCCCTGACCTAGGTTTGATGTTCGTTAAAATTCCTAGTGAATTCCATTTCAATTTTTTTATCCAAGCATTTCAACCTCTGAAATTACTCGAGCCACCCATCATCCTTAAATATTTGATATGATTATGGAAAACTCTGAAAATATTCAATGGAATCTGGCTCATGTCTCAATGTTGATCCTCCCATATTTTTGTTAACCTTAACTAATCCTTAAGCTCAACTAACCAGGATATCGACGCGCTCCTTTTTATATCCTAGCAACCTACTCTGCTATCTTGGATTGATAATTTCAACTAAGGGTTCACGAACTTCTAGTGAAGGGATATGATGGAATTTCATGGTGCAAGGTGAAATATTTTAAATCATTGATGCATACTTGCACAAACCTTCTATTAATGTCCAATTATGGAAAGTGACATGCTTCGAGTACAAATCCCCTTTTCGGTAAGATTGGGTCATGATTGTTTGTCATAGTATTCAATTCGATGCATGTGGGGTTTAATGGAGATTTTAGGGCTAACAGATTTCTTGTAATCATGACAACATCTAACCCCCCCAGTTTAATGATCACAATAGTCCATGACTGTTAGAAGGATTGTTATTTATCTTGCCATAATCATCGAATTGTTAGAGGATGGTGATGTTACCTTTTCAATGACGTACCTGAGAAGACGTGGAGGCGAAAATTGATATAATGGCACAATTTCTCCAGTGGTTGTGGCGGTCACATTTAAATATCATAATAATTGTTGTATGTCAGGATGGCAGCCAAGATTCAAAACACTATTCATGGTTGTCATTTGTTACATATGTAACAACCAAGACAACCACTGCGCTATCCTTAATAAAACATTATGGTTAGGAAAAATAAATACTGAAAAACAATTAGGTAACATCATTTTTGTAGGATATACGGGAAAGAAAGGATGATGTTCTGGAAACAATGGGTGTAGCATCTGCCACAAGAATGGTTTTCAACTACTACCAATCATCTGGCTGCGCCCTAAAAGCGTTTTTCACAGTCAAGCTCTTTTATTATTTTTGTTTTATTTTTTTGTTATTATTATTTTATTTAATTTTTTAAACAGGTGTAAAAGCCACCATAAGAGTGGTTTTCAGCTTTTACACTTATTGGAAATTCAAAGTTCAGGCTTCATAAGGGAACATCCCCCTACTTTTGTAACATGAATATTTGAGTCCGCGACAATGTTAATAAATGTATCCTTCAAAGAAGGTTGATGATATAACCTCAGATGGTGCCCATTAACTATTAACGGTTTCTTAGCACTATCAATGCTGACCAATTTTACAATCCCATTGTCAAAGACTGTGTCTACTTCATAAGGACCTATCCATCTGGTGCAGAGCTTGCCCTTGAAATCCTTGAATCTTGAATCGTACAAGAGAGCCCAATCTCCTTTCTGTAATTCATTCTTCTTAATGAACCTGTCATGCCATCTAGCTCTTTACTGCTGAATAATCTCTATTTGTTGAATGGCAGCCAGCCATTTCTCTTCCAACTCATTAAGCTGATTCAACCTTTGTCTTTGTGTTGTACTTAAATCCAGATTGACCTGTAATGTTGTTCTCAATGTTTTTATTTCAAACTCTATGGGGAATAAGGGATCGTTACTATACACCAATTCTTATGGTGAGAAGCCCGTAGTATTCCTCCATGTTGTTATGTAAGCCCACAGTACCTATGGAAGTTTTTTAGCCCAATTCCTTCGGTGGTTGGCTACTGTCTTTGTCAAAATCCCCTCAATAATTTTTTTGGTGCTCTACACTTAACCATTCGCTTTTGGATGATAATGTGAAGTGATCTTGTGATGAATTCCATACTTCTCAACCAGTTTCTGAATCAAATTAGATTTAAATTGCCCCCCCCCCCCCCCATCCGTCACTATATCCCTGGGTACCCCGAAATGAACAAAAATATCTTCAAACAGGAAGTATGAAACAACCTGCTCTGTAGCTCTGGTTAATGCCTTTTCTTCGACCCACTTTGTGACGTAATTTGTACAAACCAATATATATGATATATGTTGTGATGAAGGATTGATTGGCCCTACAAAATCTAGGGCCAACTTCTCAAATGGCTCTATCACTACTTCAGGTTGTAATGATATCTCTTCTAATTGCAGAGGCTGGCCCATCATTTCGCAGCTATCACACCCCTTTAAAAACTTCTTGGAATCCTGGAATATAGTTGGCCAGTAGTACCCTGTTGAGAGAAATTTTTACCCGTCCTCTTATCTGTGAAGTTCCCTCCACAGGGCTCCTCATGGTAAGCCTTCAAGATATCAAAAATATCATCTTCTATAACATAGTGCCAAATCTGAAAGTCTGGTCCAGTGTGATAGAGATTTCCCTCTATCTAGGAGTAAGTGGCACTCTATTTTATGATATCACTTCTTTCTCTGGAAGATAAGTAGTGTGGGAATTTACCTATAGCAAGAAAGTTGGCTATATTTTCATACCACAGTGAGTGAGTATATATGGAAAAAAGATACTCATCTAGAAAAGTATCCTCATTAGGAGTGAAATTATCACCAATGGTTAACCTAGAAAGGAAATTAGCAACTACATTTTCTTTTCCAAGTTTATCTAGAATAGTGATATCAAATTCCTATAAACATCAATAAACATAGTATAACTCTACCATTAGTAATAGGATTATTCATTAGAAATTGAATGGCAGAGTGGTCAATGCGTACAAATACTTGATACTTGGTGATGTAGTGCCGAAACTTATTGATAGCATGCACTACTGCTAGGAATTATTTCTCATTCACTATGTAATTGGGCTTGATTGGAGTTAAATTATTGCTGATCTAATAGATAGCATAAGGCTTATTTTCCTCCAGCTGACCCAAAACAACACCTACAGTTATTTCAGATGCATCTGTAGAGATATGAAATGGCAGTTTCCAGTTTGGTCCTTGTAAAATAGGTGTTTTTGTTACACAGAGCTTCAACTTCAAAAGGGCTTTCTCACACTTCCCTATCCACACAAATTCCACATATTTCATAATAAAATAAAACAAAGGGGATGCAATCTTTGAAAAAATTTCAATAAATATTCTATAGTACCTTGCATGTCCCAGAAAGCTACATACCTCCTTTTGAGTCATGAGAGTTGTGAATTTCGAGATTACCTCAATTTTAGCAGGGTCTACCTTTATTCCATATGCCGAAATGAAGTGTCCCAGCACAATTCCATCAGTCATCATCATGTGGCATTTCTCAGTGGTCAAAGAAACATTATTTTGTACACAACATTCCAACACCTTTTCCAAATTAATTAATTTTGATTCAGAAGCATCTTCGTAGGGTGTAAAATAATCCATTTAAATTTCAAGGCAGGCATTCAATAGATCTAAAAAGATAACCAATATTTCTCTTTGAAAGGTTGCAAGCACATTGCAGAGGCCAAAAGGAAGAACGTTGTACGCAAAAGTACCCCATGGGAAAGTAAAGGTTTTCTTGTCTTGATCTTTCGAGGAAATATGTATTTGGTTATAGCCACTGGATCCATCCAGGAATTAAGACAACTTTTTCCTAGAAAGAGTATCCAAGACCTGGTCTATAAATGGTAAAGGAAAATGGTCCTTCTGGGTGGCCTTGTTAAGTTCTCTATAATCTACACAGACTCTCCATTTGTCATTCTTTTTTGGAACAATGATGATCATAGATACCCACTGAATTTCAAATATGGGATAGATGAAGTTAGCATTAAGGAGTTTTTGTAATTCCTCTTTCACTATATCCTTAAGTGTGGGGTTCATTTGGCATTGCGATTGTCTAACACGTTTGCATCCATATTTAAGGTAACTGTGGTGAGTGCACATGCTAGGATGGATTCCTTTCATATTAGTGTAATCACATGCAAATGCCCTTTTATATTTCTATAATAGTTGTATCAACAATAGGTTATGTTCAACAGTCAAATTAGGATTAATGTTTAAATTTTTACCTGGCTCAATTTCGACGGGATTGTTGTCAGTAATGGAGTGGTTCTCATATGTTCAATATTTACATCATCTACCTCATCCTCATCCCCTGAATCTCTAATGGAAGAAACATATATGGAATTGATAATAAAACTCTTAATAATATCATCCTGTGTTTCATCCTTAAAATATTTTTTTTTCCAAGTGTGAGGAGAGGTAGGGAGAAATCAGATTCAGGTTCAAATTCTTCCCACTAGGGACTAGTAAAATCCATGTGTGGTTTTTCTCGGGGGTAAAGGTTCATATTCTTAGTGGCTTTCCCATCTAAGATCATCATAGATCTGTATCTACATCCGATAAATGCACCTCATTAGGGGAATTTTGAGGTCTAAAATGGGCCTCCTAAGGAAATTATAAAATAATAGTGGAAAAAATCTAATAAGATTTGATGACATCATCAAATTTTAGAGGGAAAAATGAGAAAACTACTTTTTCAATTCATATTTTCAACTTATCTCCCAAAGTTTTTACTCAAATTTCGAGTGGGAGTACTCTTTGGATGCATAATTTAATTCCCCATCCAAGGAGTACCCATGTTGCACACTTTCGATGGGTCCTACTACACGAAAAATGAGAAATACATAAAAAAACGTGATTACAATCATGTTTTTTATGTATTTCTCATTTTTCGTGTAGAAGAGTTCATCGAAAATATGCAACATGGGTACTCCTTGGATGAAGAATTAAATTCCGCATCCAACGAGTACTCCCGCTCGAAATTTGAGTAAAAATTTTGGGAGATAAGTTTAAAATACGAGTTGAAAAAGTAGTTTTATTATTTTATTATTTTTTAATATTTTTACTTTTTTACTCCAAAAATGGTGAATCATCCATTATGGATGACATCATCATATTGAATCCTATTGGTTGTTATAAAGTTTATTTTTGTTGTACAGCTTTCTTATGAGGCCCATTTTAGACCTCAAAATTCCCCTTATGGCAATGGCTAGCCACGGTCTCCCCAAAATTAAAGGATGACCCCCCAGGTTGGATTTGGTTTACAAAATGAGAAAATAAGCTGGATATATCCAAGAAGCTACAATAATCACCACATGTTATATCACTCCTTCAAGTTTGACATGAGACCTATCTGCTAATTAAAGTGCTGTAGGTGTAGGTCTGAGTCCATGAAGTCCAAGGGAGATGAAAATATCCTTGGTCATTACATTAATGGTCACCCCCAAATTGATCAAAGAATTAGTTTTGGGCTGGTCATCAATATGAACAGTAACTATAGGATTTCCTGGGTCGTTATATTGAGTTAACAAAGGTTGATCAATAATTAGTTCGGACAGTTTCCCCATAACATGGATAGTAGCAAGGCCCTTCGGATTCCTTCCAAGATTTTTGATACACATATATCTCATTGTTTTGGCATAGATAGGTACTTATTTGAGAGATTTTAACAGTGGAATCCACACATACATATTCTTTAATTCCTTGAGAAACTTTGATTTAGTTTGTGAGGCTGGGCCAGTTTTGATTAATCACTGAGGGTATAGAGGATCCTGAGCTCTTACAGCTAAGTTAGTTGTCACAGATGCACCAACTCTGCTCAAATTGGATATTGTAGGAACATCAGAACTTTTCAAGCTGGATTCTATGGGTGTAACAGCTAATGTTGTATCAAATTTTACAGGTGTAACAATCATTTCAGAATCAACTATAGCCCTTCTGGGTGACTCACTTTATTCCTCAATAATGATAGGAGTATGGCCAGATATGATTACTTTTCCTGATCGAAATTGAATCTCATTGAGCCCATTAGGAGTAATAATGTAATTCTATAAAGTAACCAAAGTGTCTATGCTCTGGGTTGCCTTGTTATTCAGATTGGGGTTAGGTTGCACAGGAAATTGGGGTCGGATAGAAGGTGCTAGAGTTTGGAGAGGAGACATTTGCAACTGTTACTGCATTGTTATTGTAGAGGGGACTTGACCTTGGCCATTACCTCTCCAATTATAACTCCAAGGAGAATATTGTGATGCAGGATATTTCATTGGTGGAGGGGAAAGCCATTGGTTCCAGGGTGAAGGAAATTCTGTTGAGGAAGGAGTAGTATATTTCCATGGAAATTGCTGACCATTATAAGCATTATTCCAAGGATTAAAAGAGGAAAAATATGGAGGCATACCTATAGGCCACGACTGCTATGGTCTCTTTGATCTAACGAAGTAGGAAGACTAGAATTCCTTGCTTGATTCCTTAAGCACTGCTTTCAGTCTGGGTAGTTCTGGGCATTGATCAATGGAATGTGCCAACTCACAAATATTGCACAAGCTAACGTTGTTCAGTTCACATTCCCTTTGTAGATGTTTCTTTTTGCATCAAGGGCAGAATATTTCCAAAGATGTTTTAGCTTCTGCTTGTGATTTCTTGACTTGTACTATGGTGATTTGGGCAGATAGAGTACTAAGGAGGTTAGTTTTAAAATCCTTAAATAGATTCTCGATATCTACTCTAGTTACCCCTCCACTTGTGGACTTCTGTATCTAGACTAAAGGGTCCCAAACTAAACTCCTTCCCTTGGCCAATCCTCTCTAACCCCGTAGACAAAGCTTCATTATTTCCTCAATTGATTCTTGCAATATGTCTCCTTTTCCCAACAAATTCAAGTGTTCCAGACAGTCATCTCTCATACCTCTTAGAAATATTGTTTTCAAGATTTTCGGGGCTAAATCACCAAACTTAGACCTTTGTAAATTATAATGGAATCATTCCATGTAGTCTTCCAAGATTTCCTCTTACTTTTGTGTAATCCAGAAGATTTCTTCCTTGAAATCCTTGGTTCGACAGTAATCCTGATACTTAGAGAGGAATACCTCCTTCATGTCACTCCAGGTTTGGATTGAACTAGCACCCAATCTCATGAACCATCTCAATGCTGCTCCTTTCAGAGTAGAAGGAAATTTTTTTAGCTTTTGGTCATCCGAAGTGTAGTTGTAACTTCTACACAGGCCTCAAACTTGAACATAAAAGTGTCAAGATCTTTGATGGCCATCCCTTGAAAGGATGGCAGAGATGATAAGGGAATATTTTTCATAGGAGCTTCATCTCTTGTTTTTGGTATTGGGAATTAAAAATTAAAAGTACCATCTATTCTAGTATTTTCATCCCCCATAGTTGATCCTTCCTGATGAGATGAGATGACCTCAGAATGTATAAGGGATTGAAAAATGGATAAGGGATCAGGTTGTTCTAGGACCGGTTGCTTCACTGTGCTTCTCAAATCTAGATGATGATAATCAAATAAGCTTTGTTTTGGTTTAGGCCTTGGTTGCCCCTCACTAGTTTCCCCTTGTCCTTGAATTCTCAGAATTTTATCAACAATTTTCCACTATTGTTTATGATCTGGAGTCTTAATTCCAGGAGTGGATATGCTATGTGAAGGATGGTGAGGTCAAGATATTGAAGGTGCAGATGCCTCCGACCTTGATATAGTGGAAAATTTATGTGGTCCTGTCTTCCTGGCATCCTTGTATGAGGTGGATTGTTCTTTCTCTGCTTTTAAAATTAGATCCCCAAAGAATTTCTTCCTTCCCAAATCTGCACTTTTATTTTCTACGACCTGTATTTCCTATAGTTAGTTAGAGTGGGGATTTTTTTGGTTTCTCTACTATCCTAAATGCACACATGGACCCTATGTGTATCAATACTTACTATGGGTACCTTAGTTCTACAGTTTTGAGCCCGCTCAGGTATGTTAGAGTGATGGGTAGGTTCTTACCTCTCGTCTTACCGCCCAACAACTGTATAGCTAAAGGCACATTCTAGAAAAACAACATCCAAAACCCACACTTGTAGGTGCCCCAGTGTAGCAACGGTGAGCCCGCTCAGGTATGTTAGAGCGATGAACATTTTCTTACCTCTCGTCTTACCGCCCAACAATTTTTGACTAAGAACACCCTACCATCAAACAAACAATTCTGGCTGATTGTGTTGTCCCTGCCATCCCCGGCAACGATGCAAAAATGTTGAATTGTTTTAATCACTGTTAATTGACTAAGGAAGTACACATAAATTATCAATCCTGGGATGTCTTTTATTTCAATGAAAATTGCATTGTCTGTGTCGATACATCATACCAAAAATAAAAATAAAACAAGAAGAAATCGTTGTTGAACCAATTGCTGGAAATTAACACTATTTCACGAATAAAATCTCTACAAGAATGTAATCACACTTTAGATAAACCGGTATCTAGCACGCCACATGATAATTACACCAGCTGGTATTTCTAATTGAATCTATCCAACAACATAATAAATACCTGAACTGAAGTAGATATACTTACAACCAATACAACAATGGTAACACATCACAAATATGCAGAAGAAAATACAAGATATACTACAACTACTTTATCACTGCAGTCCCTGTTAAGTAGAGGGCCCTTCCTCCCTAATAGGGCGCAGGAGAAGATAGAAGCTAAATAAGAATTTAAAATGTGAACACACGTAACAACAACAATACGATATTCTATATTATGATGAGAAAAATTACAGAGTCAAAATGATGATACTGTTATGTGCTAACCTCCTAACCTTAGAGGTTCGAGTTCTTATATAAAAATTACATGTGCAGAAAATGAGGAACAGATCAATCATGAAAATATTATGATTCTCATGCTGATCAAAATAAATTAATTATAGTTACAACGGATTCCCTCAATAGATTCTTGACTGAGAATATATTGATTTCAATCAAAACTTCCTAAATTTGTTATTCTAAATGATGATATATAATGACTCCTACAACTATCATTAGAATGAGACAGTTGTAGCATAACATATTTTGAAGAAAGATCAGCATCCAGAAGTTGACATTATGAAATCAACAACACAACTATAACAATAGTTTGTAACAACGGGTCTGTAACAACGTCACGGTGTAACAACATCATGGTGTAATAGCAGAGGTCACGACAGTCACGGAGGTGTTGATGCATCGTGAGGTAGCAGTGCCATGTAATAGCACACTGTAATAACATTCTCCCAACTGGTTCTATGCACCTGTATGTTCTGGGTCTCTTGTGCTTAAAATGGCATCTGAAAGAATAACAAAAGGACCAAAGAACTTCCTCCAATATTCACCCAAGTTAGCCACAAAAAGGAAATAATACATCATAATAATTAATGAGAATGACAAGATAATAAACACGGTAAAGTTACATTATTTTATAATAAGGAAAAAGGAAAAAGGGAAAGGTAGTCCGAAGGTTGGAGGTCAAAAGGGTAAAAATGAGGGAAGCAAACGTAGGAAATGAGTACAAAAATGACACCCAGCAACGACCATGAAAACACTTATGCGACAATTATTAAAGCTTTGGAAATGAGTGTGACGAATGTCTACATGGTAATATTAACTCATTTACACCAATATAACCTCTTGAAACAACCAAAACAACCTTACGTACACCGTGCGACACTCAACATGCGAAAAGACAATGATTGTTGCAGTGTGAATGACACTTGTGATAAGTGAATGATAGTGAAAGTAACACATACGAGAGTTAAGATAACATGAAAATGACACTAATTATAGTGAAATAAAGTGAAAGCGGCAACTGAAAACATGAAATCGACACTTGCGAAAACAAATTTGCGCGGAAGTGATAATTTCTAAAACTCACTGGAATGGCAGTACAAACGTAGCTATAATGTGATAAATTATCATTGTTAGTGTACAACAACTTTCGACATGGATTGGACATCGCATATGAACAATCTTGATTGAATGTACTATGCTTGTTTAAGCTTGCGTAAAAGAATGAACTCATGCAGTTGTTTCAAACTGAGCATGTGTAAGCAAGTTACTTCGAATATTCTAGTCCAAGGAGGGATCTCAAAAGCATCAAATGAACAAGAATTGACTATGAAATGACCGACTATAAAATCCACAATAGGATCCAAAATTCGAGTGTACCCAAAATTTTGGAGGGGGTTTTTCGCAACGACGATACTTGGTGACAAACTAGTAGAACTCCAGTTTCTATGCCTTCGTTAATTGTTTTGTACAAGGTCTAGTTCTTCAGGGAGTATTGATTCATTTTTCATATTACCATGGCCTCCCCATTTACCCTGTGCATAAACATAGTCCCCTTCATTCCTTTACTTGGATAAACACAAACATAAGACCAATGATCACATAATGTTTCGAATCAGGATAGGGTAATGAAGTTCACATGCTTTATATTTTTAGAATTTAGTTTTTCATCTCTGGTGTTTCTTTGCTGCCAGCAGGCATGGACAGTACCCCGAAAAAGTCACTTCAGGAACACAAACATTACTCTACTACTAGCGATCCTGGACAGTACCTCGATGAAGTTTCTTTCTTCACCTTTCTTTGCAGGAAGCATTTCTCTTCTTTCACCTTTATTTATTTATTTTATATAATATTGTGCATCGACACTTATTTATTTCATTGGAAAAAGAGGGATCCTAAATTATTGAGAGAAGGAGAGGTTATCCCTTCGTAGAAGCATATATAGGACCTCTGATATTGGTTTTCTTGTTTAGATTTTCCCCTTATCCTTCTCTATTTGATTGGATCAGCCTAAAAACATGGAAACATAAAAACCCAAGTGTAGGCATGAGGTTTCCAGAATAGACATGGGTATCATGGTTCGACACAAGGCTTTCTTACTGCAAGGATCATATTTTCCATCAAAACATCATCAAACAAAATATGTAACCAAGACAAGGAAGAAGGAAAAAGAGTTAGCCAAATGTCGGAGTGTCAAAACGTCATTTTTTTATTTTTCCACATTCCCTTTTGGGCCAATAGAGAATCTCCATGCAAGGTCTCATAAAATGAAAGTAAATACAACACACAACAAAGAAACAAAACCAAAATACAAGACAAAAAATGACTAACGAAAAACATTGTGTGAAACCAAAACCAAGAAACACAAGATAAACCATAGGAAAGAATGTTGGATGAATGTGCATGTAAACTAAAATTAAACTAGACCTACTCCTAAAATAACCATCTAGAATTTTAGGGTCACGTATAATGGAATTTCCAATGTATCCACTTTAATTTTTCCCAATCTGCAATAAAAAATATGCAATAAATTAAAAAAAAAATTAAAATGATGTGCAACATAAAATATAAGAACTTGAATAGATTGGAAATTTTTTTTAAGGTATTTCCTATTAGTAGAAAGATAGGCCATAGCCACCACTTCTAACCATTTTATATTCTTATATTTTTTATGAGAATCATTATTCAACAAACCTTGGAAGCTTCCCACGAATGTGTATCCATCTACATCGAACTCCTTAGCAAGTGTGAGGAAAGATCGACACTTGTGATTTGTGATGGATCTTTCCAGGTGTTGGTGCGAGGTCCCCTGGGGTTAATTTTGGTTATGTTTTTGTATATATTTTGTTGTGTGCGCTACACGTAATAGTCAAAGGGGCTTTGGGGTAATTCAAAGTCCCTAATCAATGTAAATGGGTTTTAAGGGAAAACTATGAGTCTCAAACCATTGTTTGATACCATGGTATTTGTGCACTAAGATTATTATAAAAATAGATAGATCGAGTCAAGTAAACACATCTTATGTTTTGATGATGAATTCTTTGCAAGGATTGTTCTAAGTCTAGGATTTTTTGTAGAAAAGGCTCATGTTGGCTCTGTGCATGGAGGCCTTAGTCGTGGTTGTATGCAGACTTCGTTGTCTATGTGTGCGAAAGGGTAATTTTTATGGGAAGTTTGAATGTACTGGAACTCTTGAATCTATTAATGCGGAAGACTGTTTTGGAGAACTGAATCTATTGTGTGATTCATGTTTTGTGTATCTATTAATTTTTTTGAGATCAGAATTGGTTATGTGATATGTTACATTTACTTATGTTTATGATTGAATGCATCTACGCAAATGAGTAAATTTTGTTATGTGTGAAGTATATTGCTGATGAATAGATCTTCTTAAGTATATATTTTTACTGTGCACAAAGAAATATATATTGCATGTTGGGATACTCTGTGACGAATTTGATCTGATAGTTAATTGATCTATTTATGCATGCATTTGTTCTGAGTTTTGTTATAAGCCTCTTTAGGCCACCACATCAAATTATTCCTCAGGGTGTGGAATCCTAGTTCCAACACCTCCCCCATACGGCTTCGGGTGAGACTTTGATCTTCACAAGCAGGTCATTTCAAAAAGGGCCAGTAGTTGGAGGGTTTGTTGGTTGCACAATAAATCCAAACCTGGGTCAGGACCCCTCAAGCCAACAAATGGTTTTGTTGCCAAGACCGGGATCATTTTTAGGGAGAATTGATGTATTGGCATCCTACGCAGAATGAATTACAAGATTGGATGGATAGAAATATCCTTGAATTTGAAATCCAAGATAACATAAGTTTTAAATTATTTGTTGAAGAATGGGTTCAAAAGTATATTTACACAGAATTTCACGCGATATTATTTTCTTCATTTACGACTGAGCTGCATGAGTGGTTGTCTCGATTGAATAAATTTAATACCTTCACAAAGGATGATGCAATCACTCAGTTGACTCTAAAATTGGTACAACAATTAGTAAAGACCATCAATATGATTATGCACGTGATATCTCATTGGATCGATTGTGTTCGGTGAGGATTTGTAACTGATTTTTCTATTTATTAGTTTGCGTCTTATTTTGAAGAACAAGGACGACTTTTCAAGGGTCCCAGAGGTAAGTTCCTGCGCTCTTTGAAGTTGTGGATTAAGGTGATATTGTGTGAACAGGGTAGTCTATTAGAATATCGCGTGAATGTCCCAAATAGGCTCAAATACGTGTAGTGGAAGAATGTACCGCGAAGATCTAGAAGAAGAGTTTATTTACAGTCCTCTCAAGGGGAGATCTGATAGTGACGATGAACTAGAGACTAGTAGATCTAGTGAATATGAACACTCTAAAGAAGAAGAAGTCTCGCAAGATCAGAATAATCAGGGAGTGTTTACCATATTTCAAATCCCATCCACCCCACTTCCAAACTCATCTCATAAGTCATCCAATCCACCTCCACCTCCACCTCCCCCAGGCGTAGATATGGCGGCATCTATGAAGTTTCCTACTTTCAGAGGTATTGGGAATGAAGATACAAAGAAATTTTGTTTTGTCAATAATGTTGTATGGATATCATAGTAGGTTAATAATGACGATGTTAAGAAAGCGCAGTTAGCCACTACTTTCCAAGAACATGCATTGGATTTGTATATAAGATATGTATTAGTGAACCCTAATGCAACTATGAATGATCTGAAAGATGTCCTAAAAGAAAATTTCAATAAAAAAAAAATAATATGTGCAATGTGTCACAGAATTGAAAGAGATTCACCAGGAAGTGAACGAATCTGTATGGGATGAAAATCAGAGATTGAAGCACACTATCAGAGATGGTGGATTCACTATTGATGATACCCAACACAATGAATGGTTTATTGTTATGATGCTCCCACATCTGCTCCAATGTTTGAGTCAACAGAAGACTGCTACATAGGCCGAGGCCATAGAAATTGCAATGAAACTAGAAGCTGTGTCGGTGCCCACTATGATTAGAACTCAACAGATTCAGAGTCAGTTAGAAGAGATACATTTGGAAATTCAAAATATACGCAAAGATAAAGGCAAGGAGTTATACGCAAAGGTATGGTGCATACGATGTAAAGATGTTAGGCATCATAAGGATCAATGCCCTGTGTTCAATGATTATCTTCATGCTAGAGGATCAAGCATGTTGAAGAGCACGATTGGAACGAGTGGGACACCTCTAGTATGGTGCACATTTGTCATTCTACGAGTCTGCATGCGACATATTACTGTCCAAGGATTATAAAATATATGCCTGAGCTGAAGCAATTTTTTTTTCCGATTATGCTTGTCACTAGGACATGATGAAAAACACTGTTGAAGTTTTGAATTGATGAGTGACAAAGATGAGTTGTACAGAATGGAGGCTGAACGTACCTCACCATCATCCCCATCTTGGTGTGGTGGATTCTAGACTAGAGGAAGAGGAGGAGGAGGAGGATCAACTAGTTGAGGAAGGGGACAACTCATCTGCTACAATTGTGGAGATGTTGGTCATTATGCGTGCGACTATCCAAACCCTACGCGATAATCATGTAGGTACTCTAGGAAGTTTGATCATGTAATTGAAGATTGTCCTGTTTTGATTGCTATTATGCAAGTGAAAAATACGTGGACTCCAACGCAGAATATTCAAGATTGTGTTACACAGGATTTTGTCTCCGTCTCTGCAATCCCTCACCTTGCATATTGGAGGGTCATTCCTGTGACTTGTGAGCAATTTCATACTTTGCAAACACCCTCTTTGCATCCTTTTTCATAAGGACATCATTTCTCCTATAAGAGATTTCCTCAAGAAAGCACACAAAACCTATGTTTTGGCCTTGGCACGGGTTTCCAGTTCACCCCTCGTACCAATGTGGTAGATTTTCACTAGAGCCCATGCCAGCTGGCACTCTATCTTAGTGTAGTGCCCGCGCCAACTATTTTAGGAATGTTTTTTAACAAATAAAGGTAGAAGTTTCCTTCTAACCACCTCAGGGATGAGTCACTAGAAGTGGTTAAGTTGATTAGCCATGGATATCCCTCTTTAGGTAGTGGTTTCCGCCTCCCATGGAACACTCCTTGAAGATAGGTATCCCTTCCATAATTATAGGGATCCTAACCTCTCCCTCTCCCTCTCCCTCCATAAAAACAGGCCTTCTCCCTTTATGAAATCTAGCTGAACATATAGCCAAGGAGTTGAACTTGGAGAAGGATACTATAGCTGAGTAATTTCCATTGAGAAGGTAGAACCAAGGAGAACTCTATGGAGAGAGTCTCGTCTGAATTCCCAACGAGCCTTTGTGAGACGCGCTCCGCTTGAACCTTAGTGGAGGAGACCGCAACAATGAAGCTTGGTTGTACTCTTCCTTTCACTTATCAATATACTTGACTATGGTGTTGGTTCCATCATTGTGTTATGTTGTTTATCTAATGCAATTGATTTAGTCCTCTTCGACTGACTAATAGTTACAAATGTGAATTAGTATGTTGTATATCGTCGTTGTTTCTTGTGTGTGTGCAGGTGTCTGAGCGTGAAAGCGAGCGGACCGTGATCTTTCAAACCAGGAGTGAGAGGCAGCCACTCTTTCCGACGACAATAATGCGCAGGACCTCTGGTAAGTCATCTATCGAATCTTTGTCCATTTGTTAACTAGGAATCAATATTATAGCTTGTCTCGTTTGTGGCTAGACCCACTCTAGGGCTAGTGGGATTGCCTCTGTCTGCAGAGGGGATTTACCTCACCAACAAATTGGCGACTCCACTAGGGAACAGTGCGAGTTTCTGTTTCATCCATTAGGTCTTATTTTTGGTCTTTGCTTACTTATTTTGCCTTTTCTGATTATTCTGCTAAGTCTAAGACCCTTTTTCAACCCTAGAGGATCAGATTTGACCTCTGTCTTTCAAAATTTTCCTTTTTCTTGAGTAAACTAGCTTGGTGCATTTTCTGTTCCGACAGTCACGCCGACTGGTGCTTGTTGCTAGTGTTGTGCCCACGCCATCTCCTGTTTGGTGCTGATTACAGCCAAACAGGCGCGTCGACCCCTGTAGGTTTTAGGATTTTTTCTTTTTTTAATATTTTTGGTCAGTGCTTGTGCTTCTGGGTGATTTTTGATATGTCTTGAGTGCTTTTGGATTGTTTTTTATTGTGATCAGCTTCCTTCCTTCAGTTTTTTGTCCGTTTCCTATCAGCATCGCAGCCATATGTTTTTTAAGTGCTTTGGTATGCTGAGCCTCCTGTAGGAGTTTGAGTCTTATGTTTTTCATTCAACTTCATTCCTTGTTTGGTTTCATTCAACTTCCTTGATCTGTTAGAGTGATTGCATTGGTTGAATGATTCTTGCCTCTTTCGTTCAATTTTGCTTCTTGTTACTCCAAGCATAGATCACACTGCTTGCATGGGTCTGTTTGGAAATATTTCTTCGATTTGAGAGATTGAAACGTTGGTTTGAGTTTTTGTTATGTTTGTTTTGGGTTGATTGAGATTACTTTGCTTCAAATATCGCATTAACATTCTCGAACTAGTGTTTTGGTTTGTTTTTCATGTCATTTAGTGCATTGTTTGCTCTATTACATTGAAAAATAAAAAAAATTGTGCTTGTATTCTTGTTTGCATGATGAAATTGAAAGTCTTTTTCATATCTAGCATCGGAAAATTCTAGGAAATATTTCTCATTTCCATTATCTTGCATCGGATACTGTAGTGGATGCTTCTATGTGTTCTTATTATTTGCTATCACTTGAAAATTTCTAACTTTCTCGTAGATAGATTTTCATCGAACGAATTGGTATCTTTTGGCATGTAGCTTGCATTTAGGGATTTTTGAGACCCAACATTCGGTAGGACCTTGGAATTGAAAAGTAAATACAAGATCAACTTAAAATTTACTCAATTAACCTAAGGCAACATTGAAACCTAACGAAACATTTAGTGGTCTAAGTTAGAGACATGTTTCGGTGTCTTTAAGCCTAGTAGCTGTTGCTTGCCATCTGGCTTCAGACAACACTAGTACGGACTTGTGCTCCCCATACCGTTGAGTATATAAAGGGAGACCCCTCTAGGTTGCAATCCTTTTATCCGTAGGAAGCCGAGTCTGCCGCCTTATAACCGTGATATACCGAACACAACATTCGAGGAGACTACCTGCACATACATCAAGTCCTTGGTCGATTCTTCTTTCATTTGATTACCAAGGTGTATATGGCAGTTCACGAAAACCTGGTACACCCTTTTACCTAGACTACCTGAGCAGTCATTTTCGATCTTTACTGACTCCATAAATTTGAAAAGATCATCGAGCACTTGTCCTTTCACACTCACTTAAAACTGAAAGTGACTAGAGTCATATTTTGTCTATTTCTTGACTCTTAAAACATGAAACATCGAAATTTTGGTTTCAATGTGGTAAAATAAGCTACCTACGATTACATGCCCATTAAATTTTGATTACTTGTCCTGTCTTTGTTTTCCTTGGTTTTGGTCCAAGAGTCTTCATTTTCAATATTTTTCCCTTTTTTGGTGTGCTACAGTCACAGTGGTAGAACCATCAGTTTCGTCTAGTGGTAGTCCTTTCTCAGACGATTCATCTGAAACTTCTCAAACCTCTAGGTCTGCTGAGATTCAGCAGCCTATTATCCCGTCATAGTACCCCTTTGGAGAACCAATTGAGTTCACTTGGCCTCTTTCAAATGCTTGGTTTGGGTTTGGGGTCAGGGAACACTTTCCCCCTCTTACATCAGGATCGTGATTTTTGGTTGCTATCATACCTCCTAGCCCTTGTAGTATTTTACAAGATATTACGGCAGATTCAAACATGGACTCATCTGGTCCTATTGGCAGTGAGGGGATTCCTGTTTTTGATGAAGAATAACAACTTTATCCGGAAGACATCCATCAAGAGCCTACTTAATCTTCACCATCGGTGTCACTTCCAGCCATATATAGGTCTTTTGGTTAGATTATGGTTGGTATTGCCTCCATGGCAGAATCAACTTTGTCAAGGGGGGTGGTCCTTCCATCATTAGGGATGTCGCCAACGACACCTATCTCATCGACGCCTTTTTTTTGTGTCTATCCCAACTAGGCATATTGTTTGTGTGGTTGCATCGGCACCGGTTGTCGCCACTCAGTTTTCAGGAGCTTCGCCTTCAATAGAGACTTCGATTGCCATGGAAATCCTTGATGGCCTTTCTTTCGAGGAGTATCAGCTGGTTGTTCAGCAGTAGAGCTCCCAGACTTATCAGTCCCCTCAGCATTCTGGTCATCCTTATCTTTCTCATTATGACGTGGTTGGTAACCCGATTTATTCATTTCTATTTCAATATGATGAGCACGAAAACCCTATCCATTTGCCTGCGCCTGAGGCTTATTAGTTCCTTTCCGGTTTTAGACCTACCTTGCCTGTGTAACTTTCTAACCAACAAGGAGAACCCTTTCAGGGAAAACCTTCTATTCAGCAAGGGTATGCTTACGACCCACAAGGACAGCCCTTTCAGGGACAACCTTCGGTGCAGCAAGGGTTTGTGTATGACCCACAAGGGCAACCCTTTCAGGGACAACCTTCGGTCCAGCAAGGATTATTTTACGGCTCGCAAGGGTAGCCTTACAATCCTCAAGGTCAACCTTTACAAACTCACCCTGTGTTCCAACCTGGACAACCCCAAGGACCTGCTAGGCAACTGGTATATCAACCAGGACGTTCATACGGTCCTGGGGGGAAAATCTATCCATCTCAAGGGAAACCTTTCATGCAACCACAACAGCCATATCTTCCAATTGGTCCAAATGTTGCACAGCTAGGACCATCTTATGGTCCTTCTCTAGGTCAACTTGGTCATCAGGCAAAACCTAGCCCACCGTAGCCATCAGGCCAACCTGCTCCGCAGGGGCAACCTGGTGGCCCTCATCAATCAGGTTAACCTGCTCAACCAGGACAACCTGCATAGATAGTTCACCCTGCTCAGCCACCGCTCTACTCTATGCCGCAGTTGGGTCAACCTCTATGCCTGATTTATCCCTCTCAGTAGGGCCCTACTTATTAGCAGCCCGTTCGAGCCCAAGGCGCTTATTACCCTCAAAGTCAATATCGACCGGTATACAATGCGCCTCAAGGTTATACTTATTACCCTCAACCACTAGGCCATACTTATATTCCACAAAAAAATCCTTATGATGCTCAATCGGGACCCTCATATACTCAGAACCAGTATCCTGGTCTTCAACCTCCGTATTGTGGTCCTCAGTCGCAATATCAGCCGAATTATCTAGCTTATACCCCTTATGGTCTGAATCCTTCAGGACAGAACCAATGGGGGTAGAGTTACACTCAATCAGGATGGAATATGGGTATGGGTCCTTATCAAGGACCTGCTATGCCTTTCAACCCTCAATTACCCTTTCTCACCACGTTGGAATTACCGGATGTGTCCAAATTAACAAATGATCCAATCCTTCATAATCCGTATTGGCCTCTGGTTCCAACAAACTTTCTTGGTGATTGCCCCAAGTTTGAGGGCAAGTCTAGAGAACACCCCCAAGCACACGTTATGACATACCATTTATGGTGTTCTTCCAATTCTTGGGTGGATGACTATATTCGACTCCGTCTTTTCCAGCGGACTCTCACCGGGGCTGCTGCTAAGTGGTACATCGAGCTACCTCGCGGTATCTTTCAAGATTTCAACACTCTTGCTATGGCATTCATTACTCATTTCCAGTTTTTGGTTCATTATGAAGCCAGGACACATCTCCTAACATCCTTGAAACAGGACCGGGCTACCCATATCTCAGACCACATTCATGAATGGAGACGTCATCATCATCTGATCAAATTCGAAATTCCTGATCAGCTTCTTACTGATTGGTTCACTACCTCTTTTTTCAATCATATTGCGAAAGACATAGCCATGGGGGCATGTGTAACCGAGGAACAAGCCATTGCTCGTTCCCAATACTTTGATTTAGTGTACTCTCAATCGGGCATATTGTATGACATCTTGACTGATGCCCCACAACCTAGGACTTCTAAAGCGCCAGACACCCCATTCGTCGATGACGTTATTGGGTCCGTGTCTCAGAATTCACGTAAGTCTTCCTCTTCCAACACTGGGAAGCCAAAATCAAATTATTCCAATGGTTCTGCTCCTCATCCTACCCCAGATTCTGGTAAAACCTTAGAGGTCAACGTCGTTCAGGCCAATCCTGCAAACAAGACATCCAAGGAGAGAAAGAAGGGCAAAGGCAAGGCCAAAGCCGATGCCCCAAAACCAGAATCGTCTAAACCTCGTGCTGATGATGGTTCACAGCGCAAGCCGAAGTATCCCTGTTTGATTTATGATGAGGAAAACTGCACTAAGGATTGTCCTAGAAAACTCGAAGTTAGTAAATTTCTCAAAGGCACTAAGGGAACTCCGGCTGTCCTCAAAGAACCTTTTCCATCTCAGCAGACACAGATGGTTGAATAGCCTGCACCATCTGCACCGTTTGGCTCTCAAGTATTCATGATGAATGGTTCTGCACCTGTTTTCATTTCTACTCTGTCGAAATATTATACTAGCTCACACTAGGAAATGGTGAAAGAGATCGTTGATGGTCCTCCTCCCCCACCTGTCACTGGTCCTCTTGAGATTGAAAGGCACAGTGCTGAATCCATTGTACATCCACCTTCTAAGGGTGTTCTCTGGAAATCTTCCTATAATCCTAACGCCTGTGTTGCTTAGCATTACAGTATTGTTGAGGATTTAGCATAGGTGCCATCCGCGATGTTCGCATTATAAGTGCTTCATATTTGTCTTTCTCAATGGAAAGCGTTATTATCTGCGATCGATGGGATTGATCCTGCTAATTCTATCCTTCTCACTTTCGACTTAGAGAATTTCGTCGCCCGACTTCCGCACCAGATTGCGCTTGTCATACAAGTTGGTATTAATGGTCTCAACATCCATAGAGCCATTGTGGATGAAGGTACATCCACCTGTGTCATGTCATGTTCTTGCTGGAAGGCCATTAGCTCTCCAGCCCTAACTTCATCACCCAGTGCCCTTGAGGAATTTGATGGAAAGGAATCGAAACCCTTGGGTGTTCTCGCCAGCTTGTCTATCACGTTGCAAGGAAAAACGGTCAATGTTGAAGTAGGAGTAGTTGACGCTAAACTCAATTACAATATTATACTCGGTCGTAGTTGGAATCAAGCCATGCTATGCATTCTTTCCACCCTCTTCCATCTTATAAAGTTTCCACATGAGGGAAAAAATATTACTTTCGACTAGTTGTCATTATTTACCTCGTCTTTTGAGAACAACATTTCATATGTGGTTCAGATTCCTTCTCCCCCCGATAGCGTAGGGCCCAGTCTTTTCAAAGACCCCGCCCTCATGGGAATATTTCCCCTTCCGCCACCAAATACCGTTCAAGTTAATATGATCTCTCGGTCTGATGACCCATGGATTTTCCCTTTACCTGAACAAGTTGATTCATTTGGGGATTCGATGCCGCTTAGTGCAATTGAAATCAATTATTGTGAGCTTGTAGCTACATCCGATTCTCCCCCTTCTGAAGGTGCTCCTTTGAGCATGTCTCTCGACATTTATTCTCAATCCCCCTGGCTCAGAGATGCAGATTCGCCTGATCTTTTGAAAGAAGTGTTTCCATCCGACGAGGCTATCGTGGAAACCATGTCTCTCGAAGACCTACCATGGAGTGACGGGCATCATCGTTCCTTGTTTATGCTTGGCCTCGGGGCAATTTCTAACTATCTTGAGCATTTTGCATCTCAAGTTCCTTCTCTGCCACTTCAAACGCCTATCTTGACTCACGAAGTCTTCACTAAAGGTAACTTGGGTAACATCACCCAGACGATGACTATCGACATTTCTGTGAAACCGGGAATTTTCGAGAACATCCATGTGGGAGTCACTTGCTCTTCCGATGAAGTCCAAGTGTATACTAGCCTCTTTCGCCAATTCCGTGATTTTTTTGCCTCGTCTTATGAAGAGATGCCTAGAATTGATCCCAGTATTGTGGTGCATGAGATTACCACCTACCCCGATGTGAAACCTATTCGCTAGCGACTTCATCCATTGTATCCTCAGAAAGCCGCCACTATAAAAGTTGAAGTTGAAAAACTTCTCAAAGTGGGTTTCATTTATCCAATTCCTCTAACAGAGTGGGTTTCTAACATTGTTCCTGTGGATAAGAAATAGGGAGAAATTCACATCTGTTTTGACTATCACAATATTAATCGGGCTTGTCATAAAGATAACTATCCCATCCCTTTCATCGATCAGATTATTGACGATTGTGCGAGGAGTGAGATTTTTTCCCTTATGGACAGATTTTCTGGCTATAATCAAATCAACTTTCTCCCATTCGATCAACACAAGACCACTTTTATCTATCCTTGGGGAACGTTCGCATATAAGAAACTCCCTTTCGGCTTGAAAAACGCTGGGGCTACATTCCAGCGCGATGTCTTATGATTTTCATGATATTCGTCATATTTTTCAGCCATACCTGGATGACCTTCTAGCTCATTTAGCTGCAGGAAAAGACCACCCAGACCATCTCCACCATATCTTTCTTCGTTGTAGACGTTACAACATTTGGCTCAATCTGCATAAATGCGTCCTTTACGTCTATTCCGGTATACTTTTATGGTTTATCGTATCCAAAGATGGAATTCACCTTGATCCGCTTAAGGTTGAGGCTATTGTTAATCTCCCCTCTCCATCCTCGTTACACTAGCTCCAGAGTCTTCAAGGGAAAGAAAATTTCTTACGCCGTTTTATCCCGAACTACGCCAAAGTAGCCAAAGGGTTCACATGAATTTTAAGGTTGGATGTCCCTTTCTGTTGGGATGAGGTTTCTCAGCAATATTTTAATACACTTAAGACCTTTCTTGTCAACGCTCCTCTATTACATCCTCCGAATTATCATCGTGATTTCACCCTCTATCTAGCTGCCGCCTTCAGTACGATCGCAATGGTTTTGGTTCAAGATGATGATGATGGTAACGAGCATGTCGTTTACTACTTGTCTTGAAACATTCTCGACCCTTAAATGCGTTATGCACATGTTGAGAATTTAGCGTTAACTGCGGTCCAAACTGTCCAGCGTTTTCGTCATTATATCCTTTTACGCATGGTAACCGTGATTTCTGATTGTAACCCCATGACCTATATTTTGTCTCGACAGTTACTGGGGGGCAAATAATCAAAGTGGATTGTTATCCTCCAAGAGTTTGATTTGGAATTTACTACCGCCAAATCGAATAAATCAGTCGTTTTTGCTAATCTGATTTGTTCTCTCCCTGCCGACTTTGCTCCTTCTTATTCCGAGGATCATATTCCAGATGAAACTCTTTTCTTGATTAGCACCCTCTATCCATGGTACAGTGATATCATTGAGTATCTCCAGATTTCTACTTTTAGGTCTGAGTTGACGAAATATTCCCAACGCCACATTCAGCATCAGTCGCAACCTTATCGTATTATCGGAGATACCCTCTATCGTGTTGGAGTCGACTCTGTACTCCACCGATGTCTGACCCTTGAGGAAGTTGAGAAATTTTTAAATCACTGCCACATTGGTGCCTATGGTGGTCACATGTCAGGTTATGCCACCGCACAGAAGATCCTTCGTGCTGGCTATTTCTGGCCGTCCATTTTTAAAGACTGCATTGTCGCAATACACAAATGTCATGCGTGCCAGATATATCAATGTAAGATGTGTGCACCACCTATTCCTTTACACCCTGTCATTACCGTTGGTCCTTTTGCCAAATGGGGCATTGATTTTATGACGTGTAACCCTCGCTCGACTGGAAGGCATGCCTATATTATCGTCACCGTCGATTTTTTTACAAAATGGGTCGAAGCAATGCCTACATTGGCTACAGACGGTAATACAACAGTGCAATTCATATTCAATCATGTTATTTCTCAGTTTGGTGTCCCTCAAGCCATCGTTACCGATCATGGTTCACATTTTTGGGACTATATGATGGTGGAGCTGACGTCTAAGTTGGGTCTGCGTCACGACAGCTCAACGCCATATTACCCTCAAGATAATGGCCAAGTTGAAGTCATAAAAAAATTTCTTGTTACGATGCTTTAACAAAAAATTGGGATCCATAAGTCAAATTGAAATCTCATGTTGTTTTCAGCTCTATAGGCTTATCGAACGTCGATTAAGAGTGCAACCGGATTCACCCCATTTCAGTTGGTGTATGGTTTGGAAGCTACTCTTCCAATTGAATGTGAAATCCCTTCACTCAAATTAACTGTGGAATTATTGCCTAATACTTCACCTGAGGAAGAGCATCTCCTCTACTTAGAGAGATTGGATGAAACTCGTCGCTTAGCTGCTTTGGTCATTGAAGCACAAAAGAAGCGAGTCAAAGCTCACTTTGACCAAACAGTTTCCCCTCGTTCTTTTATCGAAGGCGACCTTGTTCTCCTATAATACCAAAATCATGACAATTTGGGGGCAGGTAAATTCCAACCCATGTGGCATGGGCCCTACATCGTTAAACGTGTGTTACAGAATGGGGCTTATGAGCTTATTGATTATGAAGGTTATCCATTAGCATAGACTAGAAATGGGTTGTACCTGAAAAGGTATTATGCTTGAGTCATTCATGCATGATATGTGTACATAGGTGGTTTTTTCATTTTTGTGCATATTTTGGTTTGATGTGCTTTGTAAGCTTTTTTCTGCTTATTGGGTCTTGTTTGTTATGAAGATGTCTATTACCCCTTATGTCGGTTTCGCGAATGGTGCTTCCCACAGTACTAGGAACTTGTCTTCGGTAGCCTGGGTAATTTATGATCATGTTGGTGAGTTGATTAACCTACAAGGTATTTTTCTAGGACCAACTACAAATAATGTCACTGAATATAGTGTTTTTTTGGAAATATTAACCGAGGTAGTTAACCTCGGCATACGCGCATTGCTTGTAAATCTAGATTCACAGCTTCTTGTTCTTCAACTTAACGGTCATTATTCGGTTCGAAACCCATGCATTTTGAGATTGTATTTACGTATTCGTTTGCTTGAAAGACATTTTTATTTCATCACATATCAACATATACCAAGAAGAATGAATACATTAACTGATGTAATAGCTAACATTGTCCTAGATATAAATTTGTGCAATTTATAAAACATCATCATATGTAAATAGACCCATGTAGAAAATATATGTATATATATCGATTGCTTGCATTGTGTGCATCATAAAAACCCAAAAAATATATATGTATGTTTCAGTTACATCCCGAGACAACATGTCTCTCAAAATGTGCGGAAACAAAAGCCTATGTGCCTAATCAGTGTGGTGCTCATGATAGCATGTCACCGCTGGTACCAACCGCCTTAGCAAGCGGTGGATACGACTCGGCACCCCTATGGTATGCCCCTGATAGGCTCGAGGAACATCATCAAATTGAGCATAGTTCAGAATCCCACGAGCGATCCCCTCCAGATTTTGTACTATCTCCTCCTCGTTGCCCTCGCCATGAGGATCGAAATCGCGAGGAGTCTGCCTTGCTATTGGTGACATACCTGCAGGTCTCTCTGGGCCAACATCTGCATACATATACGATTAACTGTTAGAACATACAAAAAAATTATAAACTCATGAAAATAAAAAATGAGTCTCACCTAGCTCTTCATCCCAATCCTCTCCCTCCAAGAGCGGGAGGTCTGGATCACTGGTGAAGTTTGTACTAGAATAGGGCCAATCCTCCATGACAATCAGTTGTCGACGGATCCAATCAAATAATTCTAGCCTCCAAGACATCTGTTGGCCGCCCCCTGCTCTAGGCATCAACGTAGCCCATTGGGCCATCCGTGGTTCTCTAGGTGGTGGCATCGGGACAATGACCTCCTGGCGCTGGAATATCGGTAGTCGTTCCAAGAAAAACGATACCAAGATTTATCCATACCCAAACTATTTCAGTTTGGTGTTCTTGCACTTGGTTAGTTGTCGCTTCATGTTAATAGTCATGGCCTCTGCCCAATTATAGAGAGTCGGGGTCAGGCAGTCTACGGCAAGAAGTAGTTGTGTTTTTGTGGCCTCATGCGGTTCTTGCGATCCTGTAGCCCGCATGATAGTGTGCAGCACTACCTTTAGTGTGAGATCTGGGATGGTTTGAATGTCAACCTTTCCACTCCTTGATCCTTTTCGTGCCTCTTGGCACACCCTGTCAATCACCATCCCCATTCTCTCTATGGTGGGGCAGGTACCGGGCATGATAGGGACTGCACCCCTCCACGATAATACTGTGATAAAATAGACATTGAAAACTTTGATTTCAAGTTCCTGATCTCGAAGCACAAAATTTTCTTGGTCTTCATCCCAGATGCTTATCAAATACTAAAGCAATTCTGGCTAAGCCCGGTGGCACGGTGTTAGGAATAATTTCATTAGCCCATAATCTCTAAGGGCATCCATACATCGTTTATTCTCCATGGAAATTTCATGTTCCTCACTGTGTTCCCTCTCTTTCCACTCAATCACCATTTTTTCTGCTTGGTACCTACACACATTGTTTATATGAGAATTTTTAGTCCACTTGGGCATCAAAATTTGCAAGCAAGTGATTGCATTTTCCTTAAATGTATGCGGATTTTTAGGTTGCATGGTTGGCGCAACTATTTCGCCAACAGTCGTGCCAATGGGTGCGCCCTCTGTGTAGAAAGTGGGCGATTGGCGCGGGTCCGTACCCGAAACCCGCGCCAACCGCGATGCCCTAGTTTTGATAAATCCTCCTCCTAGGAAATCAAAATGACATGTACAGGGAATGAAATTTAGCTTAAAATATGGGAAATGGTGTCAGCTCTTACCTGATACTGACGGAATTGAGATCGATTCACTGGATCACTCGCAATCGTCACTGCGATATCGCAAAGCACAATGGGTCACTGTTGCTCCACAAAGAGGTAAAAGTGAAAAGAAAATAATTTTTACCACTTATGGCATTTTATAACTTTTCAAGATCTTAAATTAGGTTTTAGAACATATTTGTCGATTATTTTATCATATTGTTTTCAAGAAATGGGTTTTACATGTGTCTCTTGTGCAGCAACAGGCTTTTCACATGGTTATGACGAAGTCATGAGTTGTATTTTATACTTTTTCGGACTCGGTAGAAACACAAAAAAGTCACTACTGGAGTCATCTTTCAGCTCTTTTCTGACTCTCTAAAACTAAAAATATTTCTGAGATGCTTTTCGTTTTGAACTCGTTAAATGGCTGCGAAACGATATCTACCCAGTATATGTTTACTCCTTTTTTGGGCTAGGATAGATTATTTACGAAAAAGGAATACCTTAGCCTATCACGACTAAGAGGTCCTCTCGGATGATGTTTTCTACCTCTACGGATCTGAGAGACTATTTACGAAAAGGGCCTTGTTGGATTTTTCTTTTCCACTTTCTTTTCAAACTCTCTAAACATGAAAAGATGACGAGTTCTCCCTTTGTTGGACTCGTTAAAAATTGATGACATCGGACTCCGTTGTTATGACGTTACCCGAGTTCCTCCTTCCTAGGGCTCATAAAATGTACTGGGTTGGATTTTTCCAAAGGAAAAACTTACATCACAAGCATATGCTATCCCCTTCAAGCTTGTTTTCAAAAATAATTGGGGTACTCGCCAGAAATGGTGGGGGAAAATGGAACCAGATTGTAGTCGGGTTGGCAGTATGTCGCTCTTGAACATGGAACTTGTCTGCATTCGTGTCGAGTTGGGGACATCTCACTTCATCATTTGTTTGCCTCCATGGGTTTGGGTAATCTCTTTTGACCGCTCATTTTCTCTTTGCCACATCACCATGACCTCAGATCCCTTGATGCCAAATACTGCCAAATCCAACGTCGTGTTGCCGATATGTTGAAGAGAAGTTTTCCTCTGAATTTTTCAACCTCCCTCTGATTTTCTGTTGGTCCTGATTCACAAACATCATATTCCTCTATCCCGTGTCGATGATGTGGGAAAAATTATGGCCAACCTTCAATCAGGTCACTTCCTGTCGACTTAGCTCATCATCTAGGAATCTGATCTAGAGACTCCTTTTGGTACCTTGGAGCCTGCATGCCTCAATGGCAGGTTCTTCACATTCGACACAAGGTCCACATCATTGGCCTTCGATCAACTGACTTTGCGGGTGTTCGACGTCAGATCAATGTTCACATCATGTGAATTGTACCTTTTGTACCTTGAGAGCCATTGTCATTATTGGTGGTTTCTCTCACGTCTGTTAACGACTTTCATCATTAACTGGTAATCAGACAATTTTCTTGCATGTTCGACTTCAACTCACATATTCGCATGCTCGAATTTGAACTTTGTTTGGGTCAAGATGGAGCACAAGACCCTGGGTTTTTTCTGATGAAATCCAGGCTGCGGATTCTTTATGGATTACTATTACTTATTACATGACTCTTCTGATTGGATGGTTGTGACCATACCTAAGTCCATTTTTTGATCTTTATTGTTGGATGGTGTGTCCATACCCCGGATCTCATTTTGTATGTACTCCATTATGGATGGTTGTGCCCATGCCACATGTCATGTATTAGATATATCAGTTGTATTTGTACCTGCAAGTTTTCTGACAGCAGTGTTTGGCTCGAATGCGTTCTCATAAATCATTTCACCCCTCCCTCTCTCTTGGACCTCATGCTTTAGGGGGCATATGTTACACAACATTTTGTCACCGTCCCTGCAATCCATCACCCCACATATTGGAGGTTCATTACTGTGACTTGTGAGAAGTGTCATACTTTGCAAACACCTTCTTTGCATCCTTCTGCATAAGGACATCATTTCTCTTGTAAGACATTTCCTCAAGAAAGCACACAAAACCTATGTTTTGGCCTTGGCACGGGTTTCCAGTTCACCCCTCATGCCAATGTGGTAGATTTTTACTGGATCTCGCGCCACCTAGCACTCTATCTCAATGTAGTGCCTGCACCAGCTGTTTTAGGAATGTTTTTTAACAAATAGAGGCGGAAGTTTCCTTCTAACCACCTCAGGGATGAATCACTGGAAGTGGTTAAGTTGATTAGCCATGGATCTCCCTCTTTAAGTAGTGGTTTCCACCTCCCATGGAACGCTCCTTAAAGATAGGTCTCCCTTCCATAATTATAGGGATCCTAACCTCTTCCTCTCTCTCTATAAAAACAAGCCTTCTCCCTTTATGAAAGCTAGTTGAACATATAGCCAAGGAGCTGAACTTAGAGAAGGATACTATAGCTGAGTAATTTCCATTGAGAAGGTAGAACCAAGGAGAACTCTATGGAGAGAGTCCCGTCTGAATTCCTGACGAGCCTTTGTGAGACGCGCTCCGCTTGAACCTTGTTGGAGGAGACTGCAACACCAAAGCTTGGTTGTACTATTCCTTTCACTTATCAATATACTTGACTATGGTGTTGGTTCCATCATTGTGTTATGTTGTTTATCTAATGCAATTGATTTAGTCCTCTTCGACTAACTAATAGTTACGAATGTGAATTAGTATGTTGTATATCGTCATTTTTTCTTGTGTGTGTGCAGGTGTCCGAGCGTGAAAGCGAGCAGACCGTGATCTGTCAAACCAAGAGTGAGAGGCAGCCACTCTTTCCGACAACAACAACAACGCAGTACCTCCGTTAAGTCATCTATAGAATCTTCGTCCATTCATTAACTAGGAATCAATATTATATCTTGTCTCGTTTGTGGCTAGACCCACTCTAGGGCTAGTGGGATCGCCTCTATCTGCAGAGGGGATTTACCTCACCAAAATATGGTAAGGGCAGAGTTGCGTGAAGAAGATCCTAGCATGAATATTGTCACTAGAAGTGGTGCAACCACTCGCCAAGATAAAGGAAAGAAGCTGGAAGCTCATCTTTGGATTCAAAAGGCACCTTAGAAAAAGGATGGATTCTATTTACAATGCAAAAAAGACACTTTTGTAGAAGAAAAGAAGGGGTTTGCAGATGCAGGCACATCAACATCAAGTAGACCTATGGATGTGGTAGGAGTAGATGAAGAAATAAAGCCATGTTTACAATCTTGCATCAAACTATTGTGCAACAAGAAGGCAGTGGATAATCTTCAAGCATTGATAGATAACTGCGCAGAAAAGGAACATCCCAAGATGGAACAAAAAACTGTCAACAAGATATATAAGAATAAAATAAGAACTGGATGAGAGATGCGCTTGACTGCTCATATCGATGCTTATGAGATGGATCAGGTCATTTTAGATTTAGCATCTGATGCAAATGTCTTACCTAAGAAAACTTGACAGCACATGGGAGAGCCTAAGTTGGAGTGGTAAACTATGCAGTTGTGCAGGGCGAATTAACAGAAAATCATTCCATTAGGAAGACTCTCACAGGTGGTACTATATATTCAAGGAGTTAAGGTGCTTTTAGATTTCAAAGTCATATAGATTGTGGATGATACTAATCCTTATCCTACGTCATTGGGTTTAGATCAGGCTATTGATATGGATGGGATCATAAATATTAAGAGGAAAAGTATGGTATTTGAGAACAATGGAACCAGAGTTGTAGTTCCCTTAGATCCTGAAGAAGGTGCAATATATAAATAATCAGTGCATGCAGACGACGATGTTGAACATATCTATAAGCTGACTGTGCGCGATGATGATTGGATCAACCTGCCATCTGATGGAAGGCTTAATTGGGAAAAATATAGTTCCTACTTCTCATATTCAGATGAAGAGTTGGATAATTGGCAGAACCAATTACATGAAGTATATGTGATGCATTTCAACCGAGTGACCAGATCCCTTCACTGCATATCATCAGAGGTATGAGAATTATTGTATTATGATGGTTTAACTAATGTAAACATGTTTTTAGGAGAACTTGAAAGAATTGTTCCAAAAGGTCAAATATTCCATGCATTGGATATAGTGTTTTTCTCTACTCCATCATGATGGTGTGAGACTCAGAAAGGAAACATGGGAAACTGGGAATAATGTGCTTGAATGATGCAATTGTGCTTTGAATGTCTAACTACTAGAATGGAAGAGATTTATTCTGGGAAGGGTGATCTGCACAGACATCTAGATAAATATACTAAAGTATGGGGCACAGAGCTGAGACCAGAATAGGTACACATACTCACACGTTGGGGAAGGTGCCTACTGATTGGTTCCTGAAAACAAAGCTGCGTCGAGGAACCAATGAATTCTTTGCGCTGACTGAAAGTTTCATTTTTACCTTCAACTTTGAGAGTAGGTTTGATTTCTTGGGAAAATCGCTGCAAGGTATTCAGGAGGTTATATTTGATACTTCCAAGTCAAAGATAGAGCATGCTTCACCAGCATGGCATGCGCAAATGAGGGATATTTTTAATTGCAGAAATATGACAGTTAAAAAAAATGAAGAAGATCCAAGGAATATCACAATCCCTGAATCTGAGGGACAATGCGTAGTTTTTGGGCATTCAATTACATCACTAGATGTCACAAAGCCTCTAAATATTCGACAAGTAAACATTAGTACAGAAGAGAAACCAAAGTTGGCAGAGAATGGAGATTATTGGGATGATTATACAGTGGGAAAGGTTGCAGAGCTGCTGACTGAGTATCAGGACCTGTTTCCTACAAATTTTTCTAAGCTGAAAGGGATAATTGGAGAACTTGGAGTCATGAAGATCAATTTGAAACCTAATGCACGACCTATGAAGTAGCGCCCATATAGATTGAATACAAAATACAAGAAAAAAGTTAAGAAATATTTGGATAAAATGGTTGTTGTAGGAATGATAGAACCAGTGGAGGAGTCTGATTGGGTAAGTCCTATGGTAGTGTAGGATAAGAAGAAAAAATGAGAAATAAGGATTTGTGTGGACCTGTGCAAACTGAATGATGCATGTGGGCATGATTCATTCCCTACCCATTTTCTGATGAGATCCTTGAAAATTTAGGAGGACATGAGGCTTATTCCTTTACAGATGGGTTCTCAGGATATCATCATATTAGAATTGCGCAAGAGGATAGGAGTAAGATGACCTTCGCCACAGAATGGGGATCTTTTGGATAAAAAGTTATGCCATTTGGCTTCAATAATTCACCAACTATCTTCTCGCGCATAGTAGTAACTGCATTCAAGGAGTATATCCACAAGTTCTTAGAAGTCTACTTTGATTATTGAATTGTCCTTGGATTGTTGAAAAAACATGTCTCAAGTCTGCGCCTAATGTTGGATACTTGTAGGAAGTATTAGATATCACTTAATTTGAAGAAGTGCATATTTTGTGTTCCATTCAGGATATTTTTGGGTCATATTGTCTGCTAGCAAGGGTTGATGGTAGATCCCACGAATATCGCAATGATTATTAATCTAGAAGTTCCGGTAAATATCAAACAACTACGCTCAATTTTGTGGCATAAAGGATACTATCAAAAGTTCATCCAAGGTTATGCACTTATTACTGTGCCCATGGAGAAATTTATTAAGAAGGATGTGTCATTCTGTTGGGATGAATAATTTCAAAAGATTTTTTAATTATTGAAAGAAAATATGGTCACTGCTCAAATATTGGTCTTTCTAGATTGGTCAAAGGTGTTTCATGCACATGTTGATGCCTCGTGCATTGCGCTTGGAGCTATTTTAGCACAGCCAGGAGATGGGGAGATCAATCACCCTATTGAATTTTCAAGTAGGAAGCTATCAAGCGTAGAGAATAATTATTCAACAACAGAGAGAGAAGGACTGGCGATGGTTTATTCGCTGCAGAAATTCCGCCACTATCTATTAGGAGGACACTTCAAGATGTTTACTAACCGCTCTGCTTTGAAGTACCTGGTCAATAAGCTTGTGTTGGGGGAGAAGATATGCAGGAGGTAACAGGTTGTTTTTGTTCCAAAAGTATGATTTTGAAGTTATTGTGAAGTCTGAGAGATTGAATGTTGGGCCATATCATCTGTCACACATTGAGAATGGAGAAGAGCCAACTAGCTTGGAAGATGGATTGCCAGGTGCAAAATTATTTGCTATAAAAGTGGTTGATGATCATTTCCATGATATCATTCATTTCTTGACTACTGTACATGCACCCGAGGAGTACACATTGCAACAAAAGAAAGAGCTGGTGGCATGCGTAATTGAATTTAATATCATTTATGTTCAGCTATACAAAATGGGTGCAGATGAATTTTTGCAAAGATATGTGTTAGAATTTGAAAGAGGGGATATCTTAGCTGAATCTCATGGAGGGGTTGTCGAAGGTTACTATGTAGGGAAAGCCACTGGGAAGAATATTTTTTGATCCATTTTATGGCGGCCCACGCTACATAATGATGCATATGCACATTGCCACACATGCGATGTATGCCAAAGGACTGGAAGGACATCGCGCAAAGATGAGATGCCCTTACATCCACAGATGGAGCTGCAAGATTTTCATAAATGGGCCATATATTTTGTTGGACCTATTGACCCTCTAGGGAAGAAGAAAGGTGTGCGTTACATAATCACTACGACAGACTATGTAACCAGATGGGTTGAAGTTAAGCATATAAAGGATTGTAGTGAAAACACAACTGCACACTTCATTTTTGAAAAAATATTGACTCGGTTTGGATGCCCTAAGATTTTGATGAGCGATCGAGGTACGCACTTTTTGAATGAAACCATTGAATCTCTAACTTTAGAATTCCTGATTCATCATCAGAAGAGTATTCCATATCACCCACAGCTGAATGGTGTGGTAGAATCTTTCAATATGATATTGGTTATTGTTCTCACTAAGATTTTCAATGCTAACCCGAATTATTGAGATGTGCGCATACCTGCAGTTATTTTTTTTTATCAGTGTTTTTCATTGATGTCAACCCAAGCAGCACCAGGGGATACCCAGATCTTGCGTGGGAATTTTGACCTACCAAATTACTATATTTTCGAGTCAAGGATTTTTTTTTGGTTTCTACCTGTCGATATGTTTCTGTTGATATATGGCACGCCACGTAATTCTTCACGGTTTGAGAGATATTCATGTTTGAAGTTAGGAACCCAGTTGGTGGGCTAAAACCCCATGGGGTTGTGGTGTTATCACCATAAAAAAAAATCTAAACTTGGATAGTTTACATCGTTCCTAGTCATGGTCTTAGATAGGTGTTGGGTCATTTCATGCTTTAAAGGGTAGGTGATAGGGTAAGAGTCTCAAAAGTCTCATTTTCATATCCAAATAAAGTTTAACAACCTTATTCCATCTCTTAAAGGTCTCACATCCTCTTTAGAAGTCATATCTTAAACCATTTGAAATTTTTTTGGAATTAGCCATGAAACCACATTTTCATAGCGCAGACAATGTAAAAATCCTATTTTGCGCTATGAAAATGCTGCTATTTTCATAGAGAAAATCCCTAAAAATAAACTAAGTGCACTACAAAAGCGCGGATTTGTAGGCAGTCTTTTCAAATCATCAATTCATTCAAATTCCATTAATTTTTCGTTATTAGGTGTCAACTAGGAGTCATGTCTAGGCATGCAACCATTCAAATCCATCATTTTGAATGTAGGGGTCATCATGATAGGTAATTTCAAATTCGAAAGGACTGGCTGGTTTCTTATTGCAGTTTTCATGAAAACATTCAAACAGATCATTTTCGAATGCTAAGCTTATGGTAATCTCTTACCAAAACTTCTCTCATCTATTTTTTCAAGCGAGGTTGATCACCATTAACAACCGAGGATGACTACCATAAGCAAGCGAGGTTGATAAATAGAAATTCAAGCAAGGCTGATTTGTTACATGAATTCAAAGGAAAATATGACAGAAGAAAAGAAAAACCACAGGTTTGGTCATTGTTTAAGAACAGAGCCTAAAATCACATAGGCCCTAGCCAAAGATAAATCAGTGATGGAGGCTTTCAAGAAAACAGGGTGTTGGAGATTTTGTAAAAAATTGCAGGGAGGACACAGTCAACTGTCAAAGGAGTTTTCTCTACATTTCACTGGCTCAAACACAAAAATTAGAATCTTAAACTTGTCAGTAACCCCTGAGATCATAAGCTTTGGTGACATAGATTCCTAGGGGGCAAGATAGATGGTTCAAAAACTTCAAATTTGATATGGAACCATGTAAAGTGTTTCTGAAGCCAGATTTTGCAGAAACAGACTTAACCAAGGCAAATTCAAGGAGCTACATCAAAGACATCTATGCCAACTTGTTTTTCAACATTCAAAGGTATTTTACCTGTGAGGGAAGATATCATAAAGTATATTCATATCATTTTAAACTTCTGTTGCATTTTACTGGCATGATTTATTTGGATTTTCCTTTCTTCCTATATCGAAGTATAGCTAAGATGGAAAATAAAGTGCAAATGAAAACTCAAGGATGTGAAACTTCCCTTTTTCATCATGGTCTAATTAAACTGATAGTTTTACATGAAATTCAAAGGATCAACAGAGAATGGTCCTGATTTTTGTTTTTATGTGGTTTTTGAGTGGAAAGCCAAGATACATGCATTAACCCTAAGGCTAAAGAAACCCCACCAACAGAAACTAGTAAGCCTGTAATGACCAGGTCAAAAAGATTTTTTAAACTGAAACCTAGAAAGCAAGTGAAAGAGCAAGTGAGTAAAGCGTCAGTGGTTATTCTTGAGACTCCTCAACCTACAAAAGAAAAGATAGCTGAAATTAAAGAAATGACACAAGAAAAGTCATCTAACAAATTAGTTCAAAGGAGATTGACTAGAAGTCAAATTGCAAAGGAGAAGGGTAAATCAGTGATCTCAGGAGAAAGTCCAGGCTTAAAGGGTAACTTAAATGATATTTTAGAAGCCATTGATATTGAAGAATCCCCTTTGGTATAGGCATATTTCATAAAATTTGATGAAGGAAAACCTAAGAAGATGAAATCTTCTAAGAAACTGAAATTCGAGGATGAGGTTGCAACATTTATGTTCAAGCCTAGAAAGCCTTTAACCAGACAATATAAAAAGATGCAAGAGTTCAATATTGAGTTAGGGAAAATAGAGGAAGCTTCCACTGTTTAGGAAGATTTTATAGACCTTTCATCACCAATACCTGAACGTGACAAAAACAGGGTATTTTCCACTCAGACAAAAAAAACCAGTTATGAAGAAATGGAAAAAAGGTTGAAATCAACTCATTATGAAATTGCTAGACTAAGGAAGAGAGCAAGAAGGCATGCTACTGAAAAGACAAATTTCAAGAGGATAAAGGCTCTATGGGAACTTGAAAAGGTTTCCAAAATATAAACAATAAGCAGTAAAGATCAATACTTTACTTGGACTGTTCCTGCAATTAAAGAGGCTAGATTTGTGAGAATGATGAATGTTCAGTTAAGGGCTACCAATAGGAAATTGAGGAGGTAGATTGAAGACCTAGAAATACAGTTGACAAAATCTGAAGAGAAGCTACAACAACAATGAAACATGGCAATAAATGATAAATCCTTGAAATAGTTTTGTCATGAATAAAAATATCATTTTTGAAGGATAACATCTTTTATAACTATTTGATGTAGATATCAATCCTTGAAAAATTTTAAATATCCTCAAAACTGTAAATTTTTGGAAAAATTGTGTTAAAGGGAGCATACACAGCAGTTTTGTAGCGCGCTACGAAACTGCTGAAGGTGAATTTTTGGCATTTTATGCATGTCTTTGGGAGGTAAGGACTACTGGTTTTAAAATTTTGGTGTTGTTGGTGGAAAGATCAAGATCACATATGAAGACTCAGATTGAAAAGCGGAAGAAATAATGGTCAAAAGAAGTGTTTTACAGTGATATAAAAACTGCGCTACGAAAAAAGGCTATTTTCGTAGCGCAGTCATGTCTCATCTCCTATCCATTTTTTCGAGGATTTTTTTTGCACAGGTGGAAGGTTGAAGTGTTAATGGGATGTTAGCACATGTCACATATAAAAAATAGTCATCAATGCCAGCAAATCTGTTCGAAGATAAGCATGGAGGTTAAGGTCTAAAAATCAGGAACTCTGTCTCCTGGTTTTTAGGATAGTTAGGTCATGAATCAGCAAGGTTTACAACAAGGCTAGAAGCATCATAAAGGTCGAAGACAAAGATTAGCAGCTGTAAAATAAAGTATTTAAGTTTTAGATAAGGTTGTTTGAAACATGTTTAGATTTTCACTCCTATTTGTATTAGAACTCCTAAAAGACAGTTAGCTGTCAGTTTGTAATTAAGAGCTTTTTTTATGAGTAGATAGGTGTCAATTTTAGAAATTCGAATTCTCCTAATGATGGATCATGGAATCCAAGAATGCAAAGACTCTATATGAAGCATGAGGTCGAATTCCTCAAGGTTGGAATTTTTTATTAGCAAAAGAAGTTTTGTTATTGTAGCAGATTGTATGTCTTTCAACTTAATACAGAGATAATTTTTACTACTCAAGTTTCACAAGGGGCTTATGTGTTTGATATTTCTATGGTATTTTCAATAACCTATTTGCAGTGGTATGAGCATGTGTTACTTATAATTCATTGAATAATGCTCTAACTTCCTTCACATGCTTGTAGACTATGCTTATTCATTGTGTTACTGTTTTCACTTATAAACCTAAACTCCAAGTGCCTTGACTTCCATGTTTAGTTGATTATGATTTTTTGTTGAAGACTACTTTGACTCCATGGCGCAATAGATGTTTTCTAATCAGTAATTCAACTAATTATACATTTTTTGTCCATTTTTATTTCTAGAGTTAGCCATCTAATCATTAATTATAAATCTTAAACCTATTAAGAGAGCCCTCTCAGGTTGAGGAGGCTAAGCCTTAGCCAAAAGTTTGGTTTGAAAGAGTTACTCAGAGTCTACTTAATCAGCAGCCTATTAGGGTCAGATTTTGGTGATAACATGTGGCATGACACTAATCATTGCTTGTGGTCAATGAAAAGTCAATAATTAATAAAAATTTTAAGCTCCTAAAATCCCTCCCACATTCACTTTTTGGAGACCCTCTCAACCTAAGCATTTATATAAATTGTGATCCTCATATCCTCCTCATGTAGGGATTTATCTAATTGAAACAGGTCATCATGGAATTTTCGCTATAACTTTTTTTATATGAATTTTTAGAAGCTTAAATTTTATGAGGAAAATCCAAAATCCCCAGGAATCTCGTGTAAAAATTTGAGATCATTGGTCGCAATAATTTCAGAGATATGATCTGTGGAAGTTAGGGTTTTTGCAAGCTCTTGAACTTCATCTCAAAGAGGTGACCTTGGGAAAATCATCATATCTCTCTATCTCTGAGTATCAGATTGGATTTCTATAAAAAGTGATGGATAGTGCACTGACCGTATCTTTTTGTGTGTCAATTTCAGAGCCAAATGAGGAAACAATGACACATGGCAGATCGTACAATTTCTCTCTAATGAACTAGTCCATAATTAGGTCATTGTGAGAGATTGGCATAACTTTGTCTTGAAGAATCCAAATTGGGTCAGACTTGTGGCATTGGAAAGAAGACTCAAAGGACTACTAAAGGACCCAAAATCACATATTGGGGATATGAAATAACATAGATACACCAGATTCAATATCGAGCTCCTAGAAGGAAAGAAAAAGATAGATCATGTGCTGTCAATGACTATAAAGGACCAGACTTTCTAGGGTAGAAAATCAAAGAAAGGTGTAGAAGAGGTCTAGGGTAGAAAAGAAAAGCAAGGTGCAGAAGAGGTAAGCTCTAGGTAATTATATTATGTATATGCATGTTCATCTCTTAATTGCATTAGGTTCTTTGTATTCTAATTTGTTTTTTTTTTGTTTAGCACTAACATATGCTCTGCACGATGAGGTAAATTTTTCTATTATCATGTCATGGTTATTTCCTTGAAGACTTTTTGCAGGTATTATATATTCATCAAGATAAGACTCAATGCATTATCTAATTTTCTGAAGACTGAGAAAGGGTAGCATGACAAGAGCAGGAATAAAGGTGTAGAACAACATCAAGAAGTTCACCACATGAAGTCTTCACATGGGCAGCACTGCATACAGTCATTGTAAAGGTATCATTGTGTTGAGTCATTATAAAATAATCATCTTAATATTTTTACAAGTGTCTATCTACTAATAATTGAAGAGGTAGTGTCGGGAGGTCTACGATCATCATTATGCATTTGTGTCATAGTTGGGGTTATGTTCTAGTGTGTCTTCTTCTTCTACATCATTCTATATCATTGTAAAGTGGACCATTTTCCTTGGTACGAGAGTCCATTCTTCTTTTATTATTCTATAGGGTGGTATGGTGGTGCTAGTCTGGTGCATGAAGTCACCAACAGGTTAAAGACTGTGAAAAATTTAGGGTGGTAGGGTGGTGCTAGTGTGAGTTATAGCTCATTGGCTGTTGGGGCATCCATTCAGTTGACTACTAAAGAATCTCAGACATTGGAGCGTCCATCTAGTAGGAGCTGGAGAAGAATTCTTTTCTAGATTCTAGGAATTTGGAGCTTTATTTTCGATTGCAGTTGAATATTAAAGAATTATTAGAAAATAATTCAGGTGGATTTTGTCCTAGAGGGGGTTTCCACCTTAAAAATTGTGTGCATTTGTGTTCCTTTTTTTTACTGATATCATTGTACAAACACTGATAATAATTGAAGATTAACTAATCCTCTAAAAGATTAATAATAATACTAATTCAAAGGAATACAAATTAACCCCCCCTCCCAGCAATTCGTATCAAAGCTTGGTTCCTTCAATAGCAGTTTAACAGCTGGAAGGAGGTCACGTAGCATACCAAGAATGGTGTACCTCTATTCAATGAAAATAATTATGCACTCTGGAAGGGAAGAATGAAGGTCTATCTCTTGGCGCAAGGTTACGAAGTATGGGACACTATTCAAAATGGCTTTACACCAACTGCAGATGAACAAGGTAAGAATAATTTGGTAAATGATGCAAAAACAAAGAATATTATTATCAGTGAACTTATTGAATCTGATTATCATAAGGTTTTTGGTTGTAAAACTGCCAAAAATGTATGTGACAAGCTTGAGAATATATATGCAGGTGACTCAAACGTCAAATAAGAAAAGCTTCAAATCTACAGAGCAAAATTTGAGCAACTCATAATGAAAGAAGATGGCAACATTGCTGCATACTTCCAACACGTTGATGAAATAACCAACACTCTGGAAGGATTGGGAGAGCCTGTTGACGAGAATATTATTATATGAAAGATTCTTAAAACGTTACCAAGAAGATTCAACCCAAAAGTATCGGTCTTAGAATACAGTGAAAATTTGGATAAACTCAGCAAAGATGAATTACATGGAGTTCTTGTATCATATTAAATGAGACTTGATGAATAAGAGGGTACTTCACAACTATAAACTATGTTTGTTGCATCTAAGAAAAAAAATAAGGACAAACAACCTTCAAAGGAAAAGATCTGCACCTGCAAGTGTGAAGAAAGGAAGATGATGAAGAAGGTCTTTCAGATGGATAATATTTTTACTTTAAGAGAAAACTAAAAATTGGTAAGGGAAAATTAAAAGGTAAACTTCCATTGATATGTTTCGGTTGTGGTGAGGTTGGGAATTTCCCAACAAAATGTCCGAATAAAAGTGATGGAAAATCAAAAGGAAAGAATGGCCTTAAGAAATTCAACAAGCAAGGCAAAAATAAAGGATTCAAAAGGAACTTTCTCTCTAAAGAAAATAGCTCATCTGCCGAAGAGATAGTGACAGTGAAGAAGGACCCAATGAGAGAGTTCTTTTTATGGCCAAGCACAATAAACAAGAGGTATCAAATAATGAATAAGAAGGGTTGACCATAGAAGAATTTTCTAAGGAGGAAATCAGGCTTATAAAAGAGCTCAAGGCTGAGAAGATCCGTTCTAATACTCTTGAAGAACAAGTTCAAGGTCTCAAAATTGAAGTTTAGGAACAAAAATGTATTGAAAAGTCACTTCAAAATAAGTTGGAAGAAAACAACCAAGAAAGGGAAGCATTAGAAGCCTAAGTAGTCTCGCTGCGTAAGGAAGTGAAGAAGGGAGAAACTATCCAAAACTATGCCAACGGCTCAAGGGAATTGGAAGAAATCATCAACAATTAATGATATTAAAATGACATAACTGGCCTCGGTTACAAAGAAGAAGAAGCAGGACCTTCTACAACAAAATACAATGAACCTATGATATTTGAAATGCATGTAGACTTCATTGGACAAGATTCGCAAGAATAGCCTTGGAAGACAATTCCTCGACGAAGATTTCCATCCAAGTACCGACATAGTTTTCATGGCTATTTTTATTCATGTGAAAAATTTGGTCATAAAGTTGTAGAATGTCGCATGTACCCTAGGAACCAATACAATTCCAAGAGATCTTTCAAATATGAACCTCCCAGGTCTCAACGAAAAATCAATAGATTTGAACATTTAAGAAATAATATGGAATGTTACAAATGTCGAAACTTTGGACACATAGCCAGAGACTGCAGACTTGGAAACTCTCCAGAAGAATCTTCGAAGCCATAGAACAAACAAACATGGAAGAAGAAGAAGACTAATAATTGTGCTCTTGCTCTGCAGGCTCAAAACAACAAAGATGTGTGGTATGTTCATAGCGGTTTCTCAATGCATATGACTGGAGATAGAAATAAATTTTCATCTCTGAAAGAAAATAAGGATGGAACCATGTCATTTGGAAATGATGGATCTTCAAATGTTATAAGATCAGGTACCGTCACTCTTGGAAGAAAAGATGTTCTAGCCAAGAATGTTCTATTGGTTTAAGACATGAATCACAATATGATCGATGTTGGACAAATGTGTGATCAAGGACACACAATGCTATTCAACTCCACAAAATGTGAAAACAGGAAAGGTAGGTATGGTAAAATTTTGGCTACAGCAAGTCGAGCTCCAAACATCATATATGTTATGGATGAAGAAACTAAAGCATGTCTACTAGGTAAATAAGATGAAAGTTGATTATGGCACAAACGAATGGGTCACATAAACTTTGACAATATTATCAGGATAAGAAAAAATGAATCAATACGAGAAATGTCAAAAATCTCAAAACCTTCCAACACACTATGTGAGGCCTGTCGACACGGTAAGCAGACGAAATTTGAATTTAAAAAAAAGAACACTTTACATCACATCCATTGGAATTGATACATACTGATCTATGTGGTCCCGTGAGAACAAAAGGCTTAGATGGAGAATTATATTTCATGTTAATGATAGATGACTATACCAGGATGACAATTGTCAATTTCCTAAAGAAAAGTTCTGAAGAATTTGAGTGCTTTAATATCTACAAGGAGTTGGTCTAAAATGAAACTAATTTGAAAATAAAGTGTCTAAGATCATATAATGGCAGAGAATTCACTTCCAAATTATTTTTGCAATACTGTGACGAAAATGGAATAAAAAGACAATTTTCAACAACATGAACACCTCAGCAAAATGGAGTTGTTGAAAGAAAGATCATAACCGTACAGGAAATCGGTATAAAAATGTTGAAGGACTCAAAATTGGATGAAAAATTCCGGGTTTAAGAAATTGATATGACAATCTTCATTATCAACTAAATTCTTCTCAGAAATAATTGCAACAAGACCCCATATGAATTATGGAAAGGAAAATCAGCTAATGTAAAATATTTCAGAATCTTTGGAAGCAAATGTTATATCAAAAGAGAAGATCAAAAGTTGGGTAAGTTTGAATCACATGTTGACGAAGGTATATTTGTTGGTTACTCACGCAAAATAAAGGCCTATAAATGCTATAATCTAAGACGAAAAAAAATATTGGAAAGCATAAATGTTACATTTTATGAAGATGGTGTTCTAACGAATAATAATCTAGAATCTTTGAAACTTGAGACAAAGCCTGAAAAGGACACATGGAAAATTCTAGAACAAGAAGCAACTATCAACGAAGAAAAATTAAATAATGATCATCAAGATATATCGGAACAACAACAAGAAGCTCCTCCAAAGAGAAAAAAAGAATGTATTCAAAAGAACCATCCATCAAATAAAATAATTGGTGACATAAATGAAGGTCGACAAATTTGTTCATCACAAAAAAATCACATTGCTTTTCTAGCAACCTTTGAGCCTATTAATTTTGAGGAAGCCAACCAGTATGGACATTGGGTAGCAACTATGAAAGAATAATTGGATCAAATCGAGAAGAATAATTGTTGAGCCCCAAAGATGTCCTTTCCTTTCACAAAATTTCACTTCATTCCATTTGTCCTTTATCAGTTATAGGCTTAAAAGATCAATAGGAATGATTAAAGTCACTTTAAGAATGCATGCAATGACTGACTTATTATACTTTTGTGTTTTTGTTGTCATAGTGATTTTTGATCAGACTTAGCTACAGAATGCAGCCATTTTGTAGCTAGTCGCATATTCTGTAGCTATATTTATGTTCACATAGGCTATAGGTGTCATTTTAGGGGAAAATGCATATGGTTGAATTCCAGAACTCTCCTACATCATTCCTTGCCCTCTACGAAGTCTGAGCAAAAATCTGCAAGTGGTTATGCACGTGGAGGAAGCCAAAACTAATAAGTAGACTTCTACAAGGACAAGGACTCTGTAGATGTCTTCAGCAAAGTACGAGTCCTCAATAGGTGTTCTAATTCGATTTTGATTGAAAAAGAAACCTATGCCTATTTCTACTCAATGACAGTTATGTATTTTTCTTATAAGAATAACTCAGTGAACCGAGAGATAGCTAGCTAGTGGATGTTCTATTGTTAATTCTCAAAAACTGTGATACTCTATTTTCTGAGCGTTTTTCCTTTAATGAAAGAAGTAAAAATTTGATACATGATCTGAAGCAATTTTAAGGAGTTGAGGATTCGTGTGCCAATCTGATGGTAGAGGGCCCCTACTTTCCGAAAGGCTTTGTGCATATTTTCTAGATAAGTGATTTTTAACTCCGTTTATTCTTAATTTAGGCAGTTTTCTGAGCATCATGTTTTATGTTTACTTACATCGAATATTACAGTCAATCCTGTTCTCATGAATTGTTCCAATATATCACTAACACATGAATGAGATAGAGTAGTAGTACTTCGGAGGTTAATTGCATTTTAGTTCAGTTCTGTTCATTGTATTTCAAGTTTTATTAGTTAATTTCATTCTAGTCCTGTTAATTAGACTTGAAAGACCCTCATTATTTTACAAGCTTCTCTTGTTCTTAGTCTCTTCTAACACATCATTATCATATGGACAAGAATTAGTTATATCATTTTGAGTTCTTAACTGTTCTGCAATTTATCATAATTTTACAAACAACCTTTTTCCAAAGTTATTCTAAGAGATCTCTAACCCTTGAATGAGGTTTAATAGTGACATTTTGAGTTGCAGAATGGGTTAATTCTAGCGTCATAAGTTATTTTAGCATAGTATTCCTTACTATATTGTAGATAATCTTTTCTCAAAATGTTCCAACAAATTTCTAACAATGGATGAGATTTTCTCTGTGATATTTTAAGTTGTTGTTTACTAAAGAGAACTTCATTACATCAAACTTATTCTATTCACAAGTTTTTCCAACATACCTCTAATGAAATGAATTGGACTGAGTTAATGTTATGAGTTACTTTTCTTGTCAAGCTTTACAATCTATGGATTAGAATTTTCTGTTCTTAGGTGCCATACACAGTTTAGAGTAGATTTTGTTCTGTTTTTAGTGTGATCAGTAACTTCTCTTTGCCAACAATTTAGTTCTTTTCCTCTTAGCACAAAAACACAAAACCAAAAACACTAGAAAAAAAACTAAACACAATGAAGTAGGAAGAAGATACCTAGGCACATATAGTGCACTTCACTTCAACAGTTTACTAGCCTTGGTTGGAAAATTCTGACATCAATTTAGGAACACTAAGTTGAGCAGAAATTTTGGCGTTGTTGCCGGGGAAGTGCAACTAGGTAGCCTTGTTTCTTACCTCCCAAAAATAATGATATGCGTAGAGAAAGAGACTCAAGGGGTAGATTCATAAGAAGAAGAAGCTTTATTCCTAGAACACCACTTGTTCCACCAAGACCAAGAGGCAGCACACCTCCAACTCAAACCCACATCCCATACTTTACTGATCATAGACTTCCAGAAGACTTAAGATCAAATATTCCATCAGAAATACCTTCCACTTCATCCACTGAACCTATCCTAGAAGAATATTCAAGAACCCCTGCTAGAGACATAAACTTTTCCACTTCCACAGGAGAATGAACCATGGCAGAAGAAGGGAGAGGAGGATTATTTAATGGAGAACATACACTATTTGGAGGAGGTAGAGGTAGAGGTAGAGGTGAAGAAGGAGGCAGAGGAAGAGGTAGAAGGGAAATGGGAAGCTCTTTTGGGTTTCCCATAATAGATGAAGAAACCAATGCAACTATGAAAAACATTTCACCCTCTGTCCTTCCAAAATTTTATGGACTCAAAAGTGAAGATCCTGAAACCTTCCTATTTGAATTTGAAGTCCTATGTAGAACCTATGATTACTTACAAGATGCCCAAAAACTTAAAATATTCCCTTCAACATTGAAAGGAGCAGCATTAAAATGGTTTATGAGTTTGATCAACAGTTCTATTAGGACATGGGAAGACATGAAACATGCATTTCTAGAGAGGTATTTGGATTACTATATGCCAATCAACCATAAGGAGGAAGTGTTTAAAATTCTACAAAAAGAGGATGAAAATCTGGAAGATTTGTTGGAGAGGTTTAACTATAACATCAAAAGAGAAACAATGGAAAACTTAGACCAAGATACTTTGAAAGCTCTCCTGTTGAAGACAATTAGGGATGAATGGCTAGATATCCTTAATATGATGGGAAAAGGGGATATATCTCAGCTCACATTACCTGAAATAGCTGAATTATGTATCAACCTTTCAGGAGGGAAATCTAAAACTGTAAAAGGACCAAGAGACCCTGCTCTTGCAAGGGAAAGTAAGTATGCTTCTGGGACAGTAAGTAGGGCAGAAATAGGAAATATGCTTGATGAATTCAAATCTGACATTTTAGGGAGTCTTAGTGAAAAAATAGACACCCTTAAATTACAAAACAAGAAAAAAGTTGAATCTGATGCCTTAGCAATATTTTGTCCCAAATGTAGAAAGAAGCATGCCTTGAGAGAGTGCCCTTTGGATGCAAAAATAGTAGAGACTTGTGTAATTTGTTCAAAAAAACATGAGACCAAGAGTTGTCCTTCACTTCCTGGTCTTAAAGCTGTCTTTCAAGAAGAAACCCCTACAAATTCCACAGAATCTCTCAATTTTGTCTCTAGGAGGCCTTGGAAAGGACCTCAAACACAAGGATTCCATGATCAACTGTATAATCAAACCCCACCAAATTGGAATTCTTGGCAGAAACCTTGGCTCCAATTCCAAAATCAATCTCAAAATTGGGCACAAGGAGCACAAAATCCCTATGGAAGATACTCTCAGTACTATCAATATCCACCATCCTATCCACCATATCCACATTTCCCTCCTCAACAAAATCCTCAAAATCCACAACATCAAAATCCACCACTTCCATTACCATTTCCTCAGAAAAAAAAATCAGTTAGCTGCCCAACCATACCAAACCCCAACAATAAAAATCCTCAGAACACATACATGATATAAGGCCAACAGTTTCCAACCTATTTGATTACTCCTTTAGACCTTAATGATGTTCAACTTAGGTCTGGAAGAATACTTGAAAAGAAGAAACCTTCTGTAATCATACAAGAACAAAACAACTATGAGGAAGATTCTCTACAGGTAAATAAAAGTCTTGAAGAAGACACATATTTTGAATACCCAAATATTAAAAAATCAAAACAAAAAGAACCAATAATTTCAACTCCTATATTAGAGCAACCATCAACATCTACCTCTACACCTCCCTTTCCAGAAAGATTACAAATTGATAGAGGTGTAGAAAAACAAATTATGGTGCCTAATTATGATTTCCTAGATGAGCTAAGGAATGTTTTTATTAAGATCCCATTATTACAAGCTATCAAGGAAATTCCAATTTTAGAAAAAAAAATAAAGGAGTTGAGCATGAAAAAAACAAGAAAAAGAATCAAAGAGACAAAGAAAATTCAACTGGCAGGAAAAATAGCAGATATCATGATGGGTAAGATTGCCATTCCAAAGTATCTAGACCTGGGAAATCCAGTTGTTAAAATACACATCAATGGAACTGAGATCCAAGACACACTTATTGATTTAGGAGCAGCAATCAATATCATGAGTAGGCAAATAATGGATAAACTAAAACTTCCTAATCTTCTTTTTACACCCACATTATTACAATTAGTAGACAAATCTGTGATCAAACCTGATGGGGTAATAGAAGACATTCCAGTGTCCCTAGATTCTTGGGAGTATCTTGTGGATTTTATGATCCTAAATCCTAAGAATAATCTAGGAGGGCATCCTATCATATTAGGAAGACCTTGGTTAGCTATAGCTGATGCTTTAATTAGCTGTGGATCCGGTGATATGTACATCTCTGATGGTAGTTCAACCAAGAAATTTACCTTGTATCCTCCAGCAAAAAAAATTACAGAATTAGATGATACTCAATGGATTGAGGATGAAGAAGACATACAACCTCTCTTCACAATTTCAGAAATGAGTGAAGATAGCCAGATTCTAAATACCTTAGAAAATTTTGAATCCTCTTCGGAATACAAACATGAACAATTTCAAGAAGAATCCAACATTGAGTTTTTATCATCAAGACATATGTCTCTTTACTCCATGGATAAATTTGGCAGCTCTACAATTAAGATATTTCTAGGTAAAACTTTAAACATAAACAAGAACCTAGAGAAATCTCAACAAGAAAAGCTAGTCAAGATATTACAGAGACATTCTTCTGCATATGCATGGGAGTACACTGATATGAAAGGGATAAGCCCTAAGACTTGCACTCATCACATATACATAGAGGAAAATTGTAAACCAATCAGACAACTTTAGAGACGAATGAATCCAAATCTTAGGGAGATTGTTAAAGAAGAATTGCAGAAATTGTTAAATGTCAACTTTATCTATCCCATTTCAGATATTCAATGGGTTTCTCATTTGGTAATTGTGCCAAAGAAAAATGGTAAATGGAGGGTATGTATTGACTACCGGGAATTAAACAAAGCTACTCTTAAAGATCATTTTCCCCTACCTTTCATAGATCATGTGTTAGATACATTAGCTGGCAAAAATTACTTCTCATTTTTAGATGGGTTTAGTGGTTATAATCAAATTCAAGTAGCACTTGAAGATCAAGAAAAAACCACATTTACCTGTCCTTCGGGTACCTATGCTTACCGAGTATTTCCATTTGGACTATGCAATGCACCTGCAACATTTCAAAGGGAAGTAGTAGGAATATTTTCAGATCTAATACATGATTTTGTAGAGGTATATATGGATGATTTCACAGTATATGGAAACACATTTGAAGAAGCCTTAGAAAACTTGGAAAAAGTGTTAAAGAGATGTAAAGAAGCAAATATTTCACTAATTCATGAGAAGTGTTTTATGATGTTTACTGAAGGAATTGTTTTGGGGCATCACATTTCAGAGGATGGGATTAGAGTTGATGAGTCAAAAGTTGAAGTCATCTCTAACTTATCTTTTCCAAGTTGTCAAAAATATGTTAGGAGTTTTCTAGGATTTACAGGATATTATCAAAGGTTTATAGAAAACTTCACCAAGATAGCATCTCCACTTTTCAAATTACTTACCAAGGACTGTGAATTCAAATGGAATCCTGATTGTCAGTTAGCCTTTGAGACCCTGAAAACAAAAATCTTTGAAGCGCCTATTTTAAGGGGATCTAACTGGAAATTACCTTTTCATATTTCAACAGATGCCTCAAATATAGCTTTAGGAGCAATATTGGGACAAAAAGACCTGATTCCTTATGCCATCTACTATACAAGTAAAAATTTGACTCCTTCAGAGTTAAATTATACTGTAACTAAAAAAGAGTTCTTAGTAGTTGTTCATGCCATAAATAAATTCAGACACTATATAACAGGCTATGAAACTTTTGTTCACACAGATCACTCTGCAATTAAATATCTAATGAACAAATCAATTACTAATGGCAGAGTCATAAGATGGTTATTGCTTTTATAGGAATTCAAAATTACCATTCTAGATAGGCCTAGGAAACAAAATACAGTAGCTGATTTCCTATCTAGACTCCAAAAAATTAAAGACAATACTCCAGTTGAAGATCAATTCCCTGATGAATATATTTTTTCAATTTCTACTCAAACTCCTTGGTTTGCTGACATTGCTAATTATCTAGTTCAGGGAAATTTTCTTCAATAATGAATGCAAGAGACAAAATAAAGATCATTTATGACAGTGAAAAATATTCATGGGTTGCTAATGAGTTATTCAAAACAGGTCCAGACTTTATCATTAGGAGATGTGTTCGAGAAGATGAGATGCCTGAGATCCTCAAGGCATGTCATGATGAACCTTGTGGTGGACACTTTGCTGATAAAAGGAAAGCTTATAAGATCCTTCATTTAGGATACTATTGGCCATCCCTTTTTAAAGATGCTAAAGAGTATGTCAAAAGGTGTGACAGCTGCCAAAGGGTAGGGAAACCTTCTCCTTCAGGTGAGATGCCATTGCAGCCTCAGGTACATATTGAACCTTTTGAGAAATGGGCTTTAGATTTTGTAGGACCTATTAGTCCTCCATCAATACAAAAGAAATATATATTAGTTTGCACTGATTATGTTACCAAATGGGTAGAGGCCAATCCATTACTTTCTGCTACTGAAGCATCTGTAGTTAATTTTATTTTTGAGGATATTTTTACTCGTTTTTGTGTCCCAAGAGAAATTGTTACAGATCAAGGAGCTCAATTCACATCAAAGCTAGTGGAACAAATGGTGGAGAGGTACAAAATCAGACATAGAAAATCTACTCCCTATCATCCACAAGCAAATGGTCAAGTGGAATCTACTAATAAGGTCATTGAAGGGATCCTAACAAAGACTGTTCATTTACATAGAAGAGATTAGGCAGACAGGCTTCCTGAAGCCTTGTGGGCCTATAGAACTACATGGAGAAGCATAACAGGTCATACTCCTTATGAACTTGTTTATGGAAAACAAGTCTTGTTTCCCATAGAGTTTCAGCTTCAAACTTTTAAAATGGCAGTCCAACTAGGACTTGATCTATCAAAAGCACAAAAGCATAGATTGGAGCAGATTAATGAATTGGATGAGATCAAACAAGATGCAGTCCAGAGAACAAATATAGTCCAACAGAAAAGGACTAGATGGCATGATAAGTACATTAAGGAAAAGAAATTCAAATAAGGTTACTGGGCCCTCTTGTTTGATTCAAAGTTTAAATATTTTCAAGGTAAATTTCAAACACATTGGCTTGGGCCATATGAAATTGTGAAATTTTTTGACAATGGAGCAATAAAAATCAGGACAATAGATGAAGATGAGGTCACTTTTCTTGTAAATGGTCATAGATTGAAACTGTATCATAAGCCACTTTCAAGAGAAGAATTTTTCAAGAGATTCCAAGAGAATAGTGATGTGAATTTAATGAAGAAGAATCCTTCTTCTTCATCAACTTAATTGTATTTTCTGAAATCAGATGCATGAAAAAAATATATATATATAAACATGAAAACTAATCATTGATTAGCATGTTTATACAGAAAATATAAAGTGAAAATCAGAATCCTTCTGACACTTTAGCTTTTCAAAATTTCTCTTTTCCTGCAAAGCAACTATCATAAAATCATAAGTGCAGGCCCACTTTACATATCACATTCCACTTATGATCCATTTCACTCCATAATATCTCACTTCATTCATATTTAATTCACTCCATTCATCCATACTTCATTCACTCCATTTCATGGTCCATTTCATTTTCATTTCAGATTTTCAAAATTGATCTCTTTCTACAATTGAGTATTACAAATCATAATTTGCAGGCCACTTTTCATATTTCATTCCACTACACATTTATGATCCATTTCATTCCATCATATTTCACTTCACTCATGCTTCATTCCACCATATTTCATGATCCATTTTATTTCATTTCATACTACATTCCATCCATGTTTCAAATCGTTTCATTCCATGTCTCAAGTATTTTACAGGTACATTCTGTAGCCAGATATTCTGCAGCCAGATATTTCGCAACCAGACATTCTGCAGCCATACATTCTACAACCAGATATTCTGCAGCCAACTATCCAGCAACCACTTGTTGAGCAACAAATTGATCCTGCACACCTGTGTCAAATCAAAGGGATTATGAAGACTGAAAGATCAATGATTTTCAAATGAATACAAAGCATATTAAAACAACAACAAAAATCAAAAGAAGGGCTACGGTAAAATTGTGAAATTATTATGATAACAAATTATGAAAGTTATAGTATGGTTAAGTCATATGTATGTTTCATAAATTTATTTTGATTATTCGTATTGATCAAGCCTATCATAAAATCCTTGGACAAATCCCTTCCATTCCACCATATCAAATCATCATTTATTAAAAATTAACGGTTAGTACTTGAAGTGACCTATTAGGTCACGTCACTAACCCAAAATATTTAGTGATGATTTTGAAATCCTCATGGGATTTCTCCGCGGTCTTTTACTTCATGATAGCTCTCAAACTCATTTATTTGTATGATTTACCCTCATCGTATTTCACTCATTCCATATCCACTTCATGTCATTTTTTCGTAGCCCATTCCTGTCTGCAGAAACAGAGAAGTCATCTTTGGGGTGAAAACAACCTTCTATAGCCATTTTTACCTTGAATAGGAGAGCAGTAACGGAGCAATAAATTGAAGATTGAGAAAATAAGCCATGGGACTCATTGTAAGGTCTGAACCAGCCGAAACCAAATATCTAGAAGGTTACCCACAAATTAGAGAGATGTTACAGCAAGTTGGATGGCTACAGTTTTTAGAGAAGTTGAATGGGTTTCATAAGGAGGTCACCAAGTCATTTGCCCAGTCATTCAACGGGTCAGAAGTTGAAATAGGTGATGTCAAGTTCATTATCACAGAATCCTTTATAGCAGAAGCAGTAGAGTTATCAAGGCAAGGTGAACGATGGTTCAAAAACAAGGAATTTCACAATGAAGCATGGAGGTAGATGCTAAAAACACCAGGTATGGATATCTCATTTTTCAAGAAAGGCATTCCTAGTTCAACCTTAGAGAATAAATGGCGAAATATGTTGCTAATTCTGCAAAAGTTTATAACTTGTGAGGGAAGTTTTGGCACCCTATATGTTTATCACATTCGAATTATGATGAATTTCCTAGATGAAGAAATCAATTTTCCCTTTTTCTTACTCCATAGCCTAAAGAGGATGGCTTCTAATGTCCAAAAAAAGGGTTCAATTCTTAGAAACCACCTTGTATCACCATGGCCTAGTTAAAATCCTAATTGAGCATCATTTGAAAAAGGTGCGAGACAGTTGGGATGAGTTCCTCTTAAGGAATCATTTTGAAGAACCTAAAGAAACTCCATCTGAAGGAAAACTTGTAAGAAGAAGCAGGAGAGGAAAAATTTCCAAATCTGTTGAACTTAAAACTGGTAAATCCATACAAGAAGACAGTGAGAAGATTATCTCTGAAAATTTGGCTGAAATCAAGAAACAACTTAAAAAGGAAAAGATAATAAGGAAGTATGCTAAGGAGAGAGGTGAGGGACCATCTAAACTAAGAAGAAGCCATAGGCTTAGAGGCATATTGAAGAAAACAAGAGTTAAGAAAACATGAATCATAGATATTGAAGATGACGAGACACCAACTGACAGATCTCCTAAGTACCAGTATGAAGAAGATCTTGATAGAGGAACTCCGGAGGTAGACCCAACCCAACAAAAAATCTATAATTATGTTGAGTCATTGGAAAAAAGAGCTTCAGAAAAAAGAGGAAGAACTCCTAGCCCACAAGAATCTTCAATTGAAGTGATGAGAAGAGATAAATATGAATTGGAAGTACTTATTAGGCATATAAAAAAATGAAAATGAAATTTTAAGGGAACAATTCAAGCTGAAAAGTAACATGAACACAGCTCTCTCTCTGCAAATGGAAAAATTGTACAAGGCTAGTGAGAAGCTGAAAAACAAAAACAAAAATTTGAGCAAGGCACTTATAAATCTGAGGTTCAAATTGGTCATAAGGAAGCCTAGGATGCCATTGAACACCAAGCAAAGCAGAAAAAGGAAGTTAGATGTCCTAGCAGAAGTTTCAGAATACATGGATTGATTACATGAGGACATGCAAAAGCTTTGCAGTGGGGGTATGTTGAGCCCCAAAGATGTCCTTTCCTTTCACCAAATTTCACTTCATTCCATTTGTCCTTTATCAGTTATAGGCTTAAAAGATCAATAGGAATGATTAAAGTCACTTTAATAATGCATGCAATGACTAACTTATTATACTTTTGTGGTTTTGTTGTCATAGTGATTTTTTATCAGACTTAGCTACAGAATGAAGCCATTCTGTAGCTAGTCGCATATTCCGTAGCTACATTTATGTTCACACAGGTTACAGGTGTCATTTGAGGGAAAAACGAATATGGTTGAATTCCAAAACTCTCCTACATCATTCCTTGCCCTCTACAAAGTCTGATAAAAAATCTGCAAGTGGTTATGCACGTGGAGGAAGCCAAAACTAAGAAGTAGACTTCTACAAGGACAAGGACTCTGCAGATGTCTTCAGCAAAGTACGAGTCCTCAACAGGAGTTCTAATTCGATTTTGATTGAAAAATACACCTATGCCTATTTCTACTCAATGACAGTGATGTATTTTTCTTATAAGAATAACTCGGTGAACCGAGAGACAACTAGCTAGTGGATGTTCTGTTGTTAATTCTCAAAAACTGTGATACTCTGTTTTCTGAGCGTTTTTCCTTTAAAGAAATAAGTTCAACTTTGATACATGATCTGAAGAAATTTTAAGGAGTTGAGGATTCGTGTGCCAATCTGATGGTAGAAGGCCCCTACTGTCCGAAAGGCTTTGTGCATATTTTCTAGATAAGTGATTTTTAACTCTGTTTATTCTTAATTTAGGCAGTTTTCTGAGCATCATGTTTTATGTTTACTTACATCGAATATTACAGTCAATCTTGTTCTCATGAATTGTTCCAATATATCACTAACACGTGAATGAGATAGAGTTGTAGTACTTCGGAGGTTAATTTCATTTTAGTTCAGTTCTGTTCATTGTATTTCAAGTTTTATTAGTTAACTGCATTCTAGTCCTGTTAATTAGACTTAAAATACCCTCATTATTTTACAAGCTGATCTTGTTCTTAGTCTCTTCTAACACATCATTATCATATGGACAAGAATTAGTAATATCATTTTGAGTTCTTAACTGTTCTGCAATTTCTCATAATTTTACAAACAACCTTTTTCCAAAGTTATTCGAAGAGATCTCTAACCCTTGAATGAGGTTTAATAGTGACATTTTGAGTTGCAGAATGGGTTAATTCTAGTGTCATAAGTTATTTTAGCATAGGATTCCTTATATATTGCAGATAATCTTTTCTCAAAACGTTCCAACAAATTTCTAACAATGGATGAGATTTTCTCTGTGATATTTTAAATTGTTGTTTACTAAAGAGAACTTCATTACATAAAACTTATCCTATTCTCAAGTTGTTCCAACATACCTCTAATGAAATGAATTGGACTGAGTTAATGTTATGAGTTACTTTTCTTGTCAAGATTTACAATCTATGGATTAGAATTTTATGTTCTTAGGTGCCATACACAGTTTAGAGTAGATTTTGTTTTGTTTTTAGTGTGATCAGTAACTTCTCTTTGCCAACAATTTAGTTCTTTTCCTCTTAGCACAAAAACACAAAACCAAAAACACTAGAAAAACACTAAACACAACGAAGTAGGAAGAAGATACCTAAGCACATATAGTGCACTTCACTTCAACAGTTTACTAGCCCTGGTTGAAAATTTATGACATCAATTTAGGAACACTAAGTTGAGCAGACAATAACACCTGGGAATTAGTTACATGACCAAAAGATAAAAATGTCATTGGAACTAAATGGGTGTTCAGGAAAAAATTGAATGAAGATGGAAAGGTTACCAGAAACAAAGCAAGATTGGTTTGTAAAGGCTATGCACAAGTGGAAGGAATTGATTTCGACGAAAAATTTGCACCCATTTCTAGAATGGAAGCCATCCAAATGTTTCTCGCCTATGCATGTTCAAGAAAAATCAAAGTCTACCAAATGGATGTTAAGTCAACATTTCTGAATGTCGAATTAGAAGAAGAAATTTACATCGAACAACCTGAAGTTTTTCCACTATCAGAAAAAGAAGACTATGTTTGCAGGTTAAAGAAGCCTCTATATGGTCTCAAGTAGGCTCCTAGAGCATGGTATGCTCGTCTTGATGGATATCTACCTCGACAAGGGTTCAAGAAAGGTATTGTTGATAACAATCTTTATGTACAAATATAATTTAACAATCGTTGAGGTAGATGTGGATGATATAATATTTTGTAGCAATGATGATTAACTAAGTAAGAAATTTGCTACAAAGATGAAAAGTGAGTTCAAGATGTCTTTACTTGGTGAGATGACATACTTCTTACGGCTTCAAATATCTCAACAAGAGAAAGGAATATTCATATGTCAAGTCAAGTACATCAAGAAAATGCTCGAGAAATTCAAAAGGGAATATTGCAAACCCGTCCTTACTCCGATGGTAACATGTTTCAAATTGAGCATAGATGACTCATCTAAGAACGTGGATCAGAAGTTTTACAAATATATGATTGGTAGTCTTCTATATGTAAAAATATCTCGGGAAGATGTTATGAAAGATGTTGGACAAGTAGCAATATTCCAAGCAACACCAAAAGAATCACATATTATTTTCATCAAAAGAATTCTTAGATATCTAAAGGGAACAAAAGAATATGGTTTGTGGTATCCCAAGGGTAACAATCTCATTATTCAAGCCTTTACAGATGCATATTGGTAGAAAGCATTGATGATCGTAAGAGTACTAGTGGAGCAACATTCTATCTAGGTGGTTGTCTTGTATCATGGTTGAGTAAAAAGAAAACATCAATCTCATTATCTACAGTGGAAGAAGAATACATTGTAGTGGCAGCTGGTTGCACTCAAGTCCTTTTGATGAAACAAACTTTGCGAGATCTTCAAGTAAAATTCAGTGAGCCTATTCCCATCTTCTGTGATAACACCAGTGCCATCAACATCTCCAAAAATCTTGTCATGCATTCAAAAACAAAACACATTCTGATCAAATATCATTTTGTTAGAGAAAAAGTCGCAGAAAAGAATATCAAACTTGAATATGTTGGTACAAAAGAAAAAATCCCTGATATCTTCACTAAACCTTTACCTCGTGAAGCATTTGAATATCTTCACCAAAATCTTGGGATTCTCCCAAGTTCTCATTATATTTTCCTTATTCATAAAATAAAGGGGGAGCGCAAGTGTGTACAGGTCTGCAAGATGGTTGTGTGTCAGGGGGAGTTACCCTTTTCCATTGATGTAAAAGGGGGAGAGAATGTTGTAGGAATAGATGTCATGATCACAGGGGGAGTACTTGTGTTGCCATCATTGCCAAAGGGCGATATTTTTTATCAGTGTCTATCATTGATGTTAACCCAAGCAGCACTAGGGGCTACCCCGATCTTGCATGGGAATTTTAACCTGCCAAATTACTATATTCCAAGTCAAGGATATTTTTGATGGTTTCTATTTATCGAGCTGTTTCCTTTGATATATGGCACACCACATAATTCTTCACGGTTTGAGAGATATTCATGTTTGAAGTTAGCAACCCCAGTTAGTGGGCTAAAACCCCATGGGGTTGTGGCATGACACTAATCATTGGTTGTGGTCAATGAACAGTCAATAATTAATAATTTTTAAGATCCTAAAATCCTCCCATGCTCACTTTTTGAAGACCCTCTCAACCTAAGCATTTATATAAATTGTGATCCTCATATCCTCCTCATGTAGGGATTTCTCTACTTGAAACAGGTCATCGTGGAATTTTCGCTATAACGTTTTTTCGACAAAGTTTCATAAGCTTAAATTTTTATACGGCGAAGCTGAAATCCTGAGGAAGCTCATGTAAAAATTTCAAATCATGGTGCGCAATATTTTCGGAGATATGATCTGTGGAAGTTAGGGTTTTTGCAAGATCCTAAACTTCATATCAAAGAGGTGACCTTGGGAAAATCGTCATATATCTCTCTCTGAGTATCATATTGGAATTATGTAAAAAGTGGTGGATAGTGCACAAACTTCAGTTTTATGTGTATCAATTTTAGAGCCGAATGAGGAAACCGTGACACGTGGAAGGCCGTAAAATTTCACTCTACTGAACCAGTCCATAATTAGGTCATTGTGAGAGATTGGGCATAAATTTGTCTTGAAGAATCCATATTGGATTAGACCTATGGCATTGGAAAGAAAACTCAGAGGACTACTACAAGACCCAAAATCACATATTGGGGATCTGAAATAACATAGATAACACCAGATTCAATATCGAGCTACCAGAAGGCAAGAAAAAGCTAGATTATGTGCTGTCAAGGGTTGCAAAGGACCAAAATTTCTAGGGCAGCAAAGAAAATCAAGGTGCAGTAGAGGTAAGCTCCAGGTAATTATATTCTGTATAGGCATGTTCATCTCTTAATTGCATTCGGTTCTTTGTATTCTAATTTGGTTTTTTTTGTTTAGCACTGACATATGCTCTGCAGGATGAGGTAAGTTTTGCTATTATCATGTCATGGATATTTCCTAGAATAATTTTTGTAGGTATTATATATTCATCAAGATAATACTCAATGCATGATCTAATTTTCTGAAGAGTGAAAAAGGATAGCATGACAACATCAACAATCAAGGTGTAGAACATCAGCAAGAAGTTCACCACGTGAAGTCTTCACGTGGGCAGCACTGCATACAGTCATTGTAAATGTATCATTTTATTGAGTCATTGTAAAAGCATCATCTTAAAAAGTGTACACGTGTCTATCTACGAAGAATTGAAGAGGTAGTGTCAGGAGGTATAGGATCATCATTAGGTATTTGTGTCATAGTTGGGGTTATGGTCTATTGTGTCTTATTCTACATCATTATATATCATTGTAAAGTGGACCATTTTCCCTGGTAGGGAGTCCATTCTTCTTTTATTATTCTATAGGGTGGTAGGGTAGTGCTAGGCTGGTGCATGAAGTTACCAACAGGTTCAAGCCTGTGAAAAATTCAGGGTGGTAGGGTGGTGGTAGGTTGAGTTGTAGCTCATTGGGTGTTGGGGCATCCATTCAGTTGACTACTGAAGAATCTCGGGCGTTGGAGCATCCATCCAGTGGGAGCTGGAGAAGAATGATTTTCCATATTATAGGAAGTTGGATCTTTACTTTCAATTGGGGTTTAATATTAAATAATTATTAGAAAATAATTCAGGTGGTTTTTGTCCTGGAGGGGGTTTCCACCTTAAAAACTATGTGCATTTTTGTTCCTTTTGTTTACTGCTATCATTGTACAAAAACTAATAATAATTGAAGATTAACTAATGCTCTGAAATATTAATAATAATACTAATTGAAAGGAATATTGATTCACCCCCCCTCTCAGTATTTCCAACACTTTGGGCATATAGAAACAAATGCAAGAATTTGACAGGAAAGACACCGTTCAGAATGGTGAATGGGAAAGAATTTGTGATGCCAATGGAGTAAATTGTTCCAGGTCTGTGCATTGCAATGTTCACAAATATGGTGGGGTAGGATATTATGGAGGAACGCTTGTCACATTTGGTCGCGCTAGAAGAGGATCGGTTTATTGCAAATTTCCATCAGCAAGTGTAGAAGGCACGCAAAAAGGCATGGCATGATAGGCATATTAGATAGAAGGTATTTAAGGAATAATATTTGGTCTTGTTGTATGACAAGAAGTTTACGCACCACCCAGGGAAGTTCAAGATGCATTGGCTAGGACCATATATTGTTAAGGAGATCACTAACAAAGGTGCGATGTGCCTAGACACATTGAGCGGAGAAAATCTTCATGGGTATGTCAATGGAGTCCAATTGAAGCCATACATGGATGACCCTCTCCTTGCACGCACTAAATGACTATATGGCTGGAGAATTGGATTTGCATGGACAGGATGGTGGATGCAAAGACAGGTGTGACGCACGCACAGTAACTGCGCATGGAGGTTGACTAGGTCACAAAAGTGCTATAATATAGCCGTTGGAACAACAAATCTGGACAAGAAATTATTCTTACCATTTGGAGGAGCATCTAAATTGCATTTAATGAGGATATTATGTTAGATTTGGAGCCATTTTATCATTTATGGAGCCACATTAATGCACAAGGGACCGTTTTAGATGCACCTAAGCTATAACTATGACCGAAGGGTCGCATTAGTTCCCTTTTCTTTTTGTGTTTTTCGTGTGAATAGAGCTATCTGATTTCCAAACTCTATCTATTGTCTATGTCTGATCTTGATCCGTTGTTTCAAGAGGATTTGCATCGTCGAGGTTTAGGCCACGTAATCTTTCCTAGTATGATAGCCACCAGACCTTGCGAGATACCCACCGCGCAGGCTACTGAGACCCCTACACCAGCTAAAAATAAGAAGGGACACACCTCAGGGTCCTAGAAATCCCCGAGAGTTAAGACCCCTAAGCCGCACTCCACTGCGGCTGAGTGCTAGAAGAATCTCATGACAGAGCTTCCCGAGACAATCATGGAAGAAGAGGATGTGGTAGAAATTTCCCCTATCTCGGGGTTTCCTACATATGTCACACCACGCAAAGTGTCAGTGAAGGTCCCGAAGGACCTAGACAGAGTGCGTGCACATATCAACATGCCATTAATCCAAAAGAATGTACCAATGGAAGGAAATATGTTCGTTAAAGTGATGATGCTGAAAATGGAGGACTGGGACCTCGCAGATGCAGAAAAATTCTGGAGCTCGTGCATGAGAGATACAATGACCAAGTTCCTTATGAGGGATGCATAATGTGCATTGAGCCAAAGCGATGGGTTTTGGGCCTACACAAAGTAGGGTTGTTGAATTTGTTGGAGATTCCACATTTCGTGCACATCCCGATCAATGACATCTGTGTGTGTCAGCTACTCACACTCGGACACAATGAATGTTTATGGTTGGGAGAGTGCATAACCATCGATTTCATGCACATCGCGATCAATGACATCTGTGTGTGTCAGCTACTCGCACTCGGACACAATGAATGTTTATGGTTGGGAGAGTGCATAACCATTGATTTCATGCTGATCCATCGGATCGCCAGCTTTCCTGGCCAAGGCATGGAACATGTGGCATATTTTGGTAGCAAAGGCTAGGAAAAAAATGTTGTAAAGAAAATTAAGAATGACTATTAGGTCACGCACCATAGTTGCAGGTTTGTGGTAAGTGAGATTAATTACCCTACTGTCCACTTTGGCACCCTCATCCTAGCATTTAAAATGATGAGGAAGTGTCGGCCGAAGTAATTCCCAACACAATTCATTGCACTTACTGGGAAATGCGAGAAGGGCATACAATACAACTGGGCCTAGTACCTCTGCAAAGAATTCCTAGAAAATGTGCGCAAGGCATAGGAGGACAGGAATAATTTTTATTATGCATGGTTATTTCCTCTGATAGTGCTCATCGATTGGAAGACGCCGGAAGAAAAAAAACTTCCTGACATTGAGCCCAATATGTGTGAAGCCACATGGTACGCCACGCTCTGGAACTCAACAATCCCCGCGCGAGTCATAGAAAATAAAAAAATTTGGGTCCTTTTTGATGTTGTATTGTTTCAAGCCATTCAATCAAAGCCAATATTTTCTCCAACCTTGTACAATAAATACAAGTTGATTGCTGACTTTAAAGCGATGTTCCACAATATCAATATCCATGCAAAGGGCGTTGTTGAGGGCATCTGGTATGAGTTTCCTTATTTGGTTATATAAGACAACTTAGTGCGCATAACAAAAGAGTGGTTGCTAGCTTGGTTGGAGCCACACACCACATAGGGTGCATCCTCATCACTTCCAAAGACTCCTACAAAGCCCCAAATAGGTACACAACAAACAGATAAAGGCACTGGAGTAGAGGCCATGCCGGCCACAACCCGTGAGATGCTTGATCTTGAGAAAGAGACAAGGCCTAAAAATAACGGTGCAAGTCCTCAGGAGACCGAGGCTCGGACTGCCAAGGAGCCGACAACGTAGACCTCCAAGGGGAAAAAGCACGATACTCGGGTGCAGGTGGTATGAGAAAGAAGATAAAGGGGACCAAAGAAGATGGTGTCATTGACCTCACATTGATAGAAGACGACCTCAATGAAATTTCCAACACTGTGACATCTGCAACAGAAGATATGTGGACCGATATGGAGGCACAATACAAAGATGCACTCCACGGTGTGCAAACCGACATTCAAGAATTGAAGGTTCAAGTGAGCCTAATACAAGAGAGTGTGACCCAAACGAGCCAATTTCAAGTGAGTGTGCCTACTTCTAGTGCGCGGCATATCCAAATATTTTTTCCATCGACCGGGGATAACCACCTAATCTAGGTCTTCGCATCTGGCGTCCACATCAAGTTGTCGACTCTAAGCATGACACTCAGAGAATCTGGAGAGATTAATGTTGATATGGTTGTGTTTCCAATAGGAAATCTTCACATGGTCCATAGTATGATCGATGACGAGCTGCAGTACAGAGAAGACTAAGCCTACCATGCTGCAAGTGAGTCACAGCAGCAAGCAGTCGAATTGTAGCAAAGGAAACAAACGGTCGAGGAATAATGTCGCGTAGATGAGGCTCGGTGCATCGCCTTGGAAGCCAAAATTGATCAAGTATGTAGTGATGTGCCAACGGTCCCTACCTCAGAAACTCCTACAGAAAAATTGGAGGGGTTTGGCATTGCACTGAAGGCATCGCATGAGGAAGTGAGATTGTTAGAGCTAAATTTGAACACCAAATTGTAGAATTAAAGCTAAATCTACAACCAGAAACACCACCGGATGTCAGAGAAAAACATGCTACAGTGGTGAAATCAGTGTCAGATATCATCTAAGCCATAATAACAAAGTTTGGACAATTGTTAGATGAAGCTATGGGTGTATGGAATTCAGTTCAGAATGACCCAATGGTGCAGCAACTATGCAATGAGTTGCGCGTGAAGGAACAACAACTCGCAGGCATAACAATGGCGACACCCACATTGGTGCTAGCATAGTGCCTTTCTCATCTTCAGGAGGGCTGGGCTATTCAAACAGAGATATAGGACCTACATCGCTACGAGAAGCTCTTGGAAGGAAGGATGCAGCCATGTGATGAGGAAGCCCTGAAATTGTCACAAACATTGGATGGTGCACTGAAGAGCCTTCAATAGGCACAATGCAACATTGATTTGGCAGCTAAAGGGCCAACTACTGCAAAGATGGTAAACGAAGCATAGGGAGTTGCTGCGCAGAGTGTTGAAGTGGTCTTGCCACTGAAGACCTTTGTCACCACGCTCAAAGTAAAGATGAAGGAGCCCACCCCACAGTGACTCAGGAAAAATCACGAGTTTGTGTTGTGGACCTATTGGAGCGGGTCCCCTGGGGTCAATTTTGGTTATGTTTTTCTATATATTTTGTTGTGCGCACAAGAGTCAAAGGGGATTTGGGGCGGGTCAAAGTCCCTAATCAATGTAAATGGATTTTAAGGGAAAAATATGAGTCTCAAACCATGGGTTGAGGCCATGGTATATGCGTGCTTAGATTAGTAAAAAAATAGATATATCAATTCAAGTAAGGATATATTATGTTTTGATGATGAACGTTTTGCAAGGATTTCTAAGTTTGGGTTTTTGGGTAGAAAAGGCTCCTTCTGGCTACCTTAGTCTTGGTTGTGGAGACCTTAGTCTTGGTTGTGTGCGGACTCTACTGGCTATGTGCACGGAAGGGTAATTTGTATGGGAAGTCTGAATGTACTGGAACTGTTGAATTGAATTTATTAATGCAGAATATTGTTTTGGGGAACTGAATCTATTGTGTGATTGATGTGTTATGTATATGTTAATTTCTTTTAGATTGGAATTTCTTTTGTGATATCTTACATTTAATTTTGTTTATGATTGAATGCATCTGTGCAATTGAGTAAATTCTATTATGTGTGAAGTACATTGCTAATGAATAGATCTTCTTAAGTATATATGTTTACTATACGTGAAGACATATATATTGCATGCCGGGATACTTTGTGACAAAGCTGATCTGATAGTTTATTGATCTGTTTATGCGCACATCTGTTCTGAGTTCTCTTATAAGCCTGTTTAGGGCTACCACATTAAATTCTTCCTTAGCGTGCGGAAACCTAGTTCCAACACCCCCCCCCCCCCAATACTACTTTGGGTGAGACTTTGATCTGCGCAAGTAGGTCATTGCTGAAAGGGCCAGTAGTTGGAGGGTTTGTTGTTTGCACAATAAATCCAAACTCGGGTTAGGACCCCTCAAGCCAACACTAGGTAAGATTTTTCTGACCATTCAACGATTGGATCATAAAATTCATGATAATCCTATTGAAACCCAAGAAATATTTGAAAATATGAATATCCAATTAGAGGCACAATATTATGATGAGAATATTGTGAGGAGAAATAGATATGATCATATTCATTAGGTGTTTCCAAATAGTGGGGACTTGACATAACCATTTGCGAATGCGGAAGTGCCTCAACTGCTTGACAAGTATGTGGATAGTTAGAAGTTAAACCATAAAAATAAAAGGATGTAAAATGACTATCATTGGATGTGTTGATGGGAAAATTTTAAGTTGAACGAAAGTCATCAGAAACATAATCATGATTAGATGGGATAATTAAAGCATCGGATTTCTAGTTTGAAATTTCCAAACATAAATAAATTTGAACAGTTCTGGAAATGCTATGCATAATAAAATCATCTTCCTCACGTGAAGAGTGTAACAAACCATTTTCTTGTGACTGGTTACACACCCCACTAGCATCGTAATCTTTGAAAGAAGTAAAAGGAGTGCTTTTATAACAAACACATGAAACTAGTCAGGGAAAATAAGTGAAGAATAATTTGATTCATCAAATAATACATGCATTCAGTGACGCTTAAGAGGATTTTAGGTACAATGAAGAAAATTATTAGCATAAGAATTTCACAACAAGGATCAAAAGATGATTGTTTTTAGAAGAGTGTGATAGGTATGAATCCTTTAGAAAAAGATAGTATTTATAATAATTTACTTCATAATTCCATGATTCTATGAGATATATACATTCCAAATCTGATTTTGATACATGAGACTTACATGAAGATTAATCATCTTGAATCCAATCAAAAATTGAATCTTTAAAGTTTGAAAGATCATATCCACAATGCCAAATATATTTCAAGAAATAATTTACATAGAGTGACACCATGTAGAAAGAATATTTTTGCAAAGAAAACCAAACCTGAGTTATTTTGGTGGTCTTACCAGAGTTGCAAGATATTTACTGAACCATCAACATAAGTTGAAGTTCCTTGACTCCCTGGAAAGTACCATAACTTTCAAGGATAATAAAATAACATCCTAAATATTGAACTAGATCATGCATGGTGTGAGGGTAGATGCTACCACTGGTTTCACTAAGACCAATGCTCACTGTATGACAACCATCTTTGCCACCAACTTAATCGGATTTTACAACTTCGACAACTAGGTTACTCAAGCCTAAAGATTCTTCTGATCACAAATATAGAGATGGAGAAATTTCATGAGCAATATGATTTGAAGGGTTTTCTTCATGAAAAACAAGAGATGATACGCGATAGAAAGGATACTCAATGATCTAATTATTTTCATTTTCATTGTGGATAATCTCACCACGTTGTGTCAATTAATAAGTTAAATCATCGCACGAAGAACTTGAAGATCATGGAATATCTTTTTCACAAGTAGATTCATCACAAATGGTAGAGCACAAGAGATAGTGAGATGAAGAGGATGTTTTGATAAGGAAATTTTATTTGGCTGGATCAGATTCCAGATCTAATTTTGTCAGATCAACATCTTCTGGAGAAACCAAGAAATCAGATGATGTACTTGGGAATTCATGATCACATACATAAATAGATTCAACATCATTAAGATGATTGTTTTCCAAGGCTACAGATTAAATGAAATAATTGATTGCATTTGATTCACTACCAAGATTAGTAGATTGAAAATGATCCAATAATGGAAGTGCATCATATTCACATGTAGGATCTCAAAAAAGAGGAGAAAAATTGAAAGAATCTTCACCTTCCTTGTCCTCTTCCTATGTAATGTGACTGCCTTGTATCTTATCACAATTTGAACCATCAACTCAAAAATCAAGAGAGTTTGGAAAACTAGTTGGTGGAGCAGATTAATCGAGAAGATAATAGTACAAAGAGTCATGGCATGTAGATCATATTTGAGGCTAGAGTAATGAATAATAACATCATATTGTGGAATGGGGAAGTTAGTATTCAGCATCAACTTCATGAGCCATTCTGGGATTTCCTCCATTGAATCTAATTCATGAAAAATAGAATAAGAATGGGACAATGGATTAGGAATTTGGTTTGCAGATTTTCCAAATTTATTACCATCTCACGGAGGCACCGTCATCAGAACTAGAAAAGGAGGAGTAAAAATAACAAAAGGAGTAGTAAATTCCTCCTCAAAAATTAGAGGTGTCTCCTCATTCACAAGAGTTGGGGAAGTATAAAAATCAGGGGGTTCAGGTTCATTGTGCAAACAGATAAGAACCAAGTGCTCAAATTCCATATCTTCTTCAGGAAATTCATGACAAAAGTGAAGGAATCGATCAGAAAAATCCTCAACTGATTCATTAGGCTTCATTAGTAAGTGATTGATTATATTACAAACATCTCAGTAATTATACATATCAAAGGCTTGATGAAGCTCCCAAAGGAAATTATGAATATAATTCATGGAAGCAGGTGGAAAGGTATGGCACCATTGATTAAGAAAACCTTCAAGGATGAGGAAGAAAAGAACACAAGAAAACTCTTCATCATCGATTTTGTAATATTCACAAAATTTAAGAAACTTATAAATGTGCTTGGTTATGGATGTTCCATCCTCACCATCAAAATTTAAATGAGACAAGTGATAGAGAGGCTCATCAGGGATTGAAAATTAAAAAATGGATAAATTACAGAAACACCACGGGAGGAAGATTTGAATATGATCCATTTTAGATAAGAGGTTCAAAATAGATTCAACGGGCACAACTTGTCATCTAGCCCTCCTTCTAGTGTGCCATTGTTGATGGTGCTAGAAATTCGTCAACCATGGGGTCTCCCCGATGTGCAGTACCAATTATATTTCACACCATTTGGAATAGGATCCCCATCCAAAGTATTGGCCCAGTTTACATGCATTCTTATATATTTTCCTTGGTTTTAACTGTTAGCAAGAGAGAGGAATGCATATGTGCCTTCCAAAATAAAGTATGTCTTTTGTGTGTTTGGTTGCAAGTGTCTCAAAGTCTTCTATTGCGGAGGGAAAGAGTAAATTGAGCCTCTAAGAGAGAGGAAAAATCACCACCCAAGTAGATACACACGCAAAAAAGAAGGATCCATCTAACATCCAGTGGAATATTCCACAAAAGGATGTAGTAGTGATTGCAAGCATTCAATGAGAAATATTTTCCTACTATCCTACGAAATAGTCCATGGGGATAGGACATCGATAAAAACCATTACAACACATTCTCAATAATATAAGTACTAAAATAACCGAAATAGTTCAACTACTATAACAGAGATGAAAGAAAACATGAAATACAAACATCCACAAAATAGTCATAAATATTCATAATCCATGCATGAAGAATGTGTTGGCCTTGAAGGATTTTGTTATTAAGTAAAAGTTCCAAGACACATGTATAAAATGAACATCAATAGCTACAATAGTTGAGCGTTGGAGCCACTCCTTACTCCCCAAAATAGCTAGTTTGTATCTTTAATGTCTTTCCAGAGGAGCCAAGGTGAAAAATTCCTTTCCTCATACAATGAGGGCATATATATAACCAAGAGGTGATGCTTAACCTTCCTTGTGAATATTTGATTACCCACATGACTGTTTGATGTTCTATGAATTTTCGGCTTTACATGACTCTTTATATTTTGAATTTGTCCTTTGGAATTCCACTTTAAAATACATTTTGAATAGGAAGTTACATAATTCACAATAACATATGATGAATTGTGAAAGAAAATGACATGACACAGATGACATGGATTGCATGATGATGTGACAATGCCAAGTTGTCCCTCTTTCATCTTCTTTATTTTTGTCTTCTTGAAAATACGGTACATGTTCTTCTTCTTCCTCCTCCTTATAACTTGAACATGAGGAGTATTCCATGTGATATTGATATTCATCTTCTTTCATAGTCTAGTGTTCCTTCTCTTGAAGAAATGGTAACTAGGTTTGGTCTTCATATATCATACTTGAGTCAATACATATTGTAATTATCAAAAGAATAAAGAAAATGATTTTATATTATTATTAAATGACTTATTAAAGCATGGGTTTCATGCTTGGTTCAAATTTATTTTAGGTCAAAGTCCATATCATGGACTTCTAGGTTCTATTATGAATGTATAATATTATTGCAGATTTAATTTGATCCATATTGGGATTTTGAATCATACAAATAGGTCAAGTATTGAGTAAAATATATTTTATTAAGCCTCCAGATAAAGTCAGCATTAAGTTGATCAAGTCAGGCTCAAATCCAATAATTCAAACCCATAAGAAGCCTATATATACAGTGGAATCAAACTCACTTGGAACCAATTCACTGCAACTCATAAATTCGATTTTATAGTTGCAACAAGGAGAAATTGTGAAATTATGGAGAAGGAATTTCTAGATTCGGTTTTGAGCACACTTATAGAGTTGAAGAAAATCAAAATTTTGGCAATACTCTCACTGCATTTGTATCTATATTTTGGGAGATTGAAATTATCAAAGTTTTTTTGCTGGAGTTACTGCACCAGTCACGACTAGGTTGTTGTTTCTTAGTGAACGAGAAATTGAAGTTGATTCTGTTGGATGTTGCTTCCTGGAGAAGTTTTATTGGGCCTAAATCAAAGTATTTAAAGTTAGATCGAAGTCTCTACCTTAAGATCGAAGTCTCAAGAAGCAAGTTCAAAGTTCCAGGTCATCATAGTGTTGCTACTATTGACGTTGCTGCCAAATTCAATAAGGATCACAAGGAAGGCTGACTTGGTGTGGAGGAAGTCAGGGTTAAGGTCTAGAGTGTCAAGCATTACTATTGAAGGAATAATTACTTACTTAGTTTTCCCCAAGAGGGTGTTTCTTACCTGAATTTTGGCCTACATCTGGTGTCCTTGATCTATGTGTATTTGCTTTGATATTTTCTTAATGAACTAATAAGAAGAGCTGTAATATTCCAAATTTCCATCAGCCAATTGGAATATTAGAGTTCTTACTTTTAGTTAAGTAAATAAAAGGGTGGAGGGACCCATAAACCCCATAGATGAATAAAATCCACTTTTGTTATGTGAATGTGAGTTAGTTAGGTAGTGGAGCAGCATTACAGAGTAGTGGAGAAGCTATTTAATGAAGGAATAGTGGATATCACGAGAAATAATGGGGAAGATAGTGGAGATAGTGGAGGAATAAAAATAATATTATAGGGCAATAATGATGCAATGATGGAGGAAGTGGTGCATTAAATGCACACATGATGGAGGGAGTGGAGAGTAAATGCAGAAATGATGAAGATCATGGGGATATAGAGCAGTCTTTATGGAGACTAGTGGCCACATGTGCAGTGCAGTAATGAGGTGGGCCAAGGCTAGGGGAGGTTCACAAAGCATAAAAGGAGGGTGAGGGAAGCCATAGACATCATTCTGGATTTTGATATTGTATTGTCATTTGAAATTTCTTTGCACACTTCAATTTTTTAGATAAGTCCGCAGTGTTGTTTAGCACATGGGTGTTCTCGAGTGGGAATCCCACCCTTATCCACGAGGGACTTTGAGTGCCTACTCTGGAAAGGTTTCTTTGAGAATCCATTCATCATCTGGAAAATTCAGGAATTACACATTCCTGCTTGAGGGTTTGAGAGGAGGAAGGTAGTTCTTAGCATTTCAGGTAGGAAACCGGTGGAGGGATCATCCTTTCACCTTATGCTTCTATTTTATTCTTTCGGGAGCATCAGTTTGACATCTGGCATCAGGCCATCATTATACACCTCCATGCAGTAGCAGTCCCTCTAGGAATTGCGCAGTCCTATAGTGTATATCCAATGGAGGAGGGAAGTTCCAAGTATTTTAGCTCAAAATTTTTTGAGGGATCATCCCCTCACTTTGGTGAGATTATTTCCATCAGCTATGAGCTATATTCCATCACCTAGAAATAGGCTACAACTTCATCCCTCTTGACATCGCGGTCCATTCCAACATTTGTGTATTCAGTAGCTGCAACTTGAGAGGAGGAAGGAGGAGCTAGTTCTCAAGCTTCTAGCTTGGGAATCAAGAGAAGGGGCAACCCTTCATGCATTGAGATTATTGGGTTCTATTGTAGAAGTTAGGTAATAATTTCAGCCCCATCTCAACAGTTACCCAGGAGGAGTGCGTAAGTCAGCCAGCAGGGGTGTAGTTGGCAACCCAAAAAGGGCCAAAAATCCAAAGTCAAAATTTGGACAAACCATTTCTGGGTGTTTCTGGGTTTTTTGAGTAGATTATGTGGTTAAAATCACAGATATTTCTGAGCACTCCAATAGCCTCCCACACATGGTTCTTCTTCATATGAGAAGTAGCAGCAACAACACCATTTCCAGTGCTAGGATTTAGAGTTATTTAAGCCACTTCTTGTTGGCTTGAGTGCATATTCTTTGGAGCACTGTGTACTTTATATATATTTTTTTTTTATAATGATATGACTAAGTTTTTTTTTCTCATGTGTATGATGTCTTAATATAATTTCTAGTTGCAACATATTTCCAACATTTCCTAGATTTTAGTGCTATATTCCTGTTTTTCTTTATCTAGAATGATGTAGATGTTCTATATTCCTGTCTTTTCCATTTTTGAATATTATAGTGGTATCAGAGCATGATCTTTGGATCATCTTGTGGACACTACATCTTACGACATCAGAAGAAGAAGCAAAAAGTACAGATCTAAAATGGCAGAGGGACTAAGTTTTTCCACACTTATCTTTATATCTATGCAGTATCTCTCCAAGGAGGTCAAAGAACTGAGAAGAGAGAGGCAAAAGGAACCTCAAGAAGGTTTCAAAATGAGAATGGTCCAAGCACTTCTTATCAGCAGTATAAACAACTAGCAATGCAAATAGCTCCACAACAATCTACTATGTCCACTTTCTTTGAAGAGGAAGGTGAATGTCATGGAGATGGAGGATACTTAGAACATGAGACTCTAAGTGATTATCTTGCAGAGTACAAATCTCAATCAAAAGCATTCAAGTAGAATCTAACTCTCCAACAATTTTTACAGATAAAAAAAGGACGGAGATCCCGCAACGGCAATAGAAGAAGAAGCAACATACAGAATAGAAATTTCTTTCCTACATTTGATGGATCATCCACAAGCACAACAAAATATTTGAGGAAGAAGTTAGATGCATTCTTCCAGCTACACCCAATAGTGGAAAGTGAGGTTGTTGAGATTGCAGCGCTGCACCTTGAGGGTGAAGCAAAGGATTGGTGGTTCAATCATATGAAACATGCAAGAGTGAATACTTATGCAGACTTCACTCAACGGATGGTAAAGAAGTTTGACAGAAGAAAACCGGAGGTACTTTCAATAGATACATTTCCCAACATTGATGAGGAAGTATGTGAGAAGCAAAGGGAAGATGTTAGCACTATTGCTCTGGAAGAAGAGAAACTACCACTACCACCAGATGCAGAAGTACTTACATCAGGAGAAAGAGAACTTGCATCTTTGCAAGATGGTCTAAAGGAATTGACATGGAGAGTCCCATGCATGATTCAGGAGATACATGAGGAAGAGGAGGTAGATACTAGTGGTGGTATAGCAGTAGAGGAGAAGCCATCACCATTACCAGCAGTTGGAGAATCCATTTCACCAGTTGGAGGAAATCTTGTAGCTTTGCAAGATGTTCCCAAGTATCATTTGATCCAAGGTTTGCAAACATTTCCATCCCATATTATTTCAGCACCTCAGCTTGATATTTGTGGGGTCATGACATCAGGGAAATTTCATAACCAAGGATTAGAGCACCTTGCTAATTTGGATCAGAAAACTATCACTGTGCAGAGGACCCTTGACTTATTCAAGGAAGAGATGTATAGCCATCCCATTTATACATTGTTGAGTTGCAGAAAAAACTTTGTGTTGGAGTGTAGAGTTTCAGAGGATAGGATGAGCATAATCCTAATCAATCCAATGAAGGACTATGAGTTCAAAATCTTGTATGGGGAGGGCCATGAGATAGCAGATGCACCATCATGGAGATCAACAATGTTGTCACTGAGGACCAGTGATAAGTTGGGGGCACAATTGTTCTTGTAGCATTCCGATGATCGCTTCACTTATGAAGCATTGGATGGGCAGATGGTAGATGATATACATCTTGTGATGGATAACATCTTCCATTATCATGATAAATCCTTCTTTATGAGTATCTCACAGCTCAAAGAGAAGTTTCTGCCTACAGCATACTCAGAACCTCATGGGTTCTACCGGGTCATCGATGAGAGGTTTTCATGGAGAGACCTCAAAGAGGATTCACTTCAACATATCATGTAGTGAAAAAATTATCATCAGATTGGGGAGGATGGTATTCTTCATTGGGTGGATACCAAGCTGTAGCATGATAGGATTCATCACCCATAGTTGGATGGATGGGTGAGCATGATGAGCAAGTGGTTGAAAGTCTACTTGCAGATCTATGACACGGGGCAGCAAGAAGCATGGTTGTGTTGGTTGCTTTTTGGTGAGTATGGTTACTACCAAACATTTCACATTTGTATGATCCATGCCTTGCATAGTATTGGTGTGATGAAACAATAGGAGGCATGGATGTGTTGATTACTGTTGAGAGAGTTTGGCCATCACATGACATATCACATGTCAATGGATGTATCATTGTTTGGGACATTACATGGCACTCACATGATTTGGGAGCAGGGATCTTGGTTATGTTGTTCTGATGTGACATTCTACATGTAAATCAATATATTTTTTCTCCATGATTTGCATTATGATGATTTTAGGTGACAACAAGAGTCATTGCTACTTTGCTTACTCTTGGGAGAGTACGGGTTGACATTCTCCCATACTTTGCATGATGATGATGTAGGATTGAAATAAGAGGCCTTACTATGTTGGCTTATGTTGGGAGAGTATGGCCACCATACTTGGTATGAGGATGGTGTGATATGGTAGTAAGAGGAATTTTTTCGGTGGTTGCTATTGGGAGAGTATGGTCCGACATTTTATATGTCCACCCATATATCTCTATTTCCTATTTTGCATAGTGCTGAGATGATGCTTGGAGCAAGCAAGGCCAATAGGGCCAATGATGGGAGAATGGAGAGATACATCATACTCCATGTAGCATGGGTTGGAGAGATATTTCATGAGTTGGGACTTTCCACTCGGGGAAGGAACCACTTCACTTCATATATTTCATATAGAGAAGAGGCTTTGGGACAACATATGGTTGCCACTTGGGGACTCATTGATGAGGAGAGGGATATAAATACATATTTGGAGGCCATTCTAGAAATTATAGAGAGGCAGCTATGAACCTGGGCATTCATAACACATTGGAGCATATGGGGATACCTTCCATATGAGGATGCCACTTGGCAGGGAGATGGATTTCTGCAGCATTCACTTTTGCAGTTACTTGAGGACAAGCAAAATTTTGGTGGGGAGAATTGTAATATTCCAAATTTTCCATTAGTCAATTGCAATATTAGAGTTCTTACTTTTCCTAATTAGTTAAGTAAATAAAAGGGTGGATGGACCCATAAACCCCATACATGAATAAAATCCACTTTTATTGTGTGAATGTGGGTTAGTTAGGTAGTGGAAAAGCATTATGGAGTAGCAAAGTAGCTATTTAATGAAGTCAAAGTGGAGATCATGATAAATAATGAGGAATATGGTGGAGATAGTGGAGTAATAAAAGTAAGATCATAGGGAATAATAATGTAGTGATGGAGGAAGTGGTGAATAAAATGCACACATGATGGAGGGAGTGGAGAGTAAATGAAGAAATGATGGAGATCATGGGAAGACAACGTAGTATTCATGAAGACTAGTGGCCACATGTGAAGCACAGTAATGAGGTGGGCCAAGGCTAGGGGAGGGTCACAAATCGTAAAAGGAGGGTGAGGGCAGCCATAGACAACATTCTAGATTTTGATATTGTATTGTCATTTGACATTTCTTTGCATGCTTCAGCTGTTTAGCTAAGTTTGTAGTGTTTCTTAAAACACGGGTGATCCCGAGCAGGAATCCCACCCTTATCCACGGGGGACTTTGAGTGCCTATTCTGGAAATGCTTCTTTGATTAGCCATTCATCATCTGACATATTCAGGAATTATGCATTGCTTGAGGGTTTGAGAAGAGGAAGGTGGTTCTTAGCATTTCAGGTAGTAAACCGATGGATGGATCATCCTTTCACCTTGTGATTATACTTCAGTCTTCTAAGAGCATCAGTGTGACATCTGGCATTAGGACATCATTCCACACCCCCATGCAGCAGCAGTCCCTCTAGGAATTGTGTAGTTCGGCAGTGTAGATCCAGTGGAGGAGGGAAGTTCCAAGTATTTCAGCTTGGAATCCTGTGAGGGATGATCCCTTCACTTTGGTGAGATTATTTCTATTAGATATGAGCTATATTCCATCAACTAGTAGTAGGCTACAACTTTATCCCTCTTGACAACGCAATCCATTCCAGCAATTGTGTATTCAGTAGCTGCCACTTGAGAGGATGAAGGAGGAGCTAGTTCTCAAGCTTCTAGCTTGGGAATCAGGAGAAAGGGCCAGCCCTTCATGCATTGAGATGATTGGGTGTTATTGCAGTAGTTAGATAATCAATTCATCCCTATTTCATCAGTTAACAAGGAGGAGTGCATAAGTTAGCCAGTAGGGGTGCAGTTGGCAACCCAAAAGGGTCGAAAATCCAAAGTCAAAATTGGGACAAACCATTTCTGGGTTTTTCAGGGTTTTTTGAGTAGAGACTGTGGTTAAACTCCCAAATATTTTTTAGCACTCCAAATACCTCCCACACATTTTTATTCTTCACAGCAGCAGTAGTTTCCAACAATAGTAGTAGTAGCAGCAACACCATTTCCAATTCTAGGATTTAGAGTTATTTAAGCCACTACTTGTTGGCTTGAGTGAATCTTCTTTGGATCACTGTGTACTTTATATTTGTTTTTTTTTATAATGATATGACTCAGTTGTTTCTGCTCATGGTTATTATATCTTAATATAATTTCCAGTTGCAACATATTTCCGACATTTTCTAGATTTTAGCACTATATTCTTATTTTTATTTATCTGGAATGATGTAGATGTTCTATATTCGTGTATTTTACATTTTTTAATATTACAAGAACATAATAATAGCTAAAGAAGATCACAAGTAAATATTCAAGAACAAGAGGATATTTCTACCTTTCTAATTCTCTAACATGGTATCAGAGCTTTGGTGAAAGAAGATGGAAAAAGGCAGTCTCAAGGACTTTATCAAGGAAGTCATAAGAATTTCACTAAAGGAAAGGAGTATCCAATATCTTAAAATATGTCTAACACTATCAAGGGAGAGAACAAGCTTGAAGGAGCTAAAAATTATAGGTCTTGGAAGAAAAGGATCGACATCATCCTTGAGAAGAACAAGGTATTAGATTTAGTCAAAGGAAAAGTGAAAGGCCTACAAAAGAATCAAGTGATGTTGATAAGGTGAAGTACATATCATTGGAACTAGTAGATATGGATTTTTTGGTTGCAAGCATAAAGGAAAATCTTATCCCGTTCATAGAAATTATCAATCATGCTCAGGAAATGTATGAGGATTTGTCAAAACTATTCACCTTCAAGAAAATTAGAAATGTGGAAAGCCTGAAGAATGAACTAATAACTACTAAGATGGCAAAGGCAGATATTGTTTCCTCTTTATTTGTGAATATAGCAAGGATAAAGGTTGATCTTCTTGCCATTTATGAAATAGTACCAGATAAAGAACTAGTGATTATAGCCATTATGGGACTACCATCTTATTGGTGTTCCTTTGCTTCAGCTCTCAACAGCTAGAAATAAACACCCACCTTTTAAGATTTATGGAAAACTTTCAGCCAAGAATAATTAAGAGTCTCCATGGTTAAAAACAAAGAATAAGTATCGAATGCTTATGTTTCTCATAATAAAGGAAGATTCAAGAAGAAGGCACCAAATAATAAGGTTGACATGTCCAAAATCGATTGTTATCATTGTCACAAGATGGGACACTATAGGAGTGATTGTCCTGACAACCCTAGAAGCAAGAAACAAGATAGAGATCATGCAAACATGGCTAAAGAAACATCATCCCCCAAGAAATAAAAGGTTGAAGAATTACTAAGGGAAATTCACTACTAAGCCCCTTCCATCTTATGTTTCATTTGTATATTTTATGTAGTATAGGCTTAACATATTATTGGATATGTATCTCTTTGTTTGATAAGTTTTAGGTTTTCCCTCAATATTGGGAGGGAGCCCACAAAAAATCCTCAAGATAAGTATCTCATTCCCTCTATTTTTCTTCATGTTCTTATTTAAGATTTTGATTATATTGAATACTAATCACTTGTCTACCTCTATTGCTTGTCTAGAAATCAATCTATCGAATGTTCAAGAATCATGGAGAAGGCTTCAAGGATAAAATGAGGAGGCCACACAAGTCAAAAATTTTGTCGAAGAATCAAAGGTATGTATTGAAGATATGTATTCTTGATACTCCCTTTGAAATATCCATTTCTATGTTACTAACTATTGTTATGTCTAGCTCTATTGAATCCTAAAAGGATTCTTGTTTTGGATGATTCATCACCTGATGAATCTACCCACCTTATACACCTCTTATTGATTGTATAAATAGAACCTTAAGAGGGTTCTCTAGAAAAACCCTAACTTAAAGGTATGTTGATAATGTGTAAAACCTTAAACGTAATTAAGGATATTTATATAGAAATTTATATTCTGATGAATGTATTGATAATGTCGAGTTTGGGATTTTGATATGATCATGGTAGAAATAAAATTTTTTGAGCTAAAATGATGTTTTTAAAAATCTCGAACCTTTTAATTTTGATATAATGAGGGTTTTATTTTACAACAAACTGAAACCCTAGATTTTGGTTAGGTCTATAGGTAAAATCCTTGTTATGAAAGTCTTAGGAGTGAAACCCTAGGTATATGTTCTCTTGACTGAATCCCTAACATAGTATAGGACAATATATGTCTAATTTATTAATGTTGACTAACATATGATGTTCTTATAATGATGATCTCCTAGATATGTGTGTTGACATGTTTTCTAATGGTCCTGAGAATCTAGGGTTTGGAAACAAACCTTAGTCAAAGTTTTAAAAGATATAGGATGATGATTGAAAAGTCTAGGGTCTATAAATAAAGCCTAGTGATGATTGAATTCTCTATTATGTATTTTTATTTGGATCTATATAATGTTTGATGTGAATTTATAAAATTTAGGGTTTACATAGAATCATAGTGTAAGTTACTTGTGATGTGTTTATTGAATTCTAGGATTTATGCTAAACCCTAGTAGAAGCTCCTCATTTTATGTTTTGATAAATGATTTGAATCTAGGATATGCATCTAGCTCTAGTTAAAGTTGATCATTACAATGTATGAGTTGTGGTTAATATTGATTGACTCTTTTATATAAAATCTAGGATTTGTATGAATCCCCAGTGGAAAGTCTAACATGTGAACTATAAATGTTGTTAGATATCTTGTAGATATATATTGGTTCTGGGGTTTACTGAATGTTGTAGCAAGCGTACATTATAATTTTTAAAGAAACATGAAAACCCTAGATAGAATGAAAGTAATTGTGAAATAGTCTAAGGTTTATGATAAAATTCCCTAGAAAAATGTTGAAGAGTATATGTCTCTAGTTTGAGTATCTAATATGTATAAAGTTGAAAATTATTTTCGTGATTCTAACATGGCTAACTTTATGCTTCTATACTTTTGGTTGTACTTTATATCTAAAATTGTGCAGGTACATCATGAAGATGAGAAGCTATTAAGTAAGATGTAAAATATGGAAGCCATTAAAGATTCTCCAACACCTAATGAAGAAGTTAATTCTCCCTACGTTAAGAGGGATTCTGGATAGAAGTTTATATACCTATATTAAGAGGGATACTGGATAAAATAATAAATGATTATGGTTCTCTACTTCATGTGTCATGCACTAGACCAGGACTAATATCCATAAGTCTTAGGGAATTCCATGAGTAAGAATCATAGTCATGGTAGGAGAATATATTATGGAAATATATGTTGCCACATGGGAAGTAGGAAGAGGAATATTCTCTTGAAATATTCTATTTATAGTCGTACTAGAATTAGTTGAAGGGAAACACCGAAACCCCGTAGTTTGTTTGTGCATTTGAAATTATTGAATATTGGTGTTCGTGTTTGCATAGGTGAATCTTTCGAAGGACTTGATAGCATGTTGGTTACCATTTATTTTGATTGGGAGAGATCGTTAATCCTTGATCTGCTAGATCAAGGTGTATTAAATATTTGTGAGTGAAGCATTTCCTGAGGATTTGCGAGTGAATAATTTCCTGAAAATATTTTATTGAGGCTTTTTGAGTGAAAATTTGACTAAAAGTATTGTGATGAGGCTTTGTGAGTGAAGCATTTCCTGGAAAGACATCGGTATACACTTTGTGTTGATGTCTGGTTGGGAGGGTGGCATCAGGGGATGTGCACCTAGTTCCTGGGTTAATGGTTAGTAAGTAAGCATGATGGTACCTATACAGGCTAAAAGATTCAGTCCATCTTAATCCCACTTGGATAGATTTCCTTGGTCGTGAATCTAGTCTAAGACACTACGGTGCCTAAACTGTTGAGTAACCAATAAGTAGATTTCCCTGGTCAGGAATCTAGTCCATGACATTTAAGTCTCTAAAGATTATTCATAGTTCATATAGTTGAGATATACCTTGTACTCTTGAGTTATGAATACCTCCGTAGTTATGATGGAGCGTTGAAGAATGTAACTAGGTTAGGTCTTCATAAATTGTACTTGAGTCAATACTTATTGTAATTGTCAAAAGAATAAAGAAAATAATTTTATATTATTATTAAATGACTTATTAAAGCATGAGTTTCATTCTTGGGTTATATTTATTTTAGGTCAAATTCCCTATTTTGGACTTCTACATTTTATTCTAAGTCTATAGGATTATTCCAGATTTAAATTGATTTATATTGGGCTTTTGAATCATGCAAATAGGTCAAGTATTGAGTAAAATATGATTTATGAATCCTCCACATGAAGTATACCTTAAGGTGATCAAGTTGGCCTCAAATATAGTAATTTGAACCCATCAGAAGCCTATATATACAATGGAATCGAACTCACTTGGAACCAATTCACTGCAACTCAGAAATTCTATTTTGTAGCTGCAAAAAAGATAAATTGTGAAATTAAGGAGAACAAATTTTTGGATTCAGTTTTGGACACACTTATAGAGTTGAAGAAAATCGAAATTTTGGAACTATTCTCTCTACATTTGGATCTATAGTTTGTGAGATCGAAGTTATCAAAAAAAAATTTATGCAGTTGTTGCACCAATTGTTGTTAGGTTGTTGCTGCTAAGTGAAGGAGAAGTTTAATTTGATTTTCTTGGATGTTTCTATTGGAGAATTTGTGTTGGGCCTAAATCGAAGTATTTAAAGCTAGATCGAAGTCTCTACCTTAAGATAAAAATATCAAGTAGCAAGGTCAAAGTTTCAAGTCATCATAGTGCTGCTATTGTTGTTGTTGCTGCCAGATTCAGGAAGGATCACAAGGAAGTCTAACTTGGTGTGGAGGAAGTTCATGTCAAGGTCTAGAGTTTCAAGAATTACTATTGAAGGAAGAATTACTGACTTTTTTTCCCCTCGAGGAGATTTTTTCCTAGATACTGGCCTACATATGGTGTCCTTGATATATGTGTATTTTCTTTGATATTTTCTTGATGAACTTATAAGAAGAAAGATAAGAAAAACATAATAATAAATAAATAAGATCACAAGTAAATAATCAAGAACAAGAGGATGTTTCTTCTTTTTTGATTCTCTAACACCTTTTTCTTCTCGCATGATGACCATCATATCTCTCGAGCTCCATATGTGTCTTCTAGCATGTCCTCCCTCTCCATATCCTTCTTCATCGTCTTGCCATAACATGATAAATTACCTATATCTGCAATCCACTGATTACAAGACGACATGAGTATGATAAACCCATAATATAAGATGGTGCATATTGATCCACTGACTAAGATGGAACCAGGTGACAAGCTAGGAAAGATGCTCAATAACTATGCAATTGTGCAGCTCAGGTAGTTAGGGGTGAAGCTTGAGCTTTGAGACTACACAATGCGCAGTTCAGGCTAGACTGAGGAAGAAAATTGCACAATCTAGGAGCTCAATCTGACAAGATGCATATATGGGCACTGGATTAGCCTATTTTTCAGTTCTAGAGGACAAAGGAGCCCAGATGATTGCACAATTATGAATTTTAAGGGATCAAGGCTGAGGCTTGAGCCTAGAGACTGTAATGTGTAGTACTGACTAGGGATGAGAGACAAATTGTGTAGTTTTGCGAGTCAGTGAGCCAGTCTAAGGTATTTTCCATTGTTTCAGCCAATTGCGTGTTTCTGGGAGGAAAATCAGTCCTAGTGATTGTGCAGTTTGTGCATTGAAAGAGCTCAAGATTTGAGTTTGAGCTCAGATATTTCACAATGTGTAGTTGGGGCCAGGTTGGAGGGTTGAATTGAAGAATTTTGGAGGCCAAGGCTCGGGATTGAGCACTAAAAATGTGCAATTTGTAGTCGTAGGAGGTAGGAGTTGCACATTGTGCAGTTTCAAGAGGAAAGGTTGCAACTTGAGGGTTGGGACTATGCAACGTGTAATTCGGGAAGGATGGATGAGGCTAAGTTTATGGGAATTTTTAGGAATTTGGCAAGTGTGGGATTAATGAAACTGATGTGAATAGTGATAGGACTTGAATGTAATCACACACTTAAAAATTTTACAACACAACATAGATAATCTGGAACAATTGAGCACATACCTCCCTTAGTGCGACAACTTACGACAAGTGCGACACTAAAGATACATTTTGTGATGATCGTGATGAAACTTGTGCGACAATGCTTAAAAATTTTTAAATGAGTGTGATGTATGTATACATGGTAAGATAAACTCATTTTCACCAATATAACCTGTTTAAACCACCAAAACAATCTTATGTACATCATGCGACACTCAACATGAGAAAAGACAATGATTGTTGCAGTGCAAACGACACTTGTGATACGTGAATGAAAATGAAAGTAACACATGCTAGAGAAAATATAACATGAAAAAAACATTAATTAGAGTGAAAGAAATCGAAAGCGATAATCGAAAAAATGAAATTGAAACTTGTGAAAACAAAGGTGTGCGGAAGCAGCTCTTTGCAAAACTCGCCAGAATGGAAGTACAAAAAAAACTAGAATGTGAGAATCTTTCATTGTCAGTGCACACTAATTTTCGACATGGATTAGACACACACAAGATCAATATTTATTGAATGTGCTATGCTTGTCCAAGCTTGCATAAATTAATGTGCTCATGCACTTGTTACAAATTGAGCATGTGTGAGAAAGTGACTTTGACATTTCTAATCCAATGGGGGAGCCCAAAAGCATCAACTGACCAAGAAGTGACTACAGAACGATCGATCGTAAGATGCACAATAGGCTCCAAAATTTGAGTGTATGCAAAATTTTGGAGGGTGTTTGTCACAGTGACAAGAATGCCTAAGAAGGTGCCCCTTCAGGAACAATGATTTCCTGAAAGACATGCCTCTTCAACCACTAATTATAGTTTAATTATTTAATATTTATTTTATTTTTATATATTTTATTCATAATTTTTATATATTTATATTATTATTGATATGAGATGTTATGGTTACAAATGAGGGCTCACTTATATACCTAATAAGGTGCCCCTTCACGAATGGTTATGTCCTTAGAGACATACCTCTTCAACCACTAATTATTAATTAATTAATTAATTATTATTTGTATTATTTTTATATATTTTATTCATAACATTTTCTTCCCCATTAGAGAATATTTTCCCTCAAAGCTTGTTGGTGGAAATGATTGATATATTTTAATGTCTCATCACGTCTTCTCATCTTCTCAATTTTCAAATTGTTGTCTTTGATGATACAAAACGATATGAACTTTTGAGTGTGGTATAAAATTTTCTTACTGTGAAATAATATAACCATCCCAAGTTAATATTTTGTGGAATATTGTGATTACTAGAAATTTGAGATGAATTTTTATCATAATATTTGATTATGGTGACATCGATATTCTTTGGAACCTAATTCATTTGTTTCTCCATAACACTTGGAATATGAGTGACATCCATTGATGATATATATATATTGACTATTATATATAAGAATTGATATGAGATGTTGTGGTTACAAATGAGGGCTCACTTATATACCTAGGAAAGTGCCTCTTCATGAACTATCATGTCCTTATAGTTAAGCCTCTTGAAAAACTAATTATTATTTATTTATATTATTTTTATATATTTTATTCATAACATCGCCTTCCCCTTTAGAGAGGATTTTTCCTCAAAGATTATTGATGGAAATGCTCGATATTTTTTAATGTCTTGTCGTGACTTCTCATCTTCTAAATTCTCGAACTATCATCTCTGATGATACAAAATGATATGACCTTCCGAGTTTGGTATAAAATTGTATTATTGTGAAATGATATAATCATCCCAAATTAATCTTATGTGGAATCTTGTGATTACTAGAAATGTTATGCAACCAACTCACAAAATAGAAGAAAAGATAGATAAACGACTTTAAAATTATCCTCTTCGAGGGGGAAACCTCATTTACATTACATAAATGAAAATTTATTGGATGGTAAAAATGGTAAGACCTCCTTGGAATATACAGGAGTCTAAGGGGTCACAATATAATTAGAGCCTTCATAACAATAGTAATATAAGGGCATAACAATAACAATAGTGGCCTTCTATGTTAGTTCCCTATATTACTAGTGTAGTCCCTTATTTTTTTTAGTGTAGCCCCCTTATTGTTATTGTTGTACCCCTGTAACCCCAATATTGTTATTATTGTGCCCTTACATTATTATTGTTAGGTCGGCTAGGATTATATTGTGACCCCATGGACTCCTATATATAGAAGGAGGTTTTTCATTTGTATCATCCAAGAATTACTCATTTATGTAATGTAAAAGAGGTTTCCCCCTCGAGGTGGCTTATTTCTAAGGTGTTGATCTCTCTTTTCTTCTATTTTTGGATCTAGTTTCATAACATTTGGTATCAAATCTTTGGGATTCTATGGTTTCCCTACTCCAAACAGTTCATCGTGGAATGTTCGCTATAAAATTTTTTATAAGAAGGTTAAGATGCTGAAATTTTTATCACGCAAATCTAAAATCCTGAGGAACGTCGTGTAAAAATTTCAGATCTTGGTTCGCAATATTTTCGGATATAGGATCTGTGGAAGTTAATATTTTTCAGGCTTTCAAATTTCATCTTAAAGAGGTGACCGTGGGAAAATATTCATAACTCTCCCTCTCTGAGCATCGGATTGGAATTATGTAAAAAGGGGTCGCAAGTACATAGACTGTAGTTTCCTTTGTATCAATTTCAGTGCCAAAGGAGGAAATAGTAACATGTGACATGCCGTACAAGTTCGCCCTATTGAACCAATCCATAATTAGGTCATTGTGGGAGATTGGGCATAAATTTTCCTTGAAGAATCCAAATCAAGTCAGACCTGTGGCATTTGAAATATGATTTAGAGGGCTACTACATGACCGAATTTTAAATCTTTAAGATCCAAAATCCAAGAGATAATTCAGTTTCAATATTGGGCTCCTCAAAAGCAAGAAAAATGTGTGTATTTTTTCTGAATTGCGTAAGCCTTTTTTGAAGAATTAGTTTGAATTGATTCCAAGGGAATATTTTAGAATAGATATCAATATTGGGTTCTAAAATGCCCCGTTCAACACCCATTAATCCTTCAGGAGGCTCTACTATGACTCATGAAGACGAAGAAGTGAAACATGACATATCAAAATTACATGAGCAAGTGCACCAAATTTCGATTTCGCAAAGAGAAACAAAAAATGAAATGGAAGTTTTGAAGAAATGCATGGAAGCTAAGATGGAAGGTTTGAAGAAAGGCGTGCGAACTAATATGGATGGTTTGAAGAATGGCATGGAAGCTAAGATGGATGGCATGGAAGCTGACATGGAAGCTAAGATGGATGACATGGAAGCTAAGATCGATGAAAAATGGAAAACATGAAGAATGATCTAAAAGAAGACATGGCAGGTTTTAAAAAGCTTATACAAGAAATGTTTCCTAATGGTGAAAAGATACTAGAGGAAACTCATGATTAGAAAAAAATAAATATTAATCATGATTTCATAAACTCTAATGTTGAATGGAAGACCCGCCATATTCCAAAGATCGATATGAGGAAGTTTCATGGCAAGGATCCTGTAACATGGATACTACATATGGAGCAATATTTTGATCTCAATAATGTGTAAAGCACACAAAATGTACGCCTTGCAACTTTAGATTTAGAACAAAATACATTTGTATGGTATCGATGGCTTTGCTCCCATAAAAAAATTGTCACTTGGTCAATTTTTACAGAGGAAATGATAGCACATTATGAGGATACAAAGAGCAACACCTTTTTTAGCCAATTGATAGATCTCAAACAAAAGGGTTCAGTGGTGGAGCACATTGAGGACTTCCAAAAATTGAATGTAAGGGTAATCGATATTTCATAGGAACACAGGATTTATGTCTTCATAGGGACTTTAAAGGATAACATCTAACATAAGGTTCATGTTTGGGAACCTAATTCGTTGGAGAAGGAATTCAGGTTGGAAAGAAAAATTGAATGTAACATTATGGCGACAAGGAATCCTACCACTCACATCTATAAAGATGGAAGTGTTTCTACTCCTGGACTTCCACAACCTACAAGGTTGACACCACAACAATTGGAAGAAAAAAGAGCAAAAGGTATCTGCTACAGTTGTGATAGAAAATACTCTAAAGTTCATAAGTGTGCTAAGAAGAAATTATTTTACATAGATTGTGAAGAGGAAGAAGAAAATGAACAAGAAACTTCAAAAGAAGAGGATATACACTAGGAACCAACCCTAGAAGAAGAAGAAATGAGTCTGACCATATCGTGTAATGCATTGGCAGGAATTACCACTCCTCAAACTCTTAATATAGAAGGAAATATCAATAATAAAATGGTAATAGTTTTGATTGATTCGGGTATTACCCATAATTTTATTCATTGTAAGGTAGCCAAGGAATTCAATTGTTTCCTATACCTAGCACAAGAATGTCAAGTGATGGTTGTAAATGGAGGAGCTATAAATTGCTCTAGAAAATGCCATAATATCAAGCTAACCATGGGGGAATATGTATTTAATAGTCCAATGCTTTCCATTCCAATGGGAGGTGTTGATTTTGTACTAGGAGTACAATGGTTACAATCTTTGGGGACAGTAGCTTTTAATTTTCAAGAACTTTTCTTGAAAAAAAATTCGGAACGAAAGGAAGTAAAATTACAGGGTATCGCAGGGAAGCCGAGAAAGATAATAAGCTCTCATGTCATGAAAAAGCTTCTGAAGAAAGAAAAATGAGGCATAATTGCACAATTATGCTCACTAGAAGTTTCAACATCAAAATCATCTATTTCTCCAGATCTCCAAAAAGTCTTGGACAATAATTCCAAAGTGTTTCGAACTCCCAAAGGACTCCCACCTATTCATGATCATGATAATGATATTCATTTGATTCCAGGATGTTTTCCTCCAAACATCTGGCCTTATAAATATCCTTATGCCCAAAAGAGCGAAATTGAACGTATGATTGCAGAAATGTTAGAGGTTGGTATAATTCAACCTAGTCAAAGTTATTTCTCTGCTCCATTAGTATTGGTGCACAAGAAGAATGGATCATGGCACATGTGTCTAGATTATAGGGAGCTCAATAAGCTCACTATTAAAGATAAATTTATCATTCATGTGATTGATGACTTATTGGATGAATTACACGGAGAAATTTATTTTACCAAGTTGGATCTTCGTTTAGGATATCATCAAATTAGAATGGAAGACTGAAGATATTCTGAAAACAACACTTCGCACTCATGAGGGTCATTATGAATTTTTGGGCATGCCTTTTGGTGTTACATATGCACCTTCTACATTTGAAGGTTTGATCAATTCCATTATCAAACCCTTAGAAAATTTGTGCTAGTATTTTTTGATGATATATTAATCTACAACAAGTCTTGGAAGGATCATGTTCAACATGTTGACAGGGTGCTAAAACTACTGGAGGATAAACAATTATATGCAAAAACATCCAAATGTTTCTTTGAAGTACAAGAGGTGGAATATCTGGGTCATATTGTATCTTACGAGGGTGTTAAGTTAGACGCTAACAAAATTAAAGCCATTAAGTAATGGAAATTCCCGACAACCATAAAGCGGTTGCGATGATTTATCGGATTAACAGGGTATAATCACAAGTTTGATAAGAATTATGGGAGAATAGCTACACTTCTAACAACACTATTGAAGAAATATGCATTTTCATGGACTCCTGAAGCAACTAAGGCCTTTAAACATCTTAAAGAGGCAATGTGCCTATCACCAGTCTTAATTACTCCAGACTTCACAAAAACATTTATTGTGGAATGTGATGCCTTAGGAAATGGAATTGGTGTTGTTTTAATGCAAGAAGGAAGACCCATTGCTTTTGAAAGTTTTCCAATAAAAGGAAACTATTTACAGAAAGCTATTTACGAGAAGGAAATGTTAGCAATACTACATGCACTAAAGAAATGGTGACCTTACCTAATGGGAAGACACTTCAAGGTAAAAACTGATCATGATAGTCTTAAACACTTTTTGGAAAAAAGACTATCTTTAGAAGAGCAGAAAAAATGGGTCACAAAGATGTTGGGTTATGACTTTCAAATCATCTAGAAAAAAGGGAAGCTAAATGTTATTGCACATTCACTCTCAAGAAAGAATAAGGAGGTGGAAGCATTGCTTTGTGCCATTTCTATTATCCAACCAGAGTGGATAACCGAAGCAAGGGATGAATGGAAGAAGGATGAAGAAGTGTGGACACTCATTCAAAATTTGCAACAATATCCTAGTACATCTGATACATTTAGTTGGAAAAATGATTCCTTATGGTACAAAGATCACTTATATATTTGTAAGAAATCCCAACTAAAAAAAAATATTCTTTTGGAATTTCACACTTCTCATTTAGGAGGACACTCACGATTTTTTAAAACTTACCACAGGGTCAAGAACAATTTTTTTTGGGATGGCCTTAAATATAATATTCAAAATTTTGTGGCGGAATGCTTGGTTTTCCAGCAAAATAAAGTTGAGATAATTAAGACCTCAGGTCTTCTACAACCTTTATCCATTCCAAGTCAAAGTTGGGAGGATATTTCAATGGATTTTATCACATTTTTACCTAAATCTGAAGGAAAGAGTCTCATCATGGTTGTAGTTGATAGACTTACCAAGTATATACACTTTTGTGCATTATCTCATCCATTTAAAGAAAGTACATTTGCTACTAAATTTATGGAAACCTTTCAAAATATACATGAAAACCCAAAGATTATTGTAAGTGACAGAGATCCCATTTTTACTGGAAATTTTTGGATGGAATTATTTTCTTGTTTGGGTACTCAACTAGCTCATAGTTCATCTTATCATCCTCAATTTGACGGTCAAACTAAGATAGTGAATAAATTTTTGGAAGGATATATTTTTTGTTTTGTATCTGACGAAAAAACACAATGGGTCAATTGGTTACCTCTCGTTGAATGGTGGTATAACACTTCCTTCCATAATGCAACAAAAATGACCCCATTTATGGCACTTTATGGATATCATCCATAGTCCATCGCATCATCTTTAAGAGAAAATTCTAAGGTTTAAGCAGTGGAAGATAACATCGAGCATCAACAATAAGTTCTCCAACTCTTAAATGATAACCTAAATTTGGCACAAAATCGAATGAAACAACAAGCAGATCAACATCGCATCGAGAGAAGTTTTGATGTAGGAGCCTGGGTATTTTTACGGCTACAACCATACACACAAATTTCCCTCAAGAAATATAAGAATGAAAATAAATTATTCCCAAGTACTATGGTCCTTACAAGGTGTTGCAAAATATTGGTACTATGGCATATAAATTAGAGCTTCCTACTTCGTCGCGAGTGCATCCAGTTTTCCATGTTTCATGCTTAAAAAGGGCTATAGGTGAAAAAATTCCAGTTCAAACAGTATTTCATAACTTGATGAGGAAGGAAAAATCATATTGGAACCTGAATAAGTCACAGAAACAAGAACTCCACAGCTACGAAATTGATCAATTTCATAGTATCTCATTAAGTGGAAGAACTTACCCACTAAATATTCTATATGGGAGGATGAAAATTTTATAGAGAAGAACCCAAAGCTACTCAAGAGTTGAGGACAACACTTTTTTGAAGGAGAGGGGCATGTTAGTTCCCTATATTACTAGTGTAGTCATCTATTGTTATTAGTGTAGCCCCCTAATTGTTATTTTTGTACCCCTATAACCCCAGTATTGTTATTATTGTGCCCTTACATTATTATTGTTAGGTTGGCTAGGATTATATTCTGACCCCATGGATTCCTATAAATAGAAGGAGGTTTTTTCATTTGTATCATCCAATAATTGTGCGTTTATGTAATGTAAAGGAGGTTTCCCCCGCGAAGTGGCTTATTTATAAGGCGTTGATATCTCTTTTCTTATATTTTTGGAGCTGGTTTCGTAACATTCTATGGGGTACAAAAATAACAACATGGGGAATACATGGGCACAACATTAACAATAGGGGCCTACACTAACAATAAAAATAAGGGGAATACACTAGTATTATAGGGACCTACCATGCCCTTCTCCTTCAAAAAAAAAAATTCCTCAACACTTGAGTAGTTCCAAATGATTTTTTATAAAATTTTCATCCTCCCATGTAGATTTTTCAGTAGGTATACTCTTCCATTTAATGAGATACTTTGAATTTAATCGATTTCATAGCTGTCAAGTTCTTGTTTCCGTGACTGCTTCAGGATTAAATATGAATTTTAATTCCTCGTCTAGTTTTGGAAACACTATTTAAACTGGGAACTTGTCATTGATAGCCTTATTTAAGCATTAAACATGGAAAACTAGGTGTACTTGGGAAGATGCAAGAAGCTCCAATTTGCAATACCTTGTAAGGACCATATTACTTGGGTGATAATTTATTATCCTTCTTAGCTTTCTTAAGGGAAATTTTTTTGTACGGTTGTAGCCATAAAAATACCCAGTCGCCTACATCAAAAATTATTTCAGATATGCTTATTGTTTCATTCAATTATGCACCTGAGTGAGGTTATTATTTAAGAGTTACAGAACTTGTTGTTGATACTTGGTGTGATATTCTAATTATTGAACCTTAGTATTTTCTCTTAGATATGATGTGATGGATGTTGGATGATATCCATAAAGTTCCATAAATGGGTTCATTTTTGTTGTAGTATGGAAGGAAGTGTTATAGCACCATTTAGCTAGAGGTAACCACTCACTAGTACAAAATGAGAGATTAGTGACTATGCGACTAAAAATGTTAGTCACCACAATTATTTAAAGTGAATTACTACTAAATTTGAGAAATTTTAAGTGGCCCAACTTTAAACGACTAATTTAGTCTGAGGATAAAATATGTGACTAGATAATAAGTGACCCAACTAAAAACGACTAAATTAAATGACTAAATAAGTATAGGACTTGTTAGCCACCTATAAATTTTGATATACCAACTAGTGGCTAAATTTGTGTTCAAGCCTTCAAGAGATTTATTTCCTCTAAAAATCCATCATCTTTGAAGTCTTATGATGATTCTTTGTCCCTTTGGATTAATCTCCACTGTTGTTTTCTTAGGCATGCCCAAAACCCTGCCAGATTTATGAAAGAAACTGTTTTCAAAAGGCCTCTGAAACTGCCCATTTTGACTCATTTCCCCTCATTTTCATAAAGCCTCATTTTCCTCTTTAAGACCCCCATTTCCCTAGGAAAAGCCTCCAAAATCATTTTAAGCCTCTGAAAATCCCTTTTACAGGTTTAAAATACCCTTTTCCGCTTTACCGAAAGCCAAGAGAATCCTTAAAAATCCCTGTTTTTTGGCCTAAAAAATCATTTTTTCACTAAGGCCTTAAGCCCATTTCAGCCTTAGACCTAGCCCCTTTTCCGCACAGGACTGGAGCCATAACCGAGTGCCAATCGTAAATCACAATCGGAGATTTCAGTTAACACGTTCCCTTTTCCATGTTTCCCCCAATGCTGATCCTGCAATTAGATCCTGACCATTGAATCCACAAGAACCAACGGCCAGATCTGATCACGCTCCCTCATAGCCCTTATCACTAAATCGCAATCAGAGCTTTCTTGTTCCCAACTTTCCTTTGTTTATTCCATTTTTTTGATGCAATGGAACTTTTCTTCATAGACCTCCACTTCAATCTCCACCGTTGATTTTTCAGATCCAAGGGTCAGCGCTAAAATTGCATCACATCCATCCATCGCATTACCCTCCGCCTGTGATACTCCTGACTAAATGTGGACCATTCATCATCTTCAGATCCAACAGCCTGTGCTCCATCACACAATCGGCAATCGAAACTTCTATTTTCCATGTCCCTTAGCTCCTCCTATGCCTATCCTGCGATTATATCCTGACCGTTGAATCCACAAGAACCAACAGCCAGGATCTAATCGCGCTCCGCGTTTTCCTTGTCCCTTTACACTATTCCACGATCTGCTGATTAGATCTCAGCCGTCCGAATCTACAGATATGACGATCCTAATTCAATCCCGCACGCCTTTTAAACGTGCAGCTTTCAACCTATTGCTCTCCTTCTACACCGTCGAATCTGAGGCTCCAGATCCAACGGTCACCCTTGCATATCACATAACTTTTATGCCCGAAGCTTCATGTTTCAAAATTACGCGATAAAAGCGGTTTTGTGATTCCATGTGTCAATCCCTGATAGGATCGCGTTCCAAAAGTGGAAACCACCTACCCCCCTTTTAGTTGCGCGAAAACCATTCCTGTTTTCCACTTTACTGCCTACCCTCTGCAATCTCAACTGAATATCCTAGCCGTCGATTGTTTTAATCTAGTGGTCCATATTGTATCATGTTTTTACTCCTCCACCATTCATCAGACTTTCCAAAGGACTTCATCAGAAGATCTCCACCGTTGATCTCTTCCAATGATCCGATGACCCATGTTTAATCTTCCTCCACCCTCTCGGTCCCACCACTAATTGCGCCCGATTCCCTTCATTTTAGCCTTTTTCCTTTGTATTCACCCAAACATTAAACTTTTATGTTTTAACACTAAAAGTATTTTTTCACGCTAATTCATGTTTAAACCCCAGTTTCATGGTGTTGCGCCATGTAACCCTTCTCCTCCATGCACGTTTCCTCTGCAATCGCTCCTTTGCCTCCACTAAAGCCTTCTGAAGCAGTTTAAGCCCCCGCGCAAGATTTCATAACAGGTTTCTCATGTTTTGCAGGTTTAAAAGAATTTTTTATTGAAGATCAGGGTTATTAACCCCAACATGAATCCTCGAGCACCCTTTTAGCTTGTGTATTCACACAAACAAGTCTGCAGAAGTTTAAAGTTTATCAGGAAAATATTAAAGGGTTGAAGGCACAATATTGAAAGATTAACACAGCCTTTGAAGACATCAGTACCAAAGCAGCTCGAGCAATCAACAAATTTAAAACATAAGCAGAGCCAAAAAATATTAAAGTACAGAGGAACGGAGCAGTTATTAGCACAGAACATTGACTGACATAGACGATATCCCACCTCCATGAGCAAAGGCCTGTCAAGCAGTTATTACATCAAAGGAAACTACTACAAATTGTCGAAAGCAATTATTTAGAGGTATGGGAGTCCCCATAGCCCATCCTCCACTTAAATCTCACCAAGAAGATAACAGTACCACTCCTGATGGTTTTTCCTCTCAAGGACACCCTGTGGGTGATTCCAGTCATATCAAAATGGTCTCTACCAGCTACAAAGTCATTGATCCTGTCTAGAATTTAAGGAAATATTTAAAACACATGATGGAGCATTCGAATGCACTCCTCTTGTCTCTGATGATCATTAAACTCTCTCCACCTACTTTCCTCATTTTTCCTATAAATACTCTTCGAAGTCTCGTTGTAAAAGGTTAGCATTTTGTGATTTCTAAAGTAATACATATTGCTGCTTTGAAGAAGCTTTGGTGTTCTGAAAGAGTGTGAAGATATCTGTATTTTTGTTGAGAAAGGAGGCTGGACCATTGGATCCCTCAGCCTAGTTTTGGTGAAGTTCTTCTTATCGTTAATGTTATTTCCTGTTTTTCCACTTTGTTCCATCATGATTTTCTTACAGTAGGATAAAAGGTTTAGGCAGAGAAATGTATCTTAGAAGCACCTTTGACCTATTTATCCTTCATTGTTTATATGTTTTCTGCTACTAAATGTGACAGGGCAGTCTAATAGCTCTCTTTATATTCGGTTTGTTTTATTTCAGAATGGCTAACTCAGTTGTGCTAAAGACTATCTAGGCGTTCCCTCTTTCTTTTCCACTGAATGTTGTGTCTGAAATCTCCCTTTGATTATTAATGTTCGCGGTTCGATAGAGGAACTTGTTTCAATCATACCCTCTGTTTGATATTGTGATTGTTGTGTTGAAGGTCCCTATGATTGTAGTCCTAGATGTCTAAGGTGTTCCCTCTTCCTTGAATGCAATTATATGTCTTTGTTGGTTATGCTCTCGAAGGTGAACTTGTAGGAGGAAATAAGGTGTTCCCTGAATCCTACAATTCATTTAGAAGGTTTAATCTGCATTTCTCCTTTCTTCGAGTGTTTATATCGATTAAGTCCAAAGCAATGAGCTTACTGGAGGAAACAGGGCGTTCCCCGAATCCTTTAAGTCATTGTGAAAGGATTTGGTTTGTTTTTCACTCTTAGTCCTTAATGTTCATCCCATTTCACCTATATTATTCAATAGATCCTTGACCAAGTTAGATTTTCCCTTTGGTTTCCCTTCCTTATCTGTCATAACTATTTGGATTTTCACATGACTCCATTGCCCAATGGCTTGTAGATTCCCAAGCTCTATCTATACCACATGAAACATACTTGTCCAACCAAACAACAAAACAAACAACCTTGCACCTCATAACTGGCCTAAAATCAACTTCTTAACCTTTCAAGACACATCTTCATAAACGTATTGAGAGATCCCTCTCTAAGACTAGGAGGGCTAGATCCTAGAGCTCTAAAGTTAGGTTTGTATGTTGCCTTGTCTTTTGGTAAGCCAATCTATCAAAACACAGGACCCCAACATAATGGCGATCACGGTGGGACCATACTGAGTATATGATAGTCTAGCAAACTCTTGTAGACTCAATAAGTCCTCAAATAACCATATAAACTCAGAAAACCCAAAAACTTGTTCATATTGGCTTCATAATAAACATGGTGGTGGAACCATAATACACTTTACCTTCACAAAAAGCTAAATATTTTCCACCTGGCGACTCCACAGTTCCTAAAAGACCAAAAGACTCCACTGGGAGACTAGTTTCATCACCACATCATCCATACTTAAGGAAACTCTGAGGATTAAGTTTCTTTGTTTAGGGATAGTTTGCCTCTTAAATATTGTCATATCTGGCTAGCTTTCCCCTTTATTGGATCTGAGACTTAACATACTAGCTTCAAGAAAAATCCATACCAGAACTTATCCCGATCCGAAACCTCCCGAAATAATTGACAATCCAGAAATCATTCTTCAGTATCCTCTCACATATAGGAATCCAACTATTGTCAGACCCATTTATAGAGCTAACTCAGCACCTGAAAACCTTGCATCTCTATCAGATACCCAAGCTGATTTAGACTTACCAAGAAATTTACCTAGAACTAAGTCATTCAGTGGTACAGAGCAGACAAATTTTGAGCCTCCAAGCTCACCACCACATAGTGGTAAACATATTAGTGACATAGAAACCCCACCATCAACACCTCCTGATATCTATTTCATTCAGAACTTGGGTCTCTCTCACCCTAAATATGCTCAACATTTTTTTGCCGGAAAAAGTAGTTTTGCCATCCATATACCTGTTGCTCAAGCTAATCCATTACTTCCACAAAACACTGCCATGGCAGGATGGTATGCCCCACTAGTGTTACCACAACCTTTGGTTCCCTTACCAAATTACTATCAATCTAAAATTCCCCATATCACTGGAAAATAATCTACCACAGCTCAACAACATGTAGACGAAATGGGAGATGCATTTGATTACATGGAGATAGATGATGAGACCGTTAAAATGAGAATATTTGCTCAAATTTTAGGAGGATAAGTAAAGAAGTGGTTTAAAATATTACCTCCTAATAGCATCCAAGACCTCCCCTCTTTACATCAAACATTCATAAACAAATGGGAAGTCAACCCTCTCCAAATACTAGCAGAGTATCAGAGCCTTAAAAGGAATCAGGGAGAGAGTGTCCATGATTACTCCACCAGGTTTAACAGTGTCTAAAATTCCCTTCCACCCCACATGAAACCTCCCCAAGGCATGGCCTTAGTAAAATATCCTAAGGGTTTCGATGCTGATATAGCCTATTAGCTGAGGGAGAGAGATTATGCAACTCTAGAAGACATGCAGAAGGGAGCAGTGAGCATGGAAGAAAACTTAATTGAAAAAAGAGCTAGGCTAAGATCAGAGAAGAGGGTAACTTATAAAGATTATTACGCACCCTCAACCTCATCCTCTGATACCAAAATTGACAACCTAGTGAAGGTGATGGAGAGAATGCTTGAGAAGATAAACTTGAATGATAGAGTGCCACCAAGAGAACCTCAAAACAATATCCAAAATAGAAATAGAAACTAGAACTTTAGAAGAGAAAACAATCAAGACATACAAAGAGACAATGATCAACAAACTAGACCTCCCTTCCAACAAAACTACGTGGATCAAGAGGAAGAAAGGGAGATTGAAAATTTGGGAGAAAACCATGTCAAATTGATTGGATCAGATAGTGGGGATGATGTTTTCCTCACAGAAGAAGAACAAGGCTTCTTCTCTTCAGAACCAAAGGAAGATACACGCGAGGAGTCTAAAGATTATAGATTGGGGTTTGAAAATGCAATCATGGAGTTTCACAAACATTATGATCTAAGAAGCAAAGGGAACATAGATAGTCCAAATGAAAAAAACACTAGCTCTGTTGTTAGGAAAAGTACAGAAAATCAGACTAAAAAGACAACAAACAAAACTATTACAATAGCCAAAAGGACTAAGTCAAACAAAGAGAAAGGCAACTAGCCAAATGTTGAACAGAGTTTCCCTAGTACCTTTGCTAGTGGCTCTGATAAAACAACTCAAATTGACAGTTCTAATAAAACCCAGCAAGTCAAAATTGTTGAAAGAAACATAAGTGAGAAAACAGATGTAAATACAACAAAAGCGATAGTTCCTTTCAGCCTTGAGGGAGAGATTGCAAAGATCAAAATTAACATACCTCTGGCTTAATTAGTGACCCATGAAGTGTATAGAGACCAGGCCCTAAAAGCTTTTAATATACATGTAGATACTGCTACTTTGAACTTAACAGATGATAAGCCAGAGTTGTTGTTTGGTTCTAAAATTGAAGGAAAATATCAAGAAGGGGATGTGCCTCCCTTCTATGTCAGTCTAAACATACATGACAAAGTTTTACACAATGCCATGCTGGATTCAGGAGCATCACTCAACCTTATGCCTAAAGCAGTAATGGAAAGATTAGGCTTAGAGATCACTAGACCCTACAAAGACTTGTACTCCTTTGATTCCAGAAAGGTCAAATGCTTGGGATTAATTAAATATTTGTGTGTTAACTTATCCCAAATTCCTACTAAGAATATTTTAATGGATGTAGTAGTAGCTGACATTCCCTCAAAATATGGCATGCTTTTATCTAGATCATGGGGATCTAAGATCCAGGGTAGCCTTCAAATGGATATGTCTTATGCCACCATACTAGTATTTGTTCAAACCATAAGGTTATATAGGGAAACTCTCATGAAATACATGGTGAGAAGTAAGGAAAAACCTCACAACACTCCTATTTATTCCACCCATTTAGATATGGATTCCTTTATTTTATACAACGAAGATGAAGCCACACAAACAAATAAGGAAAACAAGTAGGACATTAGTTTACCAGAACATTCAAAATTGTCCTCCTCTCAACCTCTAGATACCTCAATTCCCAGCAGCCTTGAGCAAGAAAAAACAAATTAAAATGAAACAGAAATGCTCTGTAGGATGAGCTTTGATGGCTCTTGCTACAAAAATAGTGCGAGGGTTGGTGTGTGGATACACAACACAAACAAAGGACATGCCTGCAAATTATATTTTTCATGCACCAACAACATTGCAAAGTTTAGACTTCTGTGGTGAGAGTTTTGAGTTTCTGGGTTCGGAATATCCACAGTGAACATTTTTGTGTGAACATTTCGGGTCTAGAACATTGCAGAGTATGAAGCCCTTCTCCTTGGCCTACACATACTTAAAGATTTAAAGGAAAAAAGGATATCAATACAGGGAGATTCTGAGTTGATCATCAGACAAATCAAAGGGGAATACTCAACCAAGAACCCCAGACTTAGAGAATATAGGAACATTGTTTTAGACCTCCTGAAAACTTTCAAAAAATATGAGATTGTGTTCATACCAAGAGCCCAAAATCGCCTGTAAAACAAACTCTCTTTTGCTGCTAGTAACTGCTAGATACCACAAATCGAGGAACAACTCATTATAAAGGTAAAAAACAGACCAGCAGTCCCTGATAACGAAGAACATTGGTAGTTTTTTAACAATGATAAACATATAGAGGAATTCCTGCTGTCAAAAAATGAGTTTTCCACAACATCACCGAGTTCCAGCCATGAAAAAGAATGCTTAGACGGGGAACAAATTCCTGAAACAGAGCCCCCCTCTGCTACTGATATAAATAAGTTTGGTCATATTTTTAAAGAAAATTTATCTGATGATCTAGACTAAAATGACCTTGAAGTTCTAGAGTGTAAAGGTGATACCATACCCAAAGGCCTTGCGCCATTAGAACAGCTCTTTGATTTCAACGATGTGGCTAAAGAACCAAAAACATAACCCGTGGAAACTAATGTGGAAGAGCACAATATAGACAGCCCAACTGAGCCTAAAATTATTAAGTTATCTAGCACCCTTCCTACCCACATCAAATAGCAATACATAGCACTCTTCAAAGAGTTTATAGATGTTTTCGCATGGGAGTATAAAGATTTGAAATCATATGACACTAGCATCATTCAGCACAAGATTCCTCTGAAGGAAAATCAGAAACCTTTCAGATAGAAGTTAAGGAGAATAAACCCTGTCTTATTGCCTGTAGTTGAAAAATAAATTAAGAAGATGTATGATGCAGGGATCATTGTTCCTGTCAGATATTTAGAATGGGTCTCCAATCTGGTATCTATTAGGAAGAAGACAGGGGAGATTAGGCTGTGTATTGACTTCAGAAACCTGAATAGAGCCTCTATGAAACATAACTACCCCTTGCCAAAAATGGACCACATTCTTCAGAGGGTAGTTGGGTCAAAAAATATATCATTACTGGATGGGTTCTCGGGTTATAACCAAGTGTTAGTCCTCCCAAGTGATCAGCATAAGACAACCTTTACCACACCTTGGGGGACATTCATGTATGTCAAAATGCCATTTCGTTTGATGAATGTAGGAGCCACCTTCCAGAGGGCCATGGACATAGCCTTCTCAGAAGACATAGGCTACTTTATAATCATTTACCTCGATGATATTATTGTTTTCTCCAAAACCGATGAAGAACACTTGGAACATTTAAGGAAATTTTTTGAGAAATGCAGAAGGTTTGGCTTGTCTTTAAATCCCAATAATACACTCTTTGGCCTCCAAGAAGGAAAGCTTCTTGGTCATATAATCTCTGAAGAAGGGATCAAGATATATCCTAAAAAAATTGAGGACATATTGAATATCAGCCACCCTAGAAATATCAAAGAATTACAGTCTTTCATTGGAAAGATTAATTTTCTGAGGAGGTTCATCCCCAACCTTGCTAAGCTATTAAGAAACATCACTAACATGCTTAGGAAAGAATTAGGTGTCAAATGTACCATGCAAGCTAAGAAATAATTTGAACTGGCAAAGCAAGCCCTTACTCAAGCACCAGTCCTAATCAGTCCTGATTTCACCAAAGATTTCTATATTTTTTCCTTTGCATTTGAACATACAATAGCTGCAGTATTGTTGCAGAAAATAACTTGGGGCAAGAACAACCTATATCCTTCTTCAGCAAAGCCTTAAGAGATTCCCCACTCAAATACAACATCATGTAAAAGCAAGCCTTGGCACTGGTAAAAGCATTAAAGGATTTCAGGGTGTACATCTTACATTCACACATCATTACTTTTGTGCCACACACCGTAGTCAAGGATATTCTAAGTCAGGACCCAGATGGAAAAATAGGAAAATGGATTGCCACTATTCTGGATACGAATTATAAATCAGGCCTACTAAACTCATCAAGGGACAAGGATTAGCAAAACTCATGGCTGAGTCTAATTTCAAAGTTCTAGATATGAATATGGTCGATGCCTTAGAAGAGATAGAAGAGTTCCCAGCACCATTTACTGAAGAAACATTCACGAACTCTCCATGGTATGCCGATATTATTTATGTTCTACTTTACTTAAATTCTCCTCCTTCTTTGTCAAAAACAAAAGATAGATTCGTAAAACAGAAGGCTTTAAAATATTGCATGATAGATGGAGTTTTATATTGGAAGAATGTCATTGGGATACTACTAAAATGTTTACTTGAGAATGATGCAGGAAAAATCATGCATGAAATGCATGAAGGAGAATGTGGAGGGCACTTAAATTGGAAGACCACAACAAAAAAAATCCTCAGATCAGGTTACTATTGGCCCACCCTTTTTCCAGACACCCACAAACTAGTAATGTCTTGCCACAAATGCCAGATTTTCGATGGTAGGAGAAAGCTCTTGCCCTTACCCTTGAAGCCTATTAGTATTGAAACACCCTTCCAACAGTGGGGTTTGGACTTTATAGGGGAAATCCATCCACCCTCCTCAGCCCAGCATAAATGTATCCTCACAGCCACAGATTATTTTACCAAATGGATAGAGGCCATACCCACTAGGAATTCTACTGACTCTGTCATTATTAAATTCCTTGAGACCAACATATTGTCCAGATTTGGTTGTCCTAGGAAAATAATCATAGACAATGTTGCTACCTTTAAATCCAAAAATATGGTTGATTTCTGCCATAAATATCGAATCACCTTGGGCCACTCTACTGCCTACTACCCCCAAGGAAATGGACTTGTTGAATCTTCCAATAAGAGCCTGATTAACATCATCAAGAAGTTGCTGGAGTAGAATCAGAAAGCATGGAATGGTAATTTGGTTCATGCTTTGTGGACTGACAAGTTAACCACCAAAAATTCAATCAACACATCCCCCTATCAGCTAGTTTACGGAATGGATGTTGTTTTCCCAACATCCTTGGGAGTTCCAGTCATGAAACTCCTTCAAGAATTTCAAGTCGAGGAAAATGATATGCAGAGAAGGATCAATCAGACCAACCATTTGCAGCAGACCAGAGAGGAAGTTTACTAGAGAACTCAAGCAGTCCAAGAAAACATCAAAAGGAAGTTTGACAAAAAGACTAAAGAAAATGACTTCCAAGTCGGGAATGTGGTTCTCAAATGGGATTCAAGAAGGGAAGAGAAAGGAAAACATGGTAAGTTTTAAAATCTGTGGAAGGGGTCCTACATTATTCATTCCTTAAGAGGGAATAATGCATTTTTCCTACAAGAAATGAATGGTGAAGAAGTGTTAGGATGTCTTGTCAATGGCAGGATGCTTAAACACTACTTCTGTCAAGAGTCTTAAGTTTTAGAGTTTTCATCCATTGTACATGCCACTTGCATCAAGAAAAAGAAAGAAAATATAAAAACAATAAAAAATAGAAAAGAGGGCAGAAATAAAACAAGAAAGGTATAGCCCCATACCAAAAAGAGAGGTTCAAACATGTTGAAAATCTGAACCTAGAAGCATAAGGAAATATGACTCTAAAAAGCTCAAAATCTGAGTCAGGAAAGGAAGGAAAGATGTTTTCAGTTTTCAGAAATTCAAGGCTTCCCAATTTTGTTGTAATTTCTGTTATCTTCAGTTCATGGGCAACTTGTCTTCATGCCACAGACCCACAACAAGCCAGACAGTCTAATCCTGGTTTGACTGTGTTTTTCAATTTCTGTCTTATAATGTAGAGAATGAAAATCTGTCAGACTATTTAATCCTGACAGATATTAGATTAGGTAGAGAATTAAGAGTCCAACTGTTTAACCTGGGCTCTTAGAAGAAATAAGGGTAGCATTAGATAGTTTTATTTTTCTAATTGCAAAATAAAATTTTTAAAAGGAGTTTGACATTCCAAGTGCACTCAAAAGAAGAAAAAATTCTAGGACAGTAGGAATAGGTAGGTAGAAATGTTGTTTTGAAGAATGACAGTTTTTTTAGGTTGCTGCAAAGGTTATCATATCAAAATAAGACCAATCAAGGAAAGAAAAACTGCTGCCCAATGAAAAGGCACTGGTCTGCTAAATACAAATATTACTGAGGTTCTGGACACCTGAAGAGCTAGTTGTCCTCCCCAAGTGGAGCCATTGTTAGCCACCTATAAATTTTGATATACCAACTGGTGGCTAAATTTTTGTTCAAGCCTTCAAGAGATTTATTTCCTCTAAAAATACATCATCTTTGAAGTCTTATGATGATTCTTTGTCCCTTTGGATTAATCTCCACCGTTGTTTTCTTAGCCATGCCCAAAACCCTGCCAGATTTATGAAAGAAGCTGTTTTCCAAAGGCCTCTGAAACTGCCAATTTTGACTCATTTCCCCTCATTTTCATAAAGCCTCCTTTTCCTCTTTAAGACCCCCATTTCCCTATGAAAAGCCTTCAAAATCCTTTTAAGCCTCTGAAAATATCTTTTACAGATTTAAAACACCCTTTTCCCCTTTACCGAAAGCCAAGAGAATCCTTAAAAATCCCTGTTTTTTGGCCTAAAAACTCATTTTTGCACTAAGGCCTTAAGCCCCTTTCGGCCTTAGCCCTAGCCCCTTTTCTGCATAGGACCGGAGCCATAAATGAGTGCCAATCACAAATCACAATCGGAGATTTTAGTTAACATGTTCCCTTTTCCATGTTTCCCCCGATGCCGATCCTGCGATTAGATCCCGACCGTTGAATCCACAAGAACCAACGACCAAATCTAATCTCGCTCTCTCATAGCCCTTATCGCTAAATCGCAATCGGAGCTTTCCTGTTCCCAACTTTCCTTCGTTTCTTCCATTTTTCTGATGCAATGGAACTTCTCTCCATAGACCTCCACTTCAATCTCCACCGTTGATTTTTCAGATACAAGGGTTAGCACTAAAATCGCATCGCGTCCATCCATCGCATTACCCTCCGCCTGTGTGACTCCCGACTAAATTTGGACCGTTGATCATCCGCAGATCCAACGGCCTGCGCTCCATCGCACAATCGGCAATCACAACTTCTATTTTCCATGTCCCTTGCCTTCTTCGATGTCGATCCTGCGATTAGATCCTGACCGTTGAATCCAAAAGAACCAACATCCAGGATCTAATCGAGCTCTGCCTTTTCCTTGTCCCTTTACACTATTTTCTGATTTTCCGATTAGATCTCAGCCATCTGAATCTGCAGATCCGACAGTCCTAATTCAATCCCGCACACCTTTTAACCCCGTAGCTTTCAACCTATCGCGCTCCTTCCCCATCGTCGGATCTGAGGCTCCAAAACCAATGGTCACCCTTGCATATCGCGTAACTTTTATGCCCGAAGTTTAATGTTTCAAAATTACGCGATAAAAGCAGTTTTGTGATTCCACGTGTTGATCCCTGATAGGATCACGTTCCAAAAGTGAAAACCACCTACCCCCCTTTTAGTTGCGCGAAAACCATTCCTGTTTTCCACTTTACCACGTACCCTCCGCAATCTCAGCTGTAAATCCTAGCCGTCAATTTTTTTAATCTAGCGATCCATATTGTATCACGTTTTTACTCCTCCACCATTCATCAGACTTTCCAAAGGACTTCATCGGAAGATCTCCACCGTTGATCTTTTCCAATGATTCGACGACCCACGTTTAATATTCCTCTAACCTCTCGGTCCCACCACTAATTGCGCCCGATTCCCTTCATTTTAGCCTTTTTCCTTTGTATTCGCCCAAACATTAAAATTTTATGTTTTAACACTAAAATTCTTTTTTCACGCTAATTCATGTTTAAACCCCAGTTTCATGCTGTTGCGCCATGTAACCCTTCTCCGCCATTCACGTTTCCTCTTCAATCACTCCTCTGCCTCCGCTAAAGCCTTCTGAAGCGTTTTAAGCCCCCACGCAGGATTTCATAACAGGTTTTTCATGTTTTGCAAGTTTAAAAGAATTTTTTATTGAAGATCAGGGTTATTAACCCCAACATGAATCCTCCAGTGTCCTTTTAGCCTGCGTATTCACACAAACAGGTCTGCAGAAGTTTAATGTGTATCAGGAAAATATTAAAGGGTTGAAGGCATAATATTGAAAGATTAACACAGCCTTTGAAGACATTAGTACCAAAGTAGCTCGAGCAATCAGTAAAGTTAAAACATAAGCAGAGCCAAAATAGATTAAAGTACAGAGGAACAGAGCAGTTATTAGCACAGAACGTTGACTGACACAGACGATATCCCACCTCCATGCGCAAAGGCCTGTCAAGCAGTTATTACATCAAAGGAAACTACTACAAACTGTCAGAAGCAGTTATTTAGAGGTGTGGGAGTCCTCATAGCCCATCCTCCACTTAACTCTCACCAAGAAGATAACAGTACCACTCCTGATGGTTTTTCCTCTCAAGGACACCCTGTGGGTGATTCCAGTCATATCAAAATGGTCTCTACCAGCTACAAAGTCATTGATCCTGTCTATAATTTAATGAAATATTTAAAACATAGGATGGAGCATTCGAATGCACTCCTCTTGTCTCTGATGATCATTAAACTCTCTCCACCTACTTTCCACATTTTTCCTATAAAGACTCTTTGAAGTCTCATTGTAAAAGGTTGGCATTTTGTGATTTCTAAAGTAATACATATTGTTGCTTTGAAGAAGCTTTGGAATTCTGAAAGAGTGTGAAGATCTGTGTTTTTCTGTTGAGGAAGGAGGTAGTACCATTGGATCCCTGAGCCTGGTTTTGGTGAAGTTCTTCTTATCGTTAATGTTATTTCCTATTTTTCCACTTTGTTCCATCATGCTTTGCTTACAGTAGGATAAAAGTTTTAGGCAGAGAAATGTATCTTAGAAGCACCTCTGACCTGTTTATTCTTCACTGTTTATATGTTTTCTGCTACTGAATGTGATAGGGTAGTCTAATAGCTCTCTTTATATTCAGTTTGTTTTATTTTGGAAATGGCTAACTCAGTTGTGCCAAAGACTGTCTAGGCGTTCCATCTTTCTTTGCCACTGAATTCTGTGTCTGAAATCTCCCTTTGATTATTAATGCTCGTGGTTCGACAGAGGAACTTGTTTCAATCAGACCCTCTGTTTGATATTCTGATTGTTGTGTTAAAGGTCCCTATAATTGCAGTCCTAGATGTCTAAGGCATTCCCTCTTCTTTGAATGAAATTATATGTCTTTGTTGGTTATGCTCTCGAAGGTGAACTTGTAGGAGGAAATAGGGTGTTCCACGAATCCTACAATTCATTTAGAAGGTTTAGTCTGCATTTCTCATTTCTTCGAGTGTTTATATTGATTAATTCCAAAGAAGTGAACTTACTGGAGGAAACAGAGCGTTCCCCGAATCCTTTAAGTCATTGTGAAAGGATTTGGTTTGTATTTCACTCTTAGTCCTTAATGTTCATCCCATTTCACCTATATTATTCAACAGATCCTTGACCAAGTTAGATTTTCCCTTTGGTTTCCCTTCCTTCTCTGTCATAACTATTTGGATTTTCACATGACTCAATTACCCAATGGCTTGCAGATTCCCAAGCTCTATCTATACCACATGAAACATACTTGTCCAACCAAACAACAAAACAAATAACCTTGCACCTCATTAACTAGCCTAAAATCAACTTCTTAACCTTTCAGGACACATCTTCATAAACATATTGAGAGATCCCTCTCTGAGACTAGGAGGGCTAGATCCTAGAGCTCTAAAGTTAGGTTTGTATGTTGCCTTGTCTTTTGGTAAGCCAATCTATCAAAACACGGGACCCCGACATCTAGGATGAAAGAAACCAAAGTTATGAATGAAATGAAGGTCAGGGTGGAGTAGTTTCTCTACTACCAATATGTTCACCACTATGTTGGGGTGAGTGTGGAGACTCTCCAAAGTCTATCGATCTATATTACCAAGTGACCTAGTTCTTGATGGATTTCTTAAGTCAACTTGTGCATCTTACGAGCTAAGAGATTTTTCGGGGAATGAAATTCAGCTCTGAATTGGTCGACAGTTGAGGTTTTATGTTTAGGAGATTTCCTAAGGATACTTTCTATATTATCAACTATTTCGGGAGAGTTTTGGTCTAGATAGGCTCTAGTATGAATTCTTCTAGAAACCCTTTATGTGGTAATTTTTTAGACCCAATAATGAAAATTTTAGCCAAATATGACATTATTTTAAAGGCTAACTAATATTTTTCAAAGAAAACTCAATCCTCAAAGTTTTCTTATGCGGGTTTGGATGATGTTTGAAAAATAAAAGGATTTTCCCGAGTGGAATGTAGGAACAACCGGTCGGTCCAACAAGCCCTGCGAATACCAATGGAGTCTCCAGGCCAATTATTTTTACTTGTTTTCAAGGTTTGGTTGTTGCTCACCATCAACAATCCATAATAGCCGATCTTGGTAACACTGTTTCATTTAAAAATGAGGGTTCTTTGGGTTGTAGTTATCTATTACTAAACATATTTGTTTCCCCGAGTATGGTCGCCACTATGTTAGGTATCTGTAGTTTTGCAATGTGTAGATAAAATGCTGCGAGCCTACATCAAAACCACTTTGGAATCATAGGATCTAGCACTCCTAGATTCGAGAGGGATCTCTCTATACAAGTTTTTTTCAAAGATATTTCTTTAAGGCTTATGATATGATATTAGGCTAGTTATGAAGTACAAGGGTTTTTTTGTTTTGTTTGGGTGTGATATCATCAAAATGAAGTAATTATTTTGAAGGGTGAAGGTATGAGCAGGTTGAGAGAATGGTTAAATTTGATAGGATAAATAAAGAACAATGTCAATCCATTGGGCTATAAATTAAAGGATTTAATTTGGACAACAAGTTCCAAGAATGGTCTATGGGGAAAGTCATTTATATCAAAGGATCTTTTAAGATTGGAGTTATGGTATGAAACATCAAGAAATGTGGAGTGAAAAAGCAAACATATACGAAAAACAAGAGAACAACTCTAGATCGGTAAGGACTTTGAACCTATCCTTGCTTTGACATACACTCAAAGGAAAAAAAGAATAGCCTAAGATCAAGTAAATGCTGCTTAGCTTTTGCTTTCAACATATTCTCAAGGAAAAAATTTAAAACAAAGAATGGCTGCAGATCAAATGGAGGACTTTTAACCTAGTCTTCTTTCGACATATTCTCAAAGGGAAAAAATTGAGATAAACATAAAAAGTAGCCCTAAGATCGGTAAAGACTTTAAACTTAGCACACTTTCGGCATACTCTTGGGAAACTTTCAAAAAGACAATATCTCAAGTTATACTCGGGAAACATGGGCTCAACAACAATTTATTGGTTATACTCTATTGAATTATCCTCAAAACACAATTAGAAGAAAACACAGATAAATATTTATCAATGAGATTTAGGGTACTTCACGGTAAATCCTAATCTATATTTGTTGTTCTTTATCAGAGAATAGTGGACAGTATGAAAACATAAGTAAAATAACGATTACGGTAAGAAACACATCACCATTGACATAGACCGAGGATCCCATAAATCAACTTGTATATTTGATGTTCAAACCCGAGTTACAATCTTCAAGTCAATTAGGTCTTCTGACTCAAAACTTCTCATCTCGGCTATTTCTTCAATTACATGAGCTTCAACGACCTCGGTAACTATTTACACTTGATAAGTATTCCAACAACAACCCTTTACAATGTGCTCCTCCTAGAGTTTTTATAGAAGAATGAGAGTGAAGTGTAAGAAGGGTTCATTTTTCAATTAATGAAGAGTGTGCTTCTCGGCCTTTGGGAAGCAATGGAGAAGAAATTATATGTATTAACTCTTATTAATTGATTTTTATCGATATTATCTACTTATCTTTGCTTTTGTTGACTTTGAGGGCCTTTAGTAGGCTGGAAATTACTTTGCGAGTTGTCTTTAGAAATATCTCTAAGCATGCGATTAATATGTATTCTTTTTAGGTGAAATCTGGTAGCAAATGGCATTTTGAGGGATTAATTGCCTCCTTGATGTGGCATTTGGAGGCTCTCTTTGTTGATGTTTGTCTACTTTTGTGGCTTTAAACATTGATTTTCCTTGATCTTGCTTTAAGGCCTTCTTTTCATCTTCGGGGTTTTTAAACCTTTTTTACGATTGGCTTGTATTCACTAATCATCCTTTTCTTTGGTTTTCGGCCTTCATTCCTTCCTTTAATTGATTTTCGGGCTTTTACTGTCTTTTACAATCCTTGTATTAACCTTTAATCCTTTGTTTCAACTATGCTTTATCCAATATTTTTTTCTTGTTTTAAGCCTTGGAACCTTTGTCTTTATGCTTAAACTGTCCTTTGCCATTTTGTTGTGGAGAGGTGTCTTTGGTACACTGGGGTTATTTGCTCTTAGGATTGCTCATAAAAACACCGTCCAGTATACATGGAATTAACCTTGGGAAACTTTTAATCTGCATTATTTAGGCTTTGAGAGTGCTAATTTTTGGCTTTGTTTATTATTGAACCATGAGAAGGCTCTTTGATCTTAAAACTACCATCGAACCTGTAAAGCCAATTAAAATGTTATAAAACCTGCGGGGTTGGAAAATATTACTTACGGAGAGGGCGCGGAGGGGGACGGGAGGAAGCAGATATACGGCGGAAATAACATGCGGGAGGATATTCTTCGAAAAATCAGCGAAAATAGGATTTAAACCTGAATTTGGCGTGAAACTTGATTGGTGGTTTTGTGAAAGCTGTCTGGCGGTTTTCACGCGACATTCAATTGGTAAGCGGTTTACACGCCTTCGTAGACGATATCATCCAGGTCGGAGTGACACCGATCCTCAAAAAACCAGCGGTTTCACATGAATTTTGTCGTTAAAGCCACGACCTGAAAATGCAACGCGAAACACGGTGTGAACCGTTGGATTTGGAGGTGTAGATCCAACGGTGGGGAAGGTACGAAAACCTAAATTTGTGGAGTGGATGGAGTAAATTGAGTCGATTAGTAGAGAGGATTGGGGATAACTCTTGTGGGTGGACGGTAGGGCCAGTGACATCGACCTTTTTTTTGTTTGGTAGCGGGATGGTCGATCGACGGGATTGTTTGATCGGGTAGAAGAGCATCGTTGGATCCAACAAGATCCTACAGTAGATCAATTGCGAGGATGGAGGAAAAAAACAAAGGGGAAGGGGATTAAAAAATGATGAAGGAGAAGGGTCGATGGAGGAGTATGGGACCGAGAGCAAGGTGTGAAGGGATAGGGAGAAAGGGCTGGGAGGGATGAGGAGGTGATTCGGCGTCATTGGATCCAAAATATCTACGGCTAGGATCAACGCGGGGGTTTAACGAACATAGTGGGGAAAATACAAAGGTGAATGCATTTTATTTTAGGCGCGAGGGTAAATACAAAGGAGAGGGGCTTAATGGAGCGGAGAAGGTGTGAAGTCTGTGGAGGAGTAGGGGACCGAGGGCGGAAGGGAAAAGGGGCTTAAGGAAGTGGCGGGGATGGGGTGATTGGCGAGTTAAATGAAGGTAGTTGGATCTTATGGATCTACGGTTTAGATCTGATCGGACCATTGCTATTGAGGTGGAAAGTTCGCAAGGAAAATGTGGGTTTATAGAGGAAATGCCAATGCGATGGGGTCGAGGGGTTTAGGCGCTTGGTCATAGTGTTGGGTTATATGGCAAAAAAGGGTAGAAGATTAAGCCCTCGGGGCTTAAAACCTCCAAAAGGAGGTTAAAAGAGGGGAAGGTCTTTAGGCCAAAAAGTGGGTTTAGTGTTTTTTTAGGTTTCAATAGGAAAAATAGGGTAGTTTAAACCAAAAAGGTGTTTTTTATAGGCTTGAAGGGAATTTTGAAGGTTTTTAAGAAAATAAAGGGTAGATGAGAAGGAGAAAGGGGATTTTCAAAGGAAAATGAAGGATACATAAAAGGGAAAAATGAATGAAATAGGCTTAGAAAATGGCAGAAATGGCCTAAAAAATAGTCTCTTTTGATATCAACGGGGTTTCTTGGTGGATTTGTTTTAAATGAAGAACACTTGATGAAGATCACTCTTAAGTTAGAAAGCACCCGGAGAAGGCTTCAAGAATGAAATTTTCTATGAAATAATCTCTTGAAGGCTGAATCTGTTTTAGCCATCATTTTCTATGACAGAGATGCGGTGGCTAGGAATATCCTCAAAGGATGGGGGAAGGTGAGGGTCTTATTCATTTTACGGAGAGACGGACTACGGGAAACGAGTTCAGAGAAAAAATTCCTCACGGACCTCGTCACAGAGAGATGCACTCTGATATAGTTCTTTATAATGTTCCATGTTGCACTTTTTATTTCATCAAAGTTAGTTATCATCTTTCCCCTCATGATGGATTTGCACTATATTGTTTTTCTTTCCACTGTATTTTTCATGTTTATGAAAAAAACTTAGTATTTCTATCTCCGCCTTTAGCTAGTTTTTTCGGACTTAATACGCCAATACTCTTCCTCTCTTCTCAATATTTGTAAAGATATTTAAATGTCTCAACCTCTTTTAGCGGTCGGATGGACGTCTCTGGGCCGGAAACTCCATTTGACCTTGAAGGAAGGCTAACTAGTTTTATGTATTAATGATGAAAAAGCGTCTTTTCAGTTGTTTCTTTTAACCGACCTTTGATGTTTGTTTTTAGCCTTTTAATTTTAGCTTGCCAAATTGTAATTGTTTGTCATCAATCCAGCGGCCAAGAAGTTAGAAAATATAGCGGAGAAATCCAACGAGTCAAGCTAGATTGAGGATAATTTAAAGGAATAGGTCCAAGTTTAGTGGAAAGCGAAGCCACAAGGGAAAATGGGGAGCGTGTCCAGGAAACTACACCAAGGGAGAATGGGGGATTTAGTACTCGTAATTTTGCAAAAGTAAGATGTCCAAGGCCAAAAACCGATCAAGTCTCATAGCAATATGACCAAGACCGGTGAGATTATTGTTCCGGGTATAGGGTTATGAGGCTTTACATCAAGAGGAAGAGATTCAATATTAGGTATAAGACTTAATTTGGGGGCTAGTTTTCTAACTACGGAGCCTCCTCTTTTCTCATTTTTCACGAGGGTGGTTTTGAAATATCCCCAAAGACCAATAGTTGACCCCATATTCTAAGTCTTTTAAATCCTAAAGGGATTTCCAACATTCTTGCTTCTCTCTATTGTATGCTTGGAATATATATATATTTATAATTGCAACATTTTTTATTTAATTCTAGACTCTTGAAAATGATAGCAATCCAGTGAGTGTTTTCAAGAAAATTCAAAATACATATATTCTTTTTGCTCTAATATTTTGAAATTGTAAACCAAGAAAGTGCTTCATATCTGCTATGTTGTTGGTGCAGAAAATTTAGTTTATAAGAATGACCCTCTATATGATTATGTCCAATATTGTAGGCTACCACCCACCTCCTAAACCTTCTTTGCCACAAAATCCATGAAAGCACATATTCCAAAGAGCTCGATTCAACCTTGTGTTTTACAATTTTTGTTTGGTCTTCTTGCTCTTTTTCCTAGTCTTTTTCTTCTTCAACCACTTGTCCATCGATGTCTCCATCATTGCAAAGAATGAATAGTCAAGGTCAAAGGAATGAGCAGTTAAAGTGGGTATTTATGTGATTTCTCTTGACTTCTCATCATATATTTCATTAAAGTCTCCTATCTGATCTTCTTTGTTGGCCAAACAACGGTATGGTAGCATAAGTCATATCCATTTGGAGGGTCCCTTGTAGCTTGGCTCCCCCATGAGCATGATAAAAGCATGCCATACTTAGGAGGATGTCAACCACTACTATATCCATCACTAGACTCTTGGGCGTATCGAGCCTAAGAAATATCTGAAGATATTTGATGAGGCCTAGGCATTTAACCTTCTTGGAGTCAAATGAGAGTACGAATATTTGTAGAGGTCTAGTTATCTCAAGGCCAAGATTTTCCATGATAGCATTTGGCATAAGATTATGTGATGCACACGAATATAACATGGCATTATGGAGAATTTTATTATGAACATTCACCTTTGACATAAAATGGGGGAACACCTCCCTCCTGGGATTACCATCTACTTATTTCCCAAACAAAAGTTCGGGTTTATCATCATTGATTGACGGTGTACGTGTTCTCTATGTTCGGTACCTTTGGGACCGAGACATGTATACATCCTTATTCTGGTACGGCGAGAGGAATAGATATTTTTTTAATTTATCAATTTCATTCTCAATGATGAATGGTGTACGTATTTTTAGCATATTTGAACAATCAATCTTCTTAGGCACTATTTTTGCGGTAATATCGGCTTGTTGACTTGTATTGAGGATATCGGCTAGAGCAGTTTTGTGAGGGTTGATATTTGGTTTACTAGTGTTGTTTTCTATATTATTCTTTCCTAGGATGTTCTGACTTTCTTCCAACTTTCATTGTTTTGTTGGGATCATTTCGGGGACCTTTTGGTAGGGTTTTTAGTATTCTTTTTCTTGGAGTTATCGAGTTTTTTTCTTGTAAGGTTATATAGTTTATTTACCTCCATGATTAGCATTCTCAAGCCCTTGTTTATAATCCTCGGACTCTTTAGCTTCTACTTCGGTTTGAGTCATAGAAAATAAACGTTGCTCTTCTTCGGTGAGGAAAACGAATCCTCTTCATTAATTCCCATTAGATTAATCGACTTTCTTCTAATTATTCAACCACTCCCTCATATTCATTATAATTCTCTTGGAATGGAGGCCTAATTTTTTTTCCGGGCCTCTTTGTTCTTTGTCTTGAAATTTGAGGGGGTTTCTTCTAAGGTTTTGATTTCTATTTTGAGGGGTTGGTGATTTTATCTAGGAATAACTCTCTCATTCGGAGTTGATCCTCTCCATCATTCTCTCCATAGTTCTAACTAGGTTATCAATCTTAGCATCAGATTTGGAAGCTATTGGTTTTCCCTTATAGTAACTCTCTTCTCGAGTTCTCATTCTAGCCCTCTTTGCAAAGCGAGTTGGCTTCTACACTTACGCATCCCTGCGCATTTTATTCCAATGTAAGCGGATCTCTCTCTCAGTTGATAAGAAATGTCTGGATCAAAACCATTTGGGAACTTAACCAGGGCCAAGCCTTGTGGGGGCTTCATGTGGTAAGGAAGTGCATTATAAACACTCTTTAACCTAGTGCGGTAGTCTTGGACACTCTCTCAAATGTTCCTCTTGATGTTTTCATATTCGACAATATTTGAAGAGGGTTTCTTTTAACTTCCCATATATTTATGAATAGCTGGTGAAAATTGGGGAGGTCATGGATACTGTGGGAGTCAAACCTTTAAACCATTTCCTCACTTATCCTTCAAATTCTGAGCAAACATCCTCAAATTGACCCTTTCATCTATCTCTTGAGTCAAAATAGTTATACATTCTATCATCATGTTGTTGGCTTGATTCTTGGGACAGTCCATCAATTTGTGGAATTTTTGCGTAATCACGTGGCATGGGTATCGCGAGGTGGTGGCGGCAACAATGGAGAATATCTAGCTTCCATGATTGGTGGTGGGGGAACCCAGGGGGATTGACGAGGAGGGTTGAAAAGGGAGGTGGAGGATTAAATGGAGGAAGGTGGGAAATGGGTGTATGAGTGGTGTTTTGGACAGGCGTGGAGTGTATGAGTGGGGTGTTGAGGAAGTGGTAGGGGTTTTAGACACACAGACCCGGGTTGACTAAGGAGGATAAGACTTGGAAATAATAGAGGGGAGTTGTTGTAGTAAGAGTAGATAATTTTACATCTTGTTGAAGGTAAACATCATCGGCAGTTCATGAGTCACGCTGCCGGATCTTGAAGGGAGTCAAATTGTTGGAGAAATTGAAGGTCAACTTGGGTGGATGTAGCGGCTTTTCTAATTGGACTCTGTTGTAGGATAGATGGGTCAAAATTTTCGACTTGTCAGTCTGAGATTTGGTTCTGAATAATCTTTGTTCAAAATGTACATCAAACCAGATGTCTGCAAGGTTACAAGGTTTCTAGGAGGAAACTTGCTTGGTGAAGGGATTTGCTACCGGTTTGACTCTCGGTCTGGGGGGTTTTTCTTAGGATTTTCTATATTTTCAGGTATTACGGGAGGATTTGGGTCGGGATGGGATGTGGTAAAGATTCTTTTGGAGCCGGAGATTTGGGCCGAAGCACGGATCGGTTGAGTATTTTCAAAGAGTTGAAAAACCAATCTTGGAAAGTACTTTATCATACAATTCTTTGTCACAGTTTTGAGTTCAAACGAAATGTTAAGCTTTTCAACAAGTCCCTAGTATGGTCGCCATTATGTTGTATCCCTATAATTTATAAGATTGGAAAGAATAAAATATCAAGGACAACATCAAACCACTTTGGACTCTAGGACCTAGCCTTCCTAGACCTGGAGAGGGCTCTCTCTATTTATGATTTAATTTTACCTTAATATTATGAATGTTGATGTGAGGCTAGTTACATTGATTGTGGAAATTGGTTGTTTGATTGATTGTTTTATTTTGATGATCATATCTATAAATAATCCATTGGGCTATGAGTCATAAAAGGATGGTTTTTTGCATCAAATTTTCAAGAGCATCACGGGGCAAACTAAGCTGTGCTAATTGGATCTTTAAGTGTGTTAATTTTGGGACCCCTAGGTCCAAACTCCACATTGTGATTCTCATATGACGATGCAATATTTTTATTTGAGTTCTCTTTCGGAGGTGCAAGATCGATCTAAAGATCATCTTGATCGGATAGACGAACATGTATTTTGAATTTATTCCACATGTGCAAGGTCGGCCTTATTTATCCCACATGCATGGAATATGTGTCGCTACACCCCCTGAGATGTTGTTATGAATATAATTCATAACGAATATAATAAATATAATTATTAAATATTCAATTAAGGATTATGTAAGTAGTCATTGAGTTAGTGAAAGGGCATGTCTAAGAGACATGCCAAGTCATGAAAGGTCACACAACGTAGGTATATAAGCGGGGCCTCATTGTAACATTTTATCATCATCTCTTATACATTTTATATAATATATTATTATTACAAATACCTCTTGTGTATTTTACAATTAAAGTCAACAAGCCTACAACTTTGTTGCTCCATTTGGTATCGAACGCGATCTTCTCAAGCGGGAAGCACCTATGCCATTGTTGGCGCCTTTAGCTATTACATGCGGTGCTCAATCGCTAGCTCGATGTCTTCATCAATGACAATGGACGATTTCAACAAAAATTTGATCGATCTTGAGAGTAAGATCAATAATAATTTTGATAAATTCACTTAAATATTAATCAATATTGAGGATAAGGTTACGGGAAATTCTCACAACATCAAAATTCAAGACACAGATCGGATAGAAGAAAATTTTTTCAAAACCATAGAGAGTCCACAAACAATCATAACAAAATGCAGAAGATAAACGCCATTTTCGACAAGATTAATCGATGCAAGAACCAATATTCAGATATTGTGTGGGAATTCTGAGTAATTTTAGATCAAGAACCAAAGGTCACCGCTCACAAACGGATCTGAAATGTTACACACCGATATAATCACGTGGTTAAAACCCTCAAAAGAGGAAAGCAGTCCATGTCCCCAATTGTAAGCGACCACTTCGGGGAATTTATTAATATGAGAAAAAAAAAGTTACATATGTTTTCTCTGCTTGGTTACCCGGACAAATGACCATCCATGCTCCTTTAAATAGAGATCATGGACCAATCGAGTGTTAAGCCACGGATCCAGAATTGTCGTTAATGCCGATGTGAGAGATGTCGTCGGAATCACTACAAATCGTGACCGTAGGATTATAAGTTACAAATGTACATGGTAAATAAGCCTGCTTGTACCTAACTCTATATACTAGACTAAGTTATTCTTAGCTATTTCCTATGTGTTAGAATATCATACATCCCCCTTAAGAACAACTTGGGATAGGATTGAAGGATTTACAAAGGTGACACAAAGGAGCCTATTTCCTATGTGTCAAAATATCCTAACATCCCCCTTAAGAACAAATTGGGATAGGATTGAAGGATTTACAAAGTGACACAAATGCGAAGGAAGGGAGGCATTGAGGCCTATCCCCCTTAATGACAACTTTCCTGAACTCCGAGCATGGATCGAAGTTTGGTAAATTTCATACTGTTGAGAGCCTTTGTAAAGATATCGGCTACTACGATCATTGGTTGGATAGTACTTCACTTCAAGAACACGATCATGAATGAGCTTTCGATGAAGTGTGTGTGGAGTTCAATGTGTTTCATACATTGATGCTGAGCTGGATCTTTACATAGGCTGAATGGCACTCGATTATCACACCAAAGAGTGTAGTTGGATCTTGCTAATGAAGACCAAATTCGGATAGGATCGACAAAGCCACATGGCTTCCTTGATGGCTTCAAGCGCACCCGTCCCCTACCGCCTGTTGAAGAAAGGGAGATGGCACTTTGTTTCTTACAATACCAAGTAATAGGTCATTTGAACCAAGAGTGAATACATATCCTTGAATATATCAAATTATTCTTTTAGTTGCTTGCTAGTGGCCTTTCATGAGGTTAGTGCATAAACCAAGCAACAAGATAAACGACAAAGGAAAGGTCGGGATGGAGTATGGGTTAGATACAAAATTTTACCAAAAAGTTGACGGTATAAAGGTAAGCATCAACCCCAGGGGTAGCACGGTTGACTAAGCTTGACTCCGGACTAAAGGGATAAGAGGCGGGCTTACGGTCTTCAGCGAAGTGAGGCAGAAGATCCTGGAACATACTTGGGTGAGAGAGGGTAATGCCTTCCTTGGACTGCAAGACTTGAAGACCAAAGAAATAATTCAAAGTGTCTAAGTTTGTCATTTCAAACTCTTTTGAGACTAGACTTCACATGGTTTATATGGTTTGGATCACTACTAGTAAGGATAAGATCATCAACATAAAGGACAAAGGATGGTGAAGTAATTACCCACTTTCTTGGTGTAGACAATGTTGTTAGAATGACACCTAGAAAAGCTATCTAAGAGAAATCTATCCATTTTGGCATACCAAGCTGGGGAGCTTGTTTGAGACCATAAAGAGACTTCTGAGGGCGACGAAACAAGGCTAGAGTATTTTTGGATAAAGCCAAGGGTTTGTTCCATGTAGATTTCTTCACGCAAATATCCATGTAAGAAGGCGGATTTAACATCCATCGATGGACTTCCCCATTTAAAAGAGAAGACAACGGGGAAAGAACAAGGCGGATAAATTCATTTTGGCAACGGGGGAGAGGTTTTAGTATAGTCGATGCCTTCAAATTGTGAAAAACCTTTAGCAACAAGACGAGCTTTTTATGTCTATCCACTTTCCATCTGGTCAAAAAAATTTTGTAAACCCATCTGCATTTGACAATTTTTTTCTTCCTTTTGGAAGAGGAACAACATCCCAAGTATTTTTTACCCGATAGGAACGATACTCTTCATTCATAGCTTCATCCCAATCTGGATGACCCGAAGGCTTCTTCAAGGTTTACGCGCGGATCAATTTTTACGGAACTTGAGCCAATAAGGAAGAAACTCTTTCAAGCGAGAACGTGTACATCGTCGATCGGCGGGTCACACAAGAGAGACACAACATCCGGTAAGAGCGGACCCATCTTGGAAGTGGTGGAGTATAAGGAACAATTTCATGAAGTTTGGAGGAGGATTTTCATCCTCGTTGTCACCATACGAACTAGAAGGAATGATATTAAAAATAGAAGAGAGAGAGAGAGGTGGCACATATGCCGAATCGGGCTCATAGGCCAAAGGTGGCACACCCTGCTTAGAACTAGCCTCGCGGGCTGATATATTTTCATAAAACTTTACATCTCTTCTAATGATTATACTTTTTGGATTTTTGTTGAAGAAGTCTATATCCTTTGAAATCTTAAGAATATCCAACAAAAATACATTTTTCACTCTTAGGTTCTAAGGCTTTATGTTTTGGATACGGAATATGGGCCCAAGCATCACTTCCAAAAACATGAAAGTGACTTGCTCTGGTTTGATTGAGCTCCAAGCTTCTTCTTGAGTTATAATTCTTTAAAACCTTAGTAGGAGTGTGATTTACTATGTAACTTGCAGTTAATGGCTTAAATTGCCCAAAAATTTAGACCAAGTCCTTTAGATTGAAGCATACAATTAGCCATTTCTTTAAGGTCCGATTCTTCCTTTTGTACTACACCATTTTGTTGTGGAGTATATGGAAACGGTAATATTTACAATTGGAATGCCAGCACGCTTCAGTCACCGAAGTTAATCGTTGGTGTTAATATATTCTCCACCATTGTCGATCTTAACTTAAGAATTTGATGTGTCAGTTGTTTCTCAACAAGGCCCTTAAAGACCAAGAACATGTTAAAAACTTCACACTTGAGTTTAAAAATATACCCAAGAATGCGTGGAAAAGTCATCGATGAAATTTAAGAAGTACTTGCAACCGAGAGAAAGAAAAAACGGAAGTGGACCACGCAAATTCGCATTGCACGAGGGCGCAAAAGGGTTGAACCATGCCAAGAGGCACGTTTGTCAAAAATATCCGAACGATGTTTTTCGAGTACACATCAGGCAAACACCATCTCGAAAAGATACCATAGGAAGACCCGTCACCATATTTTCCTTACATAGAGTTTGAAGGGAGTGATAGTTTAAGTGACCAAATCGCTCATACTTAAGGTTACTCACTTCATCCTTATGAACAAAAAAACCGAGGGAAGACATGATGACCCAAAGTTGTCAAACTTATACAACCTTGTGGAGATCATCGACAACGCCGATAGCTAAAATATGCTTAGGATCTTTGATGTCCTTGATTACAACATCATGAGGTGAGAATTCTACTATTTTCCTTAATTTGAATGAGTTATACGATAAAAAGAGAGAAGGTTGTATGACAAGGTAGGAACATATAGTACATCATTAAAATAACCATTATCTAAATGAATGGTTCCAGTCCTACAACAGCAAGAGATCTATCATAACCGACATAAATATGTTTGGTGTTACAATCATTTAAAGAAGAAAACATGGCTATTTTTGGCCATGTGGTAAGAAACTCGAGAATAAATGAGCCACTCATGAGAAGGAGAAGAGGAAGATACATTTAACGCATAACCAGATCTTGATGCTTGACAGCCACAAGCGAGAAAGTGCCATGCTGAAGATGAAGGTGAAGAGTGCTCCAAATTGATGTTGTGCTTCTTCATTGCGCTTCTAGAGCTTCCATCTTCTTAAAACATTTGGACTCTATATGGTCATCACGATTGCAAAAATTGCAATGTCTATATGTCTTCTTCCCTTTGTTTTTATTTGCTTTATCATTTTGGTGATTTGATTTTCCAGTTTGCGGCTGAAATTGCTTGGAACCCTTGTTTGGTTTAGGACCATACTTTTTAGGATACTTCTTCTTGGGATTCTTTTGATATAGTTCTTGTTGAAATTTGCTAAGGCTCTTAGAAGCGTTTCCGGGAGTGATAAGACCAAGGTGTAAGATTTTTCTTGTTCTCTTATCAAAGAATCACAAAAGGAATAAAAAGAGGGATTCTTGTAGGTGGTTCGAAGAGATGATGGCTTCTCTAGTGGAATGGAAGGCGAAACAATCACAGTTATGCGGGGCCAAGCTTAGCAATATCCCTCTATTAGATGAGGCTACCATCTTCCTTTTTTGACCTTAAAACCTTCTAAAAAAGTAAGAGGTCTTGAATTTGGACAAAAGTGTTCAATAGAGGAGAAGGAAATTATTAGGGTCCTAGCATATTGGACATAATCAACAAAACAATTCGGCAGATTCGGAAAAAAAAGAAAGAAAGAAAGAAAGAATCTTGTGAAGATAATGATGAAGATGACATGTTCGAGATGGAAAAAGTGGATTATGAGAGGAGTAAATTCACTCAAAATCTAAATCCTATTGGAAATATGAAGAAAGAGAAGAATGGAAATTTTTTTGATAAAGAAAATGATATGAATATGGAAGGCTTTGAAGAAGAGGTTATGTCGAATCATATTATGATGAAAATGAAGATGTAAGATATAATGATGAATATGAAAATGATTCTTCGGTGAAAAAAATATGGGAACAGTTTTTAAGGTTGAGATCTCTCCACCCCGGAAACAAGCCGAGTTATAGAAAAGCAGTGAAGAAGAAAAACCACTCGGTGGTCTCCTATGCGTGGTGTTGATTCCAAGGATGAAAAGCTTTTTAGCATTAGGATACAAACCAAAATCTCTAGTGAAAGTTTCCCCATGGACGGTGATGTAAATAATGTATGCCAAGAAAGAAAAATTATGTTGTTGGGTCAGTCGATGGAAAGGTTTCAATTGCTACCAAGGATATGTATTATTAGAAGATGTACCTTTCCATAGAGAAAATTTCCAAACGATCCATTTTAAAACTAAGTCAAACATTAAAACATGCCAGTTTATTTTGATTTTGGAAAATCACCACATTATTGCCTCTAAGTAATAGAATATCGAACATCAATTTAATGTATGTTGCAAAGGAAAATGATAGATGGATCCATGCATTTGTTAAAGGTCTTATTGTTGAAAGTGGTTCCGGTCTTGTACTTGATCCGGTGGATATATCGGGCGAATATACATGTGTACGAATAAGACTAATGTTTCGGTTATGAAAATAGATATTTATGTTCATCTTTCTCTAAGTGTTTTGTGCCTTTTGTGATTTGCAAGATGAAACGGTTGCAGCTTTGCAATTTTGGAAGTGCAATGCCTTATCGCATTGCACACATTTTGATAAATTTGGATTGATAAAAGAGGTAATAGTTCTAATCAGCATATAGGTATTTGGATACCCTTACCCTCCTTCAAATTATGTTATTCATTGACTATGTTACAACGTAGTGCATTGCCTCCCATCTCAAGGCGTGATGGTAGTCGGCAATACTTATGGCCATGTGATGGTAAAAGCGAAACGTTGATGGTGTTGTTTCATACACGCATGAACTTGTTAGGATCAGAACCTATTCTTATAATACCAACTCTTTCTATTCATTTGTACAAGGCAATGAATGATGGATTTAATATTGATAAATGAGCCCATCTTATACATTTGTTTTGGCAACAATTTATCAAGGCTGAAGTTAATAGGCTAGCTTATCAAATGATAAATGCCTGAGAAAGCAATGAAGATTTTCAGCTAGCAGATGCGACCAAAATCCGGGGAAAGAAAGCGAATATAGTAGAGTTGGAATTCGAGAGCATGCAACATCATATGCTATAACTAAATTTGATTGCGAGTAGGATTGGGTGCAAACTGAGAGAAATTGCATTTTGATTACAACTATGTGATACAAAACCAAGTGTAATTACTTGCATTGCAAGGGATTTCATATTTTTAGGTCGTCTTGATAACCTTTAAATGTCATTACATTGCACTAAAGGCATTAGTTGATCACAACAACATGCGAAGAGTCATCTTCAAGATGAGGCTAAAGTAGGATGATAGCATTATTTGATCACGAAAGTCGAGTTTTGACTGCGTACAGAGCTAGTTCTCTTGTAATGTTTGATGCTCTTGAGAGTAACGTCTTCTTTGAGTGGTTCGGATTCCAAGGTGCCACTTGAGAAAGCAATCTAGCGGAGTTTTCACATGTCTGTGACATGGCACATTACTTGCATCAAATTACATGGATAAGCATGAATAAATATCAACCAGATGTATAAAGGAGCTCGTCATAAAATTTAATGCAAATCAACGGTATACAACAAATGCGGTAGATATTAACATCTTTGCGCTGGCGGGTGTGATTTCTTTTGACCCAACTTCCACAGTTGTTCATATTACCTAACTCCGACACAGGCCGAATACATTTCTTGTGTGGTGTGTCATTGTTTGGGTTGAAATCATTTTACTCTTTCTCAACGGGCATGTCAAATAAAAAAAATTACCAACGGCTTGATAGTCGGAGGGTTACGAACGGGTTTGTCGGGATTGTGAAATCCATGCGAGCAATAAAGTGCATGGATCGAACGATGGGTGACCGTGGATATAACGAGGAAAAATTGGTTCCTGCACGGTGGGTCAACAAGTTCAACCATCATTTCTAAGGACGCGATTCCGGCCCATCATCACGTGACTATACATTTCACATTTTCAAAAAAGAAATTTAGTTAGGGTCAATTAAAAATATTAATTGATTATTATAAAGTAGTTTTATAAAATTATAATAAGGTTAATTTATTAATTATAAAGTCACTTTATTAATTAATTTTAAAAAATTATTAACATATATATATATATATATATATTACAAAAAAAATTATTAATTTAATTAATTAATTAATTAAAAAAATCTTATCACTGGAACATTATACCGGTTAAGATGAGATATCAAGTACATATGTCGAGTTACACATGCCAAGATAAAAAATACGAGATGAAGAAATTATTATCCATAAAACTTTGAGGACAAAGTTCTAAAGGAAGGGCCAATTCATAACAAATAAATAAATAAGAAGTTGATATATTAAATTGTGACGAAAGCAAATGATGAAAGTAAATAAAAGCGTGCGTGATTGAGCTTGAAGAAAATTATCAACTATAGCTTTGAGGACAGCTTTTGAAGGAAAGGGCAATGTTATGAATATAATTCATAACGAATATAACAAATATAATTATTAAATAATCAATTAAGGATTATGTAAGTAGTCATTGAGTTAGTGAAAGGGCATGTCTAAGAGACATACTTGATCATGAAAGATCACACATTGTGTATGTATATAAGCAAGGCCTCATTGTAACATTTATCATCATATATTATATATTTTATATAATGTATTATTATTACAAATACTTCTTGTGTATTTTACGATTAAAGTCAACAAACCTACAACTTTGTTGCTCAGTCTGCCTATATATTGGAGAGACTGGTATAGACACACATTTTTGTGGAGGCATTCTCTTATTTCTTGGATGGTGATGGAGCAGCGTGCTTCATTTTGTGTTTAGGGCTTCTTGGTGCAGCGTCTTGGTGGAGCATTCTTGATGGGAGACATCTTGGGGTTGTGTGACACATGTGGGAGGTGACCTTATGAAGACTTTCTTCCCGGTTGAAGCATCCTGGCGATCGTCGTAATGCCACTAGTCAGCTGTCTATGTTTTCCTTTTCTTCCATCAATCTATTGGTATGTTCTATACGTATCTTACTTTCATTGAGCCCTAGAAGTTTAAAGTATATTTGCATCTAGCATAGAACATCTTCATAATTTAACATGGTATTAGAGCTAAGGAGAGAATAATCCCATCATATTTTATCTGAGTCGGCAAGGGAAATAAGTGCAGGTTTGATAATGGGCTCGTATTTACTTCTAGTTGATTGCATGACACCTAAACAAAGGAGGTGTACGTAGCATTGAGCCAAATATTTTTAGCAAATTATTGAAGGGATGCACGTCAGGAATTAACGAGCGTAATTCCTTATGCTTGCCAGTTGAGGGCGAGTTGTATTTAAGGGCCGCTGTCCATTGTGATTGTTGAGGACGATTACGAGAGGTGTAATATCAAATTTTAAGGCCCTTGGAGATGCACGAAATGAGATGACTACATTTATTTTTTAAATAATCTACAGTTGCCATATAAATTGCAGTCTTGAAGGATGTGAAAAATAAAATGCTCAGTATTGCTACTTGAGTCGGGTAGCTTTACTCCTTTACGTGTATTTTCGTAATGCCGATGATTAATACTAAGATTATATGCGTGATAACACGATTGGAGCATAAGGAAGCTATTCAACATCCACAAAAATCGAAATTCCCAAATAAGATGTTAATCGAATCCTTTGAAAGTGAAGCCAGTTTGAGTGTTGTAGAGCCTCTATTCAACTTGGGATTCATCATTCTCTCTCATTTATGACCTAAATTTTCCCGATATTTGAATGTTACGATTACGGAGTCAAATGCATAAATTCAAATATATTTGTGAATGACTACAACCACTTTTTGAAATCAACGTACGTTTTATTTTCTCTAGAAGCTATGACACCTTCGGTCGTTAGCCCCAAATCATTACTATGCGAGAAACATGTCGGATATGAAAATCGTGATCGAGTCTCGAGTTATTCATAATACCACCAACATCCTTAGTTTCTATCTACGATCGAAAGCGTGATCCATGTTGTTAATGCACATGCTCATGTAGCTACACACTCCATGCCCTTATGCACGGGATGCGATGCAAGGCAAAAATGAGAACGTATTGGCACCTTGAATCTACACGCGTGGATGGTTTTGGCACCCTTGTATCGATGGGAGTTGAGAGATTTCAGTCGGCGTAGGGTATTTCACAAAGAAACTGGATGCGGTGGATTAAATTTATCGATTTTCCGTTAATAAAGCGAGACATTTTTTAAAATGTCTTGTGATGGAAAATTCATCGTAGGAGCCTCTCAAAAGGTCTCTACCGTCGGAAAAATAAATGCGAGGTGGAACACGTTGACAATGCTTCACGCGCTTGTGGTTGGATGATGTTTCTTTGGGATAGACGTGTATGGAGAGCATTCGGACGTCCACGGCTAGGCCAACGGTGCAAATCACGGGAGCCATGAAATCTCGGGGAGGTCGAGAAGGAATATTTAAGGAAAATATAGGTTAAAAATATGAATTAATACCCTCATACACATGTAACATAAATTGTAGTGGCTTAGATCAATCGTAAGGGCTCGGACTAGGCTCGGCCAACCATAGAACTTCGAACAAGAAGCCACAGAATTTAGATTAAGTTATAGGCATTCTCCCACAAACCTTTAGACTCAAGCATAGGGCTACGGCCTCGGCTTTGTTTGTAATTTCTTTGGATCATACCTATTGCGGTGATAGTCTGGCATCATGCTTTCGAAGGGCTATTGGGTCGGTGTTTTGGATTTGGCTACAAGAGCTTTGGATCATCCTCATTAAATTCTAAGCATCAACGGTGTTCTGATCAAACTGCCCGGTGCATTAAATTGTAATCTCGGTGAAGCTGGCAACTTGGAAGGAGGCTTGTGATATTTTAAGACTCTTGGAGAAGGCTTAGTGATAAAGTAGAGACTTTTAGTAGAGGAGATAGCTACAACATTTGGAGCATTTTATTAAGTGAAGCTTTGGAAAGTGAAACTTTTGGAAAACTGAAGTAAACACCTTTGAGCAAGCATGGCAGTTCAAATTAGTGAAAGCACCCATAGCCTAAGGCTCACACTTTGGTGTCGGAATCTTAAGCAGTTTAGACTTAGTTCTATATCATTGTTATAACACCTTTGGAGGCTCGGATCATGACTCTGATAATCCTAAAGTGCGGTGACATTTTCTAGTGATCTATGGTGGCTCGATGAAGGATAATATAAATGTGGAGTTGTCACATCATTGTATAGTTGCATCGGTGACTCCGTTATATCTTTGTGGAGGCTCAAACAATCGAAGCTTGTATCGAGGATAGTCATACATTGAATACTTGAAAGTGACAATATTTTGAGCTCTAAGGAAGATCATGATGTAAGATCTGGGAATTAGTATGAGCCAGAAGGATGAGATGATGCCCGATGTTGAAGGACCAATGGACCCCATTGATCCATATTCAATGAAGAGATACCCTCATGGCTCCGGGATACTCACGAAGATGTCGAGAGACATATGGCCCCAAGGGGACATTTCGTGAAAGTAAGAATTTGAATAGATACCAATGTAGACGTAAGAAGTGTCCTCAAACACATAACTTTATTAATCATGGAAAAAGATTACCTTATAAAATTACGGGGAGTTTACAAACGTAAGCTCTCACTCTCACATTACAATGAAATTAGAAAACTAACCTATTTATAAGCTCTATGTTCTAACTTAATCTAGTTATGGATCACTTGGAAAACCAACAAGTGTCCATTTACAATAAATGACCTTCTAACCATTCTACTAACTTTATTCCTATTTTAGAGCCTAGGAAACGACTCTATTCTAGAGTCCTATTTTTACTAACAAAATACTATTTCTAAGTTTCTCTAATATTTATTAAATATTCTAATTTAATAAATATATTTATCCTAACTTTACATTATTTAATTTATGTAATTTTTGATTTGTAATTTCCTTTATGAAAGAAGCTAACATTCCCCCCTTCAAGGATAAATCCAAAATAAGAATGAGGAACCATCTTCCAAGTTCTCAAGTTGATGCTGAAAAAATATTCAATCTCAAGAGACCATGAGTCAGTTGTATGTTTGATTCATCTATGAATGTTTCTTGACAACTCCATCAAGTGCCAAGTTGAAAAAGGATCCATCTATCCTTTGCATGAAATCAGCATCAAAATTTTTTCAAAGCCCACTAGCTGATGATGTCAAAAACATCTCATTGTTGCTTTTGCTATGCTGAAAACTGTTCACTGCTTCTTTGCTGTTGACTGCCCACTGGAAATTTTTTTGATGCCCACTAGCAAATTTGTTGATTCCCACTGGCTTTTGAAGATGCCCACTGGCTGCTTTTGGTGGTTTTGTTGAGACTTTTAGTCTGACAACCACTGTCAATCTCATTGAAATTTTCCCCCCTTTGTCAACTGAAAGGAGAGACACTTTCTTTTGTAAAGTATTCCTGAACTCCCCCCCTTTAGGTGTAGGAGTTTTACACTGGTGTAATCCCCTATTCAACTGCATGAGAGGACCATCATCTTTTCACTGTTGGCTGCACAATGTGTGATTGGATTATTGTAGAACTGAGACAATCGTTTGATTGTGGATGGCCATTTCCAAGGGTCGATCCATTCATAATGTATCTGCAATCTAGCTGATTTTTTTTGTTGGTTGCGAAATTTTGCTGAGGAATGATTGGGCTTGCCACACTAGCGACAAGGATAGAGATCAAAACACTGATATTCCATATGACCGGTTCTTTGACAATGAGAACATTTCGGCTGGACTTCAACTTCAAGTTATGTGCAATTCTATTTGTCTACAACTTTGGGTTGCGCGCATTGCTGGTTCTCTGTAACTTTCTCAGAATCTTCTGAGGTGAGTTGTGCAAGAAATCCTCCACTGACGAACTTAATTGGCTTGGAATAACCTGGGATATGTAGGTTGGTGTCATTGTTGACATATCCTAAGCCTCGTCGATTCTTGTTATTGTGAATTTCTTCCCATGGCTTGATGATGGGCTTGGAAGAAATTGGAACTGGAACAACTTCGACACTTGAAGCTACTGGAATGAATGACTTATCATCTGGATGATTGAAAGTATCATGCTTTTCTTGCAATTCAATCCTTTGAAGTTGCGACTCTAGTTGAAGAAACTCAATGGTTTCATGTGTTTGTCATAGATGCCGTGAAAGATCAGCAAGAGTGTCTTTACTGACGTGCACCATGTCTTCATCACTGGAGATGATCAAACTGTGAAGAATGTTTAACAACTGAATATGTTGTACCATCTGAACGTTCTCACTTGAAATCAGGCTCTCTTGTCGGAGATGTCGTGCTTTGAACTATTTCACTTGAATGACAAGCTCGCTTGAATGTGGCTTGAATAGCACGCTCACTTGATTTGTTGCTTATTGCACTTTCTTGGAACACTTGCTAGAATTGTAGAATTTTCTCGCTTAAACTCTGGAATTCACGCTCGCTTGATGAAGATTGCGTTTGTTTAAGCGCTCACTTGACTTACTTGACGACTTCACGCTCACTTGAATGAATAGCCATGCTCGCTTGATGTCGATCTCAACTTGCTTGATTGATGTTAGAGTTGAACTTGTTTGGTTGCTTTGATGGTTGCTACAATGAACTTCACTCTGGCTTGCTTGAAGGTTTGATCTTTGTATTGACATGACGCAAAATTGCTTAAATGAATACTCACACTCGCTTGTAGGAGATGTAAACTTGTTGCTTGTTTGCTTTAAAAACTCATGCACTCACTTGATTTTGCGTAAAGGAAGGGTGTCGAACACTGTTGAAAATGCACCCAAGAAAGCTTACAATGATTTTAATGATTCACTTGTTCTCTTAAAAATTCATTAACAATGAATTTTTAATGATTCACTTAAAACAATGAATTTGATTACAAGTTCTAAAATGAATTTGCAAGAATGCTGATGGAGACTTTGTTGTGAAAAGCATTAACTTGACTAAGTGAATTTGTTGTTTGATGTAGAATGTTGATGTAGACAATCGTTGATTATATGTTGTAAGTGTGCAGATGCATCTGTTGAGTTTACATGTGTTGTGCTTGCTGATGTATGCGATATTAAATGAGATCATTGATGTGTCACAACTAGACACAAATAAAAAAAGCAACAACATAAAGCCATAAAAAAACATGCGCCATCACAGACACACATGGTGTACCTAAGATCCCCTTATTCAATTTCGGGCGGATCTAGGACACTTCAACACCACAAATAATATGTCTTTATTAAACTTTGGAGTACCTAGTTTTTCAGCATTTGAAGCAATGATAATGCCAAGTTGGCAACCCTTTGAAAGCAATTTGTCTTCAAAATCTGGATATTCACCGACTCAATCTCTCTCAAAGTAAACCAATACTTTGAATTACAACAATGGCTTTCCCTTATCACTCCAAATTTACAAAAAATAAATCATCTTATCTCTCCACAAAATCACTTCAAAAACTTTCAACTTTGAAACCTATCACTCCAAAAAAAGCACACTATCTCTCCAAAGTAAACCTTCAAAATTTTCCAAACCCTTTAAAATACAACCAAAAAAAAACTTTTTAATCCTTCCTTTTCTTTTATTTTTTGTTTAAAAAAAAAACATTAAAAAGTTTATAAAATCACTTTCAAAAAAAGTGATTTATGGTTTGAAATTTTAAATCACACTAAAAAAAAATCGTTGTAGAGACCGTTTGGGGAGATCGGCCCTTCAAGGGAACCAGCAATCTTTACTGCAGCAATAAAATGCTCAGCATTTGAGAGAAGGTGTCAGCTTTAACTACTCAACCCTCCTTGGACATTTGACCCACTCCATGTTCCACGCAAATGCTTGAGTGTTGGCAGCTTATTTTACAGATCTGGAGAGCGGATTTGCAATTTTTTAATTGATCTCACAACATACTAACGCAATCAAGCAAGCCACTTCCAATAGATACTGATTCAATGACCATATAGCAGATTGAAAATCTGGAAACTAAACAATTTCACATGCTCTCCGTGAATCTATGACGCAGCTCCTCTTCAACGCTTTTCAAAGCCGATTTGCTGCAATGTTGATTTCGGAAACCCAGTCCTGAAGAACCGCAAATGATGATGGATCGCTCAGATCAAATACCATCACAAGCGCATCGCAATGTCTTGATAGTGAATGAGCATGCTCAGAAGTTTTTTTTTTTTTAACAAAGATGCGTCATCCAAACACAAACATCAGTTGTATAATATTTTGTGTCGATAGTCCAACCATGGCATGTAATCTTAGATGATGAGAGAGAATTGTATTCTGCATCCAAAGAAACCAACCTCATGAGGATGGCACGCTTGCCGACACTGAGGGAACCGACTATGAACAATGTTAAGCCTGCTAGACGTATCCTTCAATATGACGTAAAAGAACAGGAATCACTATAGCTGGAGAGCTCAAGTGAGGCAAGTGCCCTTCTGAAAGTAAAATCTCAACAATCGATTTGCCTTCCAAATTCTGGAGCTTGCGCAAGCAAATTTTTTTTCCTGTATGACAAAAAAATTATTGGTACTCTTGGACCACAGTCACGATCTGTTGAGGTGATTGAAGAGTGCCTCAAGGCAATTTTAGATGCAATATACAATATACACAAAATATGTGTATGCAATTTTCATTTGCGAATGAATTGGGCATCTCGTTCATTATCAAATACAATTTGCAGTGGAAATTTTTTTAACAGGGTTATATAAGCGACTGCAATTTTTAAGGAGAAAAATTATAGCTTACGGGGACTATAGCAAGCGGAAGGTTTTAGGGTGGCCCCCTCACTCCGGATCAAGTGGAAAACAGAAATCAAGAATGACGTATCGAATTTAGAAAAGGCTGGAACTACATGACAATTTTGCGCACTCTATCGAATCCATACACTACGAGTCTGCAAGAAATTTACTGAAAGTCTGCAAAAATAAAAATTTGCGTAGCATCCATGCTAAAGCCAGAGTGAGCCTCGAATCGATTTCCACCTTTAGAAGCTCTATTTGCACTCAGCTCCAGCTCCAGAGCTCCACGCTCATCTGAGTTAGAAATCTATGGCCCTCGGCTGCTTTCCACGCATAAAAAATAATGCACACCATATGAAATAGAACGCATATAGATATCAATCATACCTTATGTAACCTCCACGCACAGCCGCTTCACGTTGTTGTATATTGACCACGCACACAGCAACTTTATTCAAATGATCCAAGAAAACAAAAGGCCGCACATTGCATGATCCACATAACTCATCTCACAGCTCTAGCTCACAGCATTCCTTGCCAGGCAGCAGCTTCATCAATCGATTTTGCAAGCAGCAACAGGCAGCGTATACAACTCTCTCAACAAGTCCTCAACACAACACACCGTAACCTATGATACCACATGTAGATTCAGAAGTGTCCTCAGACACATAACTTTATTGATCATGGAAAAAGATTACATTACAAATTGCAGGAGTTTACAAACATAAACTCTCACTCTCACATTACACAATGAAATTAGGAAACTAACCTATTTATAAGCTCTATGTTCTAACTTAATCTAGTTATGGATCACTTGGAAAATCAACAAGTGTCCATTTACAATAAATGACTTTCTAACCATTCTACTAACTTTAATCCTATTTTAGAGCCTAGGAAACGACTCTATTCTAGAGTCCTATTTTTACTAACAAAATACTATTTCTAAGTATCTCTAATATTTATTAAATTAGAATATTTAATAAATATATTTTTATCTACTTTTTTAATTTTATGTATTTTTGATTTATAATTGCCTTGATGAAAGAGGCTAACAACAAAGGGTATCTAGCAGCCATGAGTGCAATCGTACAATATGAGCTTGGATATTTTAAATAATCCGCAAAGCATCAAGCCTAGAAGGATGCTATGCACGAAGAATCACGAGTCCATTATGAAGAATGATGTAAGGATGTAGTTCGAATAGGAGGAAAAAGTTGTTGTCACCTCGAAGTGGGCTCTATAAGATCAAGCATGGATCTAATGGTAGTACTGAAAATTTCAAGACAAGATTTGTTGCCCAAGGCTTCTCTCAATAGGAAGGTGTAGACTATGATGATATATTTTCATTTGTGGCCCGATATACCACCATCCGATCTATTATTTCCCTTGCTACTACGCAAGGATGGGGTTCGAAGTGCAGGATAGAGACTCTCATGTACTCAGGTTGAAGAAAGCCCTCTATGGGCTGAAGAAAGCACACAGGGCTTGAAACAGGAGGATAGATAGCTACTTGATGAAGTTGGGCTTCACTCGAAGTAATCCTGATCCAAACCTTTACCTCAAGGTTGATAGAGAAAAAGCCTCTCATTCTAGTTCTCTATGTGGATGATCTCTTCCTAATAGGTGTTGACCCTCTCATTCATCAGTGTAAGAGGGAGCTAGCTTCTGAGTTCGAGATGAAGGACCTTGGACTGATGCATTAATTTCTAGGTTTGTAGGTCTGGTAGAGACCTGGAAATATTTTCCTTTCTCAAGGAAATATATTGTGAAGCTACTAGAAAGTTTTGTTATGATGGATTGTAAGTCCGTGTCAACACTGATGGAACTCAACTTTAAAGAAGTTGAGTTGAAACACTATTGGGCCCGTGCTAGGAAACCCTACCAAGTATCGTCAACTCGTAGGGGTCCTGATGTTCTTAGAGAACATCCATCCAGACGTATGTTTTGCAATGAACACTTTGAGTCAACACATGGTTTATCTTCATAATATTCACTGGGTGGTGCCAAGAAACTCTTGAGATATCTCTGGGGCACGATAGACCATGGGCTAAGATACACTACCGGGAGTTTGATACTTCGTGTATATGCTGATGTCGATTGAGATGGCAGTGTTTTGGATCACAAGAGAACATCTGGATGTTGCTTCACACTTGGTTCTTCTTCGAGCAGGAAGCAGAAGTCAGTAGCTTTGAGAACCGCTGAGGCTGAATACATTGCAGCATGTATGGCCTGTACTGAAGCCACTTGGTTGCGAAAGCTCTTCAATGAGTTGTTCGAACATGTGCTAGATGCCACCGTTATCCTTTGTGATAACCAAAGGGGGATTTTTTTGTTAGAGAATCCCATGTTACACGATCGATCCAAGCATGTTGATATCTAGTACCACTTTTGCTAGGATATGGTACAGCGAGGCGCTATAAGGCTTGATCATATAGAAACTGATGAGCAGGTCGCGGATATTCTCACAAAGCCCTTGGGGAAGGTTATGTTCCTAACCTTCCATGAGAATCTTGGAATCGTGGAAGGACCCTTTTTGGAGGGTCTTGTTGGACGATGAGCTCTGGGAGCTCCAGGGGGGCTTGGGGATAGCTTCTTGGAGCTATAAGCAACCACAGGGCTAGGTTTTTGGAACCTAGTTGGTGTCCTTCCACCCCACTGTGATGATATTGAGTTGGTTTACCTCTCTCTGATCTGTGCCCTGTATGCATCCTACCCATGGAGTTTCGAACTCATGGGAAGTACCTTTCATTTGGCCAATGAGGTGGGAAATGTGAATAGAGACCATAGAAAGACCGATGGACGCATCAAATATTGTCATACACTCTATGTCTAGGATGGCCTGTGTCCAACCACTTGATCTGGGATCAATTCTAGTGAGGTTTCAGACCTCCAACTAACTTCAGGTTAGTATATGACTCTCTTGTGTCCAAGTGAGGTTTCAAACCTCCAACTAACTTGGGGTTGGTATGTGACTCCTTTGAGTCCTATAGATGTTTCAGGCCTCTGAGTTGACTTCGGGTTAGCCGGGAGTGATATCTTTGTGACTCACCTTTTGTTTTTAAATAAAGAAGCCAGCGAAGCAAGTTACGGCGGGATGACGCATGATGTTTGGATGACACTGGTGGATGGAGTTCTCCCTATTTGAGAGGGAGTGTTAATTTTTGGAAACTAGGTCCAAAATCCAAGTTGTGATGCTCATATGACGATGCGAATATTTTTACTGGATTTCTCTTTCGGAGAGGTGCAATATTGATCTAAAGATCATCTTGATCAGATGAGAAAAACATGTATTTTGAATTTATTCCACATGTGCAAGGTCGGCCTGATTTATCCCACATGCATAAGAGATGTGTCACACACCCCCATATATGCCTATATATTGGAGAGACTTGGAGTTCCTTACACACACACATTTCTATGGAGGCATTCTCTTTTTTCTTGGATGGTGTTGGAGCAGTGTTCTTCATTTCTACGTTTAGGGCTTCTTGGTGCAGCGTCTTCGTGGAGCATTCTTGATGAGACATATTGGGGTTGTGTGACACATGTGGGAGGCTGAACTTGTGAAGACTTTGTTGGTTGAAGCATCCTTCTGATCGCCATAACGCCACCATTCTTTATCTCTGTTTTGGCTTGTCTTCCATCGATCTATTGGTATGTTCTATCTGCATCTTACTTTCATTGAGCCCTAGAAGTTTAAAGTATATTTGCATCTAGCATAGAACATCATTAGAATTTAACATTAAGGCAGTGTGAATTATGATGTGGAGGAAATAGAAATGTTCATTAGTGATTAAAGAGCAGTTAAGAATTCTTTAACCAGACTTTAGAAGAAAACGTTCAGATGGTAAACACAAACAAAATTAAGTTGTTCCAACAACAAATCTTAATCCAAAATTTATGTTTTACAATCAGATAAATAGATGCACAATAGGGAAAACAATGGAAACATTTAACACAGATAAGTAGCACTACCATTTAACACATCTCAAGTATCACGTAAAACGGTCTCTTATTATTGATGCCCAGCTTCAAAAAATTACAGCACTCCAATACAATAAGTTCTTACAATGCAGGGTCCAACCCCTGATACTTCCAATGCATGCAATATTTAACTAAAAACTACATTGATTTCCCTATCTACTTCAGCAACCTTTCATTAATTACAACTAAGAAAAAATTAGACAAGTGTGGCCATGCAAAGCCAAGACAAAATATCTCTGACAAGCACCGCTTGTAGTTTTAACTCTGGCAGCTCTTCATGAATCCAAAAGTAAGCTGAAAGTGGATGAGGTAGCCCTGAAGAGGCAAGGATGGGTGGCTCTGACATCTGGCTCTAATTTTGGACCACCTTGGCTGGATCATCAAATATGATGCGGTGTTGGCACCTTTCGTCGATCGGTGCCTATGCTGATGTGTTCATTGTGCCCTTTCAATCTTGGTACATTCATAATTTGGCCCTTACATGGAATTCTCGTCCCTAGGACCTGATAATACACTTTATCCACCTCTGTATATTTCCTGAAAGTGGGTCTAGAGAGGAAAACATGCTTCAGCTCATGTTGGATGAAGATGTCATTGCTCAAGAGATCCATGAAAACTTTCCCGGTCACGTTTCCTTAGATGTTGGAAAATTTGGAGGTGTCTTTAGCTATCTCCCTAAGCTTGGTCATTGAATATCCCTTCTGGACCATATTGTTATTAATTACATATAGTGAAGGCAACCTTTTTCCCTCAAGGGATCAATTCTGTTGAGAAATCTGCTAATGGCCATGTCCAATTCGTCACACTTCTCCTCCAGTTGTTTCACCAAATTCCTCTTAGTGAGGACCCTTTTCACTTCTAGTATAATCTTTGTTTTTTCCTACACATCCAATTCGTCAAGCTTGTAATTGGTTTTGGAGTTCAGAAACTTTATGATTTTGGGGGCTATGGTTGACATATTTCCCAACTCCTGATTTTATTTTTCAATAGCCACCCTACACTTGTCAATCAACTCTTTCTGCTAAAAAATGATGTGGATGGAGTACCATATTTCATCCACTGACTCTATGATACTGCCCCAAATGATCAGATTCATTTGGCCCAGAATTATACTGTCTGAAAAATCCTTCTTTGCCTTCTCCAACATTTCGATATTATTTTTTGCTATCTCATGGGATGTTTCATATCTTGAGGCTTTTGATCCCTCAGGATGCCTATCTGTGCCGCAAATTTCTTGATCTCTTGTGACTGGGGGGTCATTATTTCCATGGGCTTGGATAGTTGATCTGTCCCACTGGATGCCCCATGAGTTGCTGCAATAGCTGATGGAATTGATGAAATGGGCACAACTTCCAATGGGATGAGTGCCACTCGAGCTGCTTCTTCTATCTCCTTTTGTAGCTTTTCCATCTTTGTCTCCATTTGCTTGATTTGGGCAAACTGTTCCATGGTCAACTTCATTAACTCAGCCTTCTGTGACTCATTTTCTTCAATGCCATTTTCCAAGGGGTCTTATGTTGCTGACATTTTAAGTTGTTTCTTGAGAGCTTCTATGTCAGCATTCTTTTTCTTCAAAATCTCCTCCACAACCTGGACATTATTTAGGTCATACCCAATCTTCACTATTAAATCCTCCAAAGCTTTGATTCTTGAGTCTTTAGCCATAGAAAAATATTTCTCCATATTGAGCTATGATTGGGTATTGGCTAAAGATACCTGGAGTTTTGACAAGCTCATGGCAGTGCTTGTCAAAGTGGAGGCCACCATCTCTCTGGTCTACTTGTGTAGTTCCATTTGGTCAATAGGGTGGATGTCCTTGGTACTGAACTCGAATGATGCCTTCTTATATTATTCTTCTCCTTGAGGCTGTGGAACTAGGGCTTCTAGAAATTCCATCTTCATCCTCCCTTTTTCAGTATCAAAGGCAAACAACAACCTGCTTTGTGAATTTGAGGTATGTTTCCAGAATTGGTTGTAGGTGTTAGTCTTCAACACCTTATTACTCAACTTTAGCTCTCTGAATGTGTCATAAAATAATTTTTCTTGGCCTTCTATGGCAGGCATGGAAGTAGATGTTTGCAGGCCTTGTTGCTGAATAGACACTGTGGCTGAAGATGTAGGGGAGGCCATTGTTTAACCACCTGCTGCAGATGACCTAGGGTGTCTATGATGTGAATCACTATCTGCTGCTCTAATTCACCTCCTTGATCGATATCCATGTGAATTATGGCCCTGTTCCTATATTTCAGTTTGAATTCTTTGCTAGAGGCATCAGTCACTGAAGGTGACTGATCCTCTCTTGGCATCTTGCTCCCTATTTCTCTCTCTTGCTCTTTCCCCTTGTCTTCTTTATCTTCTGCACCATTCCTTTCTTGTGGGTTTGGGGTTTGGATTCTTGAGGTGGAAATCACCTGATCTTCATCTTCCTGTAGGGTGTTGGTCACCCATTCTGCTTGATTTTCATATTTCTCAATTGCAGACCTCTGTGTGTGGACATAGGGTGTTGACCTTTTTTCCACTCTCTTCTTGGAGATGATCCCTGCAAGGTCATAAAACCAAGTGAAACTATGGTTAAAACCCATCTCCTTTACTATCTTATCAGCATGTTCTCTTGCTTCTCTACTGTTACAAATGAAAGGCCCTATTTGTGCCTTGATTTTGAACTAGGACTTCTTCTTTGCAGTGACAAAGTGAAGCTCATCTGCATGTATCATTTTCCTTATATACTCTAGTGCAAAGACCCTCATGGAGAGGATCTTTGGCAGTTTGTAGGGGGCTAGCTCACACCCATAGACTCAGATCTCTGTATAATTTTGGTACAAGTACCAATATGTTGTCTTTACCTGATCTGTCAATTGCATAGTTTTCCTGATTTCTTCATTTACCCTTTGCTCTACTGCATTGCTGAGTGTGTTGATGGCTGGATGCATAAACAAGTCTACAAAATATTTGTAGGTATAATTTTTCTATTCTTTTAGTAGTAGAGTGGTCCAGAAGATGACAAATTGGGGCTCAAAATCTTAACTGAGTTTTTTCATCTCAAACTGGAACCTGTTGGACTAAAAATAAACAGACATATAAACCATAAGAGAGGTGTATTTGAACACCTCCTCTGTCTGAAACTTCAAAAACTAGTCATGAATGTCTTTAGCAAGGAATTGGGCATAATTGAGCATGACTGAGGGCTTGGAATCTAATGAAAGGATGGATAAAAAGCCTATCATAGCCTCATCAACCCATTGGTCTATGTGATACCCTAGCAGATATGACAAGACAATAACTATATGTTGGGTCCTGTAAGGGAATATAGATGAAGGATATGGGGGATGCTTTGTAGGCATGGGGAAATTAGTGGCCATGAAGAGATCTAAGGTCTTAGCCCTGCTGGAAAAGTACAAATTTTAATATAATTCCATAAGGGCTTCATACGAAAAAGGGATGGGGTTCTCAACAATGGGGGCCTGCATCATTTGCTGAAATCATTGGGCATTGATGGAAAACAAAATCTCTCCCGTTGGGGTCACTATAGCTCTCTGGTTGATGTCATAGCAGGATTGGAACTTTCGGATGAACTTTGGGTAGCTATGGGTCTTGGGGACGATATAGTAAGGCATCTTGGTTTCCCACAAGACTATGTCATCCACTTCATCAAGTAGTTTATCCTCGAGCTAGCAGTAGACATCGAATAGGTCGAAGTCCAACTTTGTCTTGTGGATTTTGAAATCTCTGTCTGCCAGAGCCAAGTGATCCAGGTCCACCTGAGGGTAGACCATACAATTAAATGGTTTTTGATCTGGCTTGGGAGATGAATTTAACTGTTTCTTTCACTGTATAATAAAGAATGGGATTGAAAGAAGAGGGAACAGAGAGGGGATACAGTTGCCGATCAAACTGGGGAAAGGAGAAAATATATGGGGGACTGTGATCAAACTCAATGAGCACTATGCCTTTTATTTAGGTAACCCTGTGCTTTTCTCCTCTGTTCTTTCGTTGTTAATTCCTGCAATTTTATCACTCGTGACAGTGTAAAAGAATGGGCATTGTAAACTTTACGATATGTGATGAATTATTGTTTTAATAGGTGATTGGATGACCGTTTGGTTGGCGCGGGCCCGTTGGACAACGACCCAACCACCTGAATAAGAAAGAAGTATTTGGAAAGAGGGAAGATGATTGGAAGGAGGGGACATGTAGGCAGAGACGTGGCACAACGGCACAGGGTAACGGTCCTTTAAACGGTCGAAAGGTGCGATGGTTTGGCTTGCAGTAGAAACCACTTTCGAAGGGGGGTCCTTGTGATAAGCGGTTAGAGAGGGAAGAGGTGTGTGAAATGCGCTAAGCGCGACATGTAGCATCGGCGGTGGTATGGGATACCATCCATTTCAGAACCACCCCCCCCCCCCCCCCCCCCCTCGATGTTAACATTCAGAGGCTAAGGGGGGGCGAAAATATACGATGATCATCGGATGATGGGGAGTGTGTGGAGATGAAGGGAAGGTGCGGGGTATATAGTGGAGATGTGATGGGTGACGTGATGGTGGGGTTGGGTCAGGGAATATGAATGTGCTGCGGGGGGAATAGTTTAGAACTTAGGATAGGGGGATGAAATGCTTTCGGGGGTTAGGATAAGGGGGACAAATGATCTTTTTGTGGGACTTAGGATGAAGTAAGAATATAGGCTTATAATAATAGCCTTATAATAATGTCACATACATCTTAATTCCCAAACTTTGGAGAATAACCCATTTCCAAACTTTAGAGTATGAACACCTTTTCCTTTTGATTTTCTTCTTCGACCATAGGAAACACAAAAATTTTATGTTGCACCTTATGAGATAAACTTCATATTTTTCTTGCATTCTTTCTCCTCAACATATCTACCCTCCCAAATACAAATCTAACATTTTTTTTGCTTTTTTAGGGTGCATTTAAACTTGCAGACCCTACCTCATATTTTCCTTGAATTTCTAACCTAACCTCTATCTCTTATTTCTTCCATTGGTTCAGATTAAACTGTTGAACCAACTTCATTTCTACCTAGTCTATTGATATGCCAAGATTAAACAGTTTGGAAAATCCTCATTTTCTAACCTATCAACAAAAATTCGAAATTTTACAATCATGCTTAAATTGTATGATTGAAAAAGTACACCCAATGAGTAGTGGCATTTTGATTTGTAGCACTTTCCGAGCTATTCATTTTTTTTGTAAATTTTTCTTTCCCTTTCTTATACCCTCTTTTCTTTCTTCTTTTTATTTTTTTCTATTTTTTGGAAATGCTTTTGAATATTTAAACTTATGTAAAATATGAAAACTTGCAAGTAATAAATATTCAGTCACCTTGTGATATTGTAAATTACAGGGCTCTAAAAAGCTCAAAGAGGCAAAAGGCTCAAACTCTCTCTCACATCTATGGACTATTCTCTGCTATCACTCTTGGTCTATTCTAGCTATGTTTGGCTAGCAGAATCAATGGGATGAAGAGGGATTTATAGGAGTGGAGGAAGAGATTTTGGATCCACTTATGGTGGAAGAAAGGTCTATCCCTTTGGGAAGTTTCATTTTTGTAGGAACTAAAAGGCCAAAGGGAGAAACTCGACCACATCCAGTCGAACAAACATCCATGACTCCACTCACGAAGTTGTTAGATCTTAGAATATTTATTTCCATATTAAAAAAACCCTCCAAAAGTAGCTCAGCGTGGGGGATCTTCAGAGACAAAGCGACCATGGTGCGGGGCCTAGTGAAAATCAGGCCATCAGTGCGAGGACATAACTACACAATAGCGTCGACCCAAAAGTACATGTTTTTAAGGGTCCACTTCAGGAATGGTCAACAGAGATTTTGTTCCTAACATGTTAAGGGATGCAATAACATTAATAATGATGTGTGACAATACACAAGTGTCACTCTAATAGTCCTCCAGTATTTGGAATAGGGAATGTAGGGATGGTGACAAAATGTTGTATAACACTATGGATCTAAGAGTCATGTAACTGGTAAAGAGACTAAATCATCGAGTCAAACACCAAAAAAAACTCCTTCAGTTTCTGAACCATTACAAATCGAGAAACCTAACTCTAATTTAGTGATTAAACCTCCTACCAAAGGTGTACTTTGAAAATCGGCTTTCACTCCACATGGAGAGCCGCTCAGAATTACAACATTGTTGACGATTTGGCCATATCCCCTTCAGCAATGTCAGCCCTAGAAGTGTTGCAATCCTGTTGTTACACAGAATTTTGTCACCATCCTCGAATTCCCTATTTCGAACACTGGAGGATCATCATAGTGACCCCTGTGTATTGTTACACATCATAATGAATTTCATTGCATCCCTTAACATTCCAGGATAAAAATATTTGTTGACCATTCCTGAAGTAGACCCTTAAAAACATGAAATTTTGGGTCGGCGTTGTTGTGTAGTTATGTCCTCGCGTCAATGGCCAAATTTTCACTAGGCCCTATGCCATGGTCGCTCCGCCCGCGGCGAGCTACTTTGGGAAGGTTTTTTAATATGGAAAGGAAGCTTCTAATATCTAACAACTTCGTGAGCAGATCCATGGATGTTTGTTCAACTTTATGTGTTCGAGTGTCTCCCTTTGGCCTTCTAGTTCCTACAAAAATGAAACATCCCAAAGGGATAGCCCTTTCATCCACCATATGTAGATCCAACAGCTCTTCCTCCACTCATATAAATTTCCCTTCATCCCATTGATTCTACTAGCTAGAATAGACCAAGAGCTGATAGCAGAGAATAGTCCATAGTTGTGAGAGAGAGTTTGAGCCTTTCGCCTGTTTGAGTTGAATCAACGAATGAATGCTTTGAGACGTGCCCGATTGAACCCGTGAAAGGAGGTCTACAGCGTCAAGGCATGCGTTGTAAACTCCCTTTTATATATTAATATGACATGATTGATTTCTAGTTCCATATTTGTCTTTGTTAATGTTCAAAGTTTCTGACTCTCCTTGACTATTTGGATAGTCGTAGATGAATATATATGCTCGTATGTTTTTACTATTTGTTTGATATTTGTGCAGGTGTGTGAATATCACTACCTGTGGAGCGCAAGGCTTGAAGGACAAAGATCGAGGGGTCACTGCAACATACTACGCCAAGAGTGTTGGATTGAGGTAGGACATCTATTCCAATCCGCATTTCGTTTATGAACAAGGAATTTAGAAACCAGCATGTTCCCTTGTTGCTAGACCCACCTTAGGGCTAGAGGGATCTCCTTTGTCAACAGAGAGGATTTGCTTGCACAACAAGTTGGCAACCATATCGGGGATGTCAATACTTTTTGTCTCTTATTATTCATTTTGAATTTTTGATTCTCTATCCAACTTTGGCCAAATTGTGGTTTCTCTGTTTTTTTGGCTTGTTTGACTGCTTCTAGCCATCTAGCCTTTTTCTAGAGTGATAAGTCTGGTTTTTCTCAGCAAACCAATTTTTTTGCCTTCCTTTTCTTGGTTTGTGCTTTTGATTGTCTGACAATCGCGCCCATTAGCGCGAGTTGTCTTTAACATAGGCACGATTTTTCCTGCTCGACGCCGGATGCTGCTGAATAGGTGTGCCGATTCCTGTAGGATTAGATTTTTGGATTTTTCCACTGAGTTTCCAGTGTGTCTTGTCCTTGAGATTGGTTTTTCCTCCTTGATTGATCCATCTGGCTCTTATTTCCTGACTTGGTTGTCTCATTCATTTCAGTTGTTGTTATCTCTCATTCAAACCATGTGGCTTGTCCATCCTAGGGTTTCTAGGTGTTTCGAACCATTTGATTGGTCACATATTCAGTGGGTGTTTGATCTGTTTATGAGTCAGTTTGGTCATTCATTGTTCAACATTTTATGTGGTTGCTTGGTCTTTTCAGTTGATTGTACGAGAAGTAGGGTTTTCAAGCTTTCATTCCGTGTTTGTTTGATTGTCCCTCCATCGCCCTGAGCATAGATCACATTGCTCGTTGAGTCGAATTAAAAGCCCTTTATTTCATGTAGGGAGATGCATGCCTAGTTTTGAGTGTGTTTTTACGTTTTGCTTGAAGTTGATCTCTTCATGTGTTGATAATTTTGTTCAAAGCGACTCGAAGCTAGTATTTGTTTTTTTTTTAGTATAGCATTGCAATGTTTCTTCTCACTTATATAAAAGAACAAAAATTTGCATTCTTCCTTCTCATTTTGAAATGAAAAGTGTTATTTGCATTAGTAGGTTTATTTTTCATTGGAAAGAGAAAGACAAAAGAAAATTTTTCGTTTTCTGCTTTGGTTGTGTTAGTGTCTTAAGGGAAAGTGTCATTCTTCCATTCATTTGACTACAACTTTGTTGTGAACGTCTATCCTTCACTTAGCTATCTTTTCATTGAAATGAAATGGTATTATTTCTCTCATATAGTTTCACATTAGAAATTTGAGGTAACATTTGGTAGGGCCTTGAAACTGAAACTTAATTTCAAAATAAACCGTAAAATTTGACTCAATCAACCTAAGGAATCATTGGAACTTAATGCTCACACTTAGAGGTCTAGCTAGTGACGTGTTCCAACATCATTAAACCTAGCAGTTTTTGCTCGCAATCTTGCATTAGACAGTGCTAGTATGGATTTATGCTCCTCGTATCGTCACATATATAAAGGGATACCCTTTTAGGTTTCAATCCTTTATCCATGGGAAGCCGATTTTTCCGCCCTGAAACCGTGATACACCGAACACAGCATTCGGGGAGACTTCCTGCATATACATTAAGTCCTTGGTAAATTTATTTTCCAAGGTGTATATTGCAGTTCACAGGAGCTTGGTACACTCTTTTGCCTAGAGTTCCTGAGTATTCATTTTGATCTTTCCGTGACTCTTTAAATTTGAAAATATCATAGAGCACTTGTCCTTTCAAGCTCGTTCAAACTGAAAGTGACTAGAGTCACCTTTTTTCCTTTTCTCGACTCTTAAAACATGAAAAGGCAGAGACTTGTTCCAATGTTATAAAATTAATTTCACTTGATTGCATCACATGCCCATTAAGCTATTTCTTGGTCGAATCATGAGTAATTCATTAATGATGTTGTTAAAGCCTCAAATTGATCATCTCTTTTTTCTTCTTCTTTTGATACAAATTCACCATGGCAGAACCACCTGTTTCTTCCTCCTCTTCATTACCTCGTGTGAAGAGTCTCTCCCCAGAGAATCTTCTGAGACATCCTCGTCTGTTGGGACCCAAGACCTTGAAAGTGTCATCATCCAGAGCATTCAACCTCTTGCCACTCGGTATCCCCCTCAAGAGTCGTTTGATATCAACTGGAAGCCCCCAAATCCTTTTTTATTTTTAAGAGAGGATCCCCCTCAACACTCGGACTCGCTTGTGACATTATTGTCAGGAACTTTTCCCTCTACTGCTCGCTATATTTTCCCTGACAACATGTCTTCATGTGAAATGGAATCCTCGAGTCCTATTAGTAGTGAAGAGACTCTCATATCTACCGGGGAATATCAATTCCCTCCCAAAAATTTCCCTTATGAGATGGCTCAACCTTCCTCTCAGCCATTCATGGCTAGTTACCGTACTTTGGGACAGTTGTTTTCTGGTGCTTCATCTTTGTATCGGAACCCGTTATGGTCAAGTACTACGGCTCCTTCTTCAGGTTCATTTGTGTTAGTTCCATCTTCTTCGATTCCCACTGTTCAGACAGTTGTCATAGCTGTCCCAACCCAGCCCATTGTTTGTGTGGCTTCCTCTGCACCATCCATTAGTGTGGTTACATCATTTCCATTAGTTTCTATTGTTCGAGGAACACATCCCAATTCTTCCGCGATGTTTGTTGGACCCATTATGAGTGGATCACAACCTCACGTATCGAGAGTCAATCAACCTATTGGTAGTGCGCCTATCCCTTCTAATCCTATTCCGGGAGGTTTTCCGTCCGACCAATATATGATGGTTTTTCAACATCAAAACTACCTCCCTTAGGGTTCCCAGCAAGTTCAAGCTCCAATCAACCCACCACATCTCTACGATGAATTCGGGAATCACATATATTACCATGGGCCTATACAGTAAGGTCCATTGTATGTTCAAACCAATCGATCCTAGAATCAGTTCACGTAACAACAGGGACAACCCTATGGCCCGCAAGGACAACCCTACCATCTATAGGGACAACCTTCGGCCCAACTGGGACAACCCTATGGTCATCCAGGTCAACCCCACATTCAGCAAGGAGCGCCTTATGTTCCTCAGGGGTAAACCTATCCACCTCAGAGATCATCTTTTGTACAACAGAACCAACATTACGTTCAGCAAGGCTGCCTCTTGTGCAACAAGGTCAACCCTCTGTCAGCCATCAAGGTCAACCTGGTCTTCAGGGGTAGCCTGGCTTATCTCAACCATTAGGCCAACTTGGTTCTCAGGAACAACCTGTTCAACCTCAGCATCCGGGACAACCTGGACCCCAGGGACATCCAGTTCAGCCTCAGGGCCAACCTTTAATTCCTCAAGGCCAACCGATGGTTTCCTAAGGTCAACCTTAGATGGCACAAGCTCAACCCTAAGGCATCACTTTCATCCCACAGCAGAATCCATACGTTGATCGAACTGGACCTTAGTGGTTTACTCAAAACTAGTACTCTGGTCCCCAGCTGGGATATGGGTAGAATTTCCAAAATTATATCCCCTATGGACAAATTCCTCTAGGAGAGAACATATGGGCTCAAAATTTCTCCCGACCTGGTTAGAACCCTAACGTTGTTCTTTATCAAAGACCTGTGATTCCTTTTAACCCGCAATTGCTATTCCTTGCTACATTGGAAGTTCCTGATGTGTCGAAGTTAAAAAATGATCCCATTCTTCATAATCCATATTGGCCCCCAGTTCCCACTAAGATTCCTGGCGATTTTCCTAAGTTCTAAGGCAACTTTGAAGAAGACCCCCAGGCACATGTTATGACATATCACCTATGGTGCTCCTCTAACTCCTAGATTGATGATTCCATTCTCTTACGTCTTTTCCAAAGGACTCTCACGGGTGCTGCTACAAAGTGGTACATTGAACTCTCTCATGGAATCTTCCATGATTTCAATTCTCTTGCAATGGCGTTTCTCACATACTTTTAGTTACCTGTTCGCTATGAAACGGAACATACCTCCTTACGTCCTTGAAACAAGATCGGCCCACACATATCTCCGATCACATTCATGAATGGAGACGACGTCGTCATTTGATCAAGTTTGAAATCCCTAATCAACTTCTGACTGACTGGTTCACTACCTCTTTTGTTGGTGCGATAGCTAAGGACATTGCTATGGGGGCATGTGTTACCGAAGAGCAGGCCATTGCTCATGCACAGTACCTCGATCTAGTTTACTCCCAGTCTGGCACGCTTTACGATCTCTTGCCCGGTGCTCCACGACTCTGAACTTCCAAAGCACCAGTGACATCATCTGTCGATGATATCATTGGTTCTGTTTCTCAAACTTCCCGTAAGTCTTCTCCTGCCCCTGCGAAGCAGAAATCCACCCCTTCTACCGATATTGCTTCTCAGCCACCTTCCAATCCTAGTAAAACTGTAGAAGTGAATGTCGTCTAGTCCACCTTGGCAGAAAAATCTTCCAAAGGTAAGAATAAGGGTAAAGGCAAGGCCAAAGTCGATACCCTGAAACAGAATTCAGCTAAAACCAATACTGATGATGGCTCGAAACGTAAACCGGAGTATCCTTGTCTAATATGTGACGATGATCATTACACCAAGGACTATCCACGACAGAATGAAGTGAGTAAACTGCTCAAAGGCACCCAAGGAACTCTGGTTGTTCTTAAGGAACCGTTCCCATCACAGCAAACTCAAATGGTGGAGCAACCCCAACGCTCCACCCCTTTTGGCTCTCAAGTTTTCATCATGAATGGTGTTGCACCCATATCTATTGCTACCAAATCAAAAGATTATACAAAACCGTGTCAAGCGGTGGGAAAAGAAATTGCAGATGCTCCCACTCCTTCTCCCCTGCCTGCTTCTAGCCCTCTTCATATTGAAAGGCCTAGTTCTAAGCCAGTTATATGGCCACCTTCCAAAGGCGTGCTCCGTAAGTCCTACTATAACCCGAACGCCTGTTCCGCTCAGCATTATAGTATTTTTGAGGATTTCGCTCAGGCGCCATCCGTTATGTCCGCGCTGGAGGTACTTCAGAGTTGTCCGTCACAACGGAAGGATTTGTTATCCGCTATCAGGGGAGTTGACCCTATCAATTCGAGCCTTATCACTTTTGATATGGAAAATTTTGTCTCGCGTCTCCCTCACCAACTTGCTTTGATTATCCAAGTTGGGATTAATGGTAAGAATATCCATCGAGCAGTTGTAAACGAAGGTACATCTACTTGCATCATGTATGTTGCCTGCTGGAAAGTTATCAGCTCTCCAACCCTTAACCGGTCTCCAAACGCTTTAGAGGCCTTCGACAGAAGGGAATCTCGCCCTTTTGGTATCCTCACCAGCTTACCTATCACGTTGGAAGGAAAAATGATCAATGTTGAGGTTGAAGTCGTTGACGCCAAACTCAACTATAATCTCCTCCTCGGTCGTAGTTGGAATCACGCCATGCTATGCGTACCGTCCACTCTCTTATGTGTTCTTCGTTTCCCGTACGAAGGAAAGATTATCAATGTTGATCAGTTATCCTTTTTTACTTCCACTTCTTCAGAGAGAAACGTTCCATATGTAGACCACATTCCCACACCTTATGAAATTGAGGGGCCAAGACTTTTCAAATATCCCACCCTTATGGGTCTTTTTTCTCTTCCTCCACCCAACACTGCTCAGGTCAATATGATCGCCACTTCTTCTGATCCCTGGATCATCCCTTTGCCTGATCAGGTTGATTTTTTTGGTGATGTAATGTAATTAAGCCCGATATAAATTGATTATTGTGAGCTCATCTTGGCTTCGACTCCTCCTTCTAATCATACTTCTTCAAGTATGCCTCTCGACACGTATTCTCAATCCCCTTGGCTCGCTACTTCGGGTTCTCCATATCCCTTGAATGATACGTTTCCAACTGATGAAGCCATCATGGAAAACATGTCTCTCAAGGATCCTCCCTAGGACAATAGTCATCATCATTCCTCTTTTTTGCCTAGTCTTGGGGAAATGTCTACTTTTCTTGAAAATTTTGCTTCCCAATATCCTTCCCAACAACTTCAAATGCCTATTTTTACACATGAAGTTTTCGAGGAATGAAACATGGGAAATATCACTTAGACGATGCCTATTGACATCTCTGTTAAACCAGGGGTTGTCTAGAACATCCATATTGGGGTGACATGTTCTCATGATGAGATCGAGGTCTATACTAGCCTCTTTCATGAATTTCAAGACGTTTTTGCTTGGTCCTATGAGGAAATGCCTGACATTGATCCGAGTATATTCATGCACAAGATACCCACTTACCTTGATGCGAAACCTGTTCGCCAACACCTTTGTCTTGTGCACCCTGGAAAGGCAACTACCATAAAGGGAGAAGTTGAAAAACTTCTCAAAGCAGCCTTCATTTGTCTAATCTCGTTGATAGGTTGGGTCTCTAACATTGTCCCTATGGACAAAAATCAGTGCACCATTAAAGTTTGTGTATATTACCGCTATATCAATCATGCTTGTCACAAGGATAACTATCCCACTCCCTTCATCGACTAGATCATTGACGACTGTGCTGGGAGTGATATTTTCTCCCTTATGGATGGGTTCTCTGGTTATAACTAGATTAATATACTACTAGCTGATCAACATAAAACCGCCTTCATTTGTCCATGGGGCACTTTCGCATATAGGAAGCTCCCTTTTGGCCTGAAAAATGTTGGTGCCATGTTCCAATGGGAAATGTCGTATGATTTTCATGATATTAAATACATTGCCCAACCTTACTTGGATGATCTCCCGGCTCATTCCACTAAGCGTCAGGACCACCCGAAACACCTCCGTCAAATTTTTCTTCGTTATAGGTGCTACAACATTCGATTTAATCTACACAAATGTGTCTTCTATGTTGATTCTGGCAGACTCCTTGGGTTTGTTGTTTCCAAAGACGGTATTCATCTCAATCCTCTTAAGGTCAAAGCTATCATTAATCTCCCCTCCCCTTCCTCTTTACACCAGTTGTAGAGTTTGCAAGGGAAAGCTAATTTTTTACATCGTTTCATACCGAACTATGCTGAAGTAGCCAAAGGTTTTACGCGTTGTACTTAAGCAAGACGTCTCGTTCCTATGGGATGAGATTGCCCAAAAATATATCGATGCACTGAAGACCATGCTTGTTAATGCTCCTCTTTTGTGTCCCCAGAATTATCATCACAATTATTCACTCTATCTACCTGCCTCTTTTAGCACTATCGCCAAGGTTCTGGTACAAGATGATGAAGATGGTAATGAGCATGTCATCTATTATCTTAGCCACAATCTTCTCGACATTGAAACGCGTTATGCTCATGTCAAAAAATTGGTGTTGGAAGTTTTTCAAGTTGTACAACGTTTCCACCATTATATTTTGCTCCACACCACGACCGTGATTTCCGATTGCAACCCCATGACCTATATTTTAACTCAACACTTGCTGGGGGGCAAGTACTCTAAGTGGATATTTATCCTCCAAGAGTTTGATTTTGAGTTCATTGCCGCCAAATCAAAGAAGTCATTGGCTTTTAATGAGTTGATCCACTCCTTACCCTCTGCCTCTGCTCCTTCCAATTCCGAGGAACGCATTCCAAATGATACTATTTTTCTAATTATCACCCTCGATCCATGGTATGGTGATATCATTGTTTATCTCCCAACTTCTACTTTTCGGTCCGAGTTGACGAAAGATGCTCGTCGACGTATCCGTCATCATTCACAACCCTATCGCATAGTCGGAGATACTTTATACTGCATAAGAGCTGATTCAGTCCTCCATCGGTGTTTAACCCTGAGGAAGCTAAAAAATCCCTTAATGACTTCCATTCCGGTGTGTGTGGTGGTCACATGTCTGGGTATGCTACTACTCAAAATATTATTCGTGCCGGGTATTTCTGGCCAACCATTTTAAAATATTGTATCCTCGTTGTCTGTGAATGTCACGAGTGCCAGATCTACCAGCGCAATATGTGCACACCACCCGCTCACCTCCATCCTGTCATTACCGTTGGTCCCTTTGCGAAATGGGGTATCGATTTTATGACGTGTAACCCTCGCTCGACCGAGGTAATGGTTATATTATTGTAGTTGTAGACTACTTCACCAAATAGTCTGAAGCAATGCCTACACTCACATCTGATGGTAAGACAGTCACCCAATTTCTCTTCAATCACGTGATTGCCAGGTTTGGAGTCCCTCAAGCCATTGTCACCGACCATGGATCCCATTTTCGCCATTATATGATGGCTAAGCTGACTACTCACTTGGGTCTGCGTAACGACAGCTCAACATCGTACTACCCCCAGTCCAATGGCCAGGTCGAAGCCTGGAACAAAGTTTTAGTCACTATGCTTCAGCGTACCATTATGATGCACAAGTCCAATTGGCATCTCATGTTGTTCTCAGCTCTCTGGGCTTACCGAACCTCGGTGAAGGATGCAACCGGATTCACACCATTTCAACTTTTTTATGGTCTCGAAGCTACCCTTCTGAATGAGTGTGAAATTACTTCACTCAAGCTAGTTGTCGAATTATTTATGAAAACTTCACTAGAGGAAGAACATCTTCTATATTTGGAGAGGCTTGATGAAACTCGCCACTTCGCTACTCTAGTCATAAAAGCACAGAAAAAGCGCATCAAATTCCACTTTGACCAGACGGTTTCCCCTCGTACCTTAGTAGAAGGAGACTTAGTCCTCTTGTATGACCAAGCCCACGATAAGTTGGGGGCAAGTAAATTCGAACCCATGTGGCATGGTCCCTACATCGTCAAACGTGTTTTGAAAAAAGGAGCCTATGAGCTTATTGATTATGAAGGCTATTCCCTAGATCAGACCTGAAACAAACTGTATCTCAAAAAATATTATGCATGAGTTTTCTCCTGCATTTTTTCTGTACATAAGTTTGTTTTTCATTATTGTACATTTTTGGCTTGGTGTGCTTTGCGAGCATTTTTTCGTGCTTATATGTCTTTGCTTACTATGCAGATGTCTATCACTCCTTACATCGATTTCACTGACAGTGCCTCCCGCAGTACCCAGAACCTATCCTCCACGGCTTGGGTAATTTATGATCCTAACGGTGAGTTAGTATACTTTTAAGCATTTGTCTAGGACGTGCAACTAAAAATGTCGCCAAATACAATGCAGTTATCGAACTTCTAACTGAAGCTATTTCCCTCGACATTCATGAATTAACTGTAAACCTAGACTCTCAGCTTGTTGTTCTCCAGCTCAATGGGAATTATTCTATCAGAAACTCTCATATTTTAAGGATTTATTTACGTGTTCATTTGTTAGAACAGAATTTTTATTATATTACATATCAGCATATTCCCAAAAGAATGAATACGTTAACGGATGTAGTATTTAATATTGTATTAGATAGACACTTGCGGAATTTGTAAAAGTAATCCTCATCACATAGAAAGATTTAGACAGAAAAATAAGCATATATATATATATATATATATATATATATATATATATATATATATATATATATATATATATATATATATCGATTATTTGCATCGGCTTGTATGTCATAGTTCAAAAAATATATGTGTTTCAGTTACATCCTGAGATGCCATGTCTCTCAAAAAATGCAGAAATGAAACCTAGGAGTCTAATAAGCATGGTGCTCATGATAGCATGACACATCTCAGCAGTTGATGAATGTGGTTAGAAACCCCCGCAGTGTGCCGTGGGTAAGCACGAGGAATTTCCTCGAATCTCATGTAATTTGGGATCCCGCTCGTGAGTCCCTCCAAGTTACGTGCAATTTATTCCTTGTCATCACCTCCCCCGCCATGAGGGGCCACTTGGAAATCTCTTGAGACCCTCTGAGTTATAGGAGACTTCCCCGCGGGTCTCTCTGGTCCAACATCTGCAACACATGAGAAAACATCAGAACACATATATATAAAAACCAAAAAAACATCATAATACTCATAAAAATCCAAAAAATGAGTTTTTACCTCTGTCCTCATCCCAGTTGTCCCCTTCCGAATGTGGAAGATCTAGATCGCCCCTGAAATCAGTAGTGTTATATGGCCAGTCCTCCACCACGATGAGTTTTCATCTCAACCAGTCAAAGAACTCTTGTCTCCATGACATGTGTTTCCCACCTCTTGATTGAGGCATCATCTCAGCCCAATGAACCATCTATGGCTCTCGTTTCGGTGGCATAGGTATGATAACCTCCTAACGTTGGAATGTCAGTATTCATTCTAGGATGAATGGTATCAAGATGGACCCATACCCAAACTGCTTCAGCTTACCATTTTTACATTTGTTCAGCTGACATTTCATGTTTATTGTCACTGCTTCCACCCAATTGAAGATTGTCAGAGACATGCAATCTACGGCCAATTGGAGTTGCTTCTTTGTGGCCTCATGGGGAGCCTGAGATCCAGCAGCCCGAGTAATGGTATACAACACTACCCTCAAAGGTAAGTTGGGCACTCTCTGGATGTCTAGCTTGCCACTCTTGTGTGCTTTCCTTGCTCTAGGACAAACTATGTCTATCAACATGCCCATGCTATCTCCAAGGATCCAAGTACCTATCATTAGTGCTCGCTCTCCCCACCGTGAAATCCTATCAAAAAGTAGATGTCGGAGACTTCTATCTCCAATTCCTGGTCATGAATGATGAATATTTCTTGGTCAATGTCCCATACACTGATCAAGTATTGCAACAGCTCTAATTGAGCTCTCAAACATGGGGTCATGAAGAATTTAAAGAGCCCACGGTTCCTCAGAGCATCCAAGCATGCATCATTCTCCATGGCCTGTTCATCTTCTACCCCATGCTCCCGCTCTTTCCACTCTATTGCCATTGCAAACTTGATGATTCTTCCTGCAAACAACAATATAGAGATTCTATAAGCCATTGCTAAAAATTGAATCCATTTGGCCAAGCATTTTTAGGAGAAAACTTTTAAAAAAATTGGGCGAGGCATTCGGCACAGCTGTTTTTCAAATAGCAACACCAAGCATCGCTTTCCCCATACAAAAACCATGGAGGTCGGCACGACTCCGTCCCTAGAATTGGCGCTGACCGTCGCGGCCATGAATTTTTAAGACTCTCCCACAAAATGAATCAAGGCACAAAAACAAAAAAAATGGATGAAATCGCAGGGAAAGTTAATGGCTCTTACCTAGAAGAATTGGATTTGTCAATGGCCTCCTAGATTGCCTGCAGCCAGCTCACAAATTCATAGTGAAAACCGATGAAAATGCTCACAAGAAGGTGAAAAGGTAAAAGTAATTTTTTTTTACTATTTGAGTTATTTTATAGCCTTTTCTAACCCTAATTAGGTTTTTGGATACATTTTTCGAATATTTTTTATTATTTTTTCTCGAAAATGAGTTTTACATTTGTTACTTGTGTAGCAACAAGTCCTAAAACTGGCCCGATTAGGGGAATTTTGAGGTCTAAAAGGGGCCTCCTAAGAAAAATGTACAACAAAAATAAACTTTATAACAACCAATAGGATTCAAGATGATGATGTCAACCATGGGGGATGATTCACCATTTTTTAAATAAAAGGGTAAAAATATAAAAAAATAATAAAATAATAAAACTATTTTTTCAACTCGTATTTTCAACTTATCTCCCAAATTTTATAAATTTCCAATGAGAGTACTAGTTGGATGAGAATTTAATTCCTCATCAAGGAGTACATGTTGCATCACTAGATGAACTCTACACCTGAAAATGAAATACATAAAGCATTGATTGTAATCACGTTTTTTTATATATTTCTATTTTTATTATTAGTTATCAAATTATTATTAATAATTATCTGAGATGAGGCTAAATTTATCAACTTTAAAGTATAACTCCAGCTACAAAGTGATAAAAACAGGGAATAAGTGAAAATATGAGTTGAAAAGTGGTTACCATTTTCCTCTATTTGATATTAAATCGATCTTACTATCAAATTTTTACTATTATTTTATAATTTCCTTAGGAGGCCCATTTTAGACCTCATAATTCCCCTAATTGGCAACAATGAGTAAATGACTTGTATTTTATTACTTTTTTGGACTTGATAAAAACACGAAAAAATCACCCCCTAGAGTTATCTTTCAACGATTTCCCGACTCTCAAAATATGAAAATATTGTCGAGACTCTTGTCGTTTTGAACTCGCTAAAGGCTATGAAACGTCATCTGCCTAGTATACGTTTACCCCTTTTTGGGCTGGGATAGATTATTTACGAAAAAGGAATACCTTAGTAGAACATGGCTAAGATTTTCTCTCAGATATTGTTTTCTACCTTTTCAAATCTGAGAGACGACCTACATGTTAGCCACCTATAAATTTGTTATACCAAAAGGTGGCTGAATCAATTTTAGAGCCTTCAAGGAACAAATTTTATTGCAAAAAGTGTTGTCTCTTGAAGACTCTTGAAAGGCTTCATGCCTCTGTCCAAATCTTCACTACTGTCCCCATTTCAATACTCAGAAATTCTACTAAAATCCCAAGAGAAAGACTGCTGCAAAACCATCATTTTTCCCTTTCCCCCACTCAAAACTAACCTTCATTTTCTCCCCTTTTTTTCCATATAATTCCTTTATTTTTTCATGACTTTCCTTCTTCCATTCATGAAAATCCACTTTATAAGGTTTAAAACCCATTTTTTAGCCTTATGGAAACCCTCGAATCCCTTTAAAAAAAAATTGAAAATCATAAAAAATACATGTTTTTGCATAAGGCTTTAGCCCCTTTGGCTAAACCCCCTAACCACTTCCCCACATGTTCCCTTGCCATAAAAACCAAGCGCTGAACCAATATAGCGCTTATCGCATTGGAAACTTTCGATGGTGTGTAAGTCCTGTGTTCCTTTTAAATCCCGATGCGATCAACTCTTTTATATAAACCTTCCCGATCACCTTTTTCTTTTGTAAAAGATGAAAACCCATTTATCCAAAGTTTGTTTTAAAAATACCAAATCACGTGTTAAATATCAAATGGGTAGATTGAAAGACCGATCGCACAATCGCAATCGGAGAAAGTTCAATGGGTTGATCGAAAAGACCGCATCAAAATGTTCCGATGTGATTGAGTCCCTATATTATATTTCCGCCCCACCACTTTTTCATTTCATATACCCTATGCCCAGGACCGAGAGTTAAAGGTCCCAAGGCGCTTATCGCATCGGGAGAATTCAATGGGTAGATTGAAAGACCGGGCCCGAAGTTCCGATTGCGATTAGGCCCTTTGTTTTATATACGCCCCAGGCATATAAAATTTCATAAAGTCCAAAGGCCCCGCAATCGGGTGCCTATCCACATTTATATATTTATTCCACCCTGATCCATAAAAACCTTTGTTTTATTTAAAACATTGGGTTGTATACATTATTAAAAGGGTTTTCCCCTAGTTCATCCCCACCATTGATTGTTGACCGATCAAACGACCGACGCTCAATCGCATCGCATTTCTCAATCACATCACATTTCTTAAATCGTTGCGTTATATTTCCTCCCCCGATCGGTCAGTCCCCTAATTCATTCTCCACCGTTGATCTCGTCCTTAGATCAACGGTCATCGCTTAATCGCCTCGGCCCTTCTGATCGCGCAATCGCATCGGAGTTTTTCATCACACCCCTTTTCTCCTCCCGTGGATTGCGATCCCCCGATTAGATCTGGACCATCCACGTGTCCAGATCCAACGGCCACGCTCTTCCCCGCATCCTTCTAAGCAGTTTAACCCAAAAACGCAGGATTTCTTAATAAGTTTTTGTTTTCACAGGTGTTTCAATGGTTTTTTCATTATAAATGAAGAAAAGCCGAGGGCTGAGAATGACGATTCTCATGCCCTCGATTTATTAAAGAGAAGCCATCCACAGGGTGTTTCTCCACGTTTCATCAATGCTTCATGGGCATTGATGTCGTGAAGGGACCTGCGCGGCCTGCACATCGACAAGACACTATGATTTAAATCACATCTAAAAGAGTATCAGTTCTTGAAGACAGAGCACAACAGAATGAAGATTGAAGACAGAATTGTGGGGATCACGACTAAGAATGATTATCAAAAGCCTAATCCCCCCAAATTAAACATAGTTAAAGGGAAATCACAAATGTTTAACAGATAGAAAGGCCTCCACCGCCACTTTTGAGGCAAATTGATTCCTCTCGGCTACCACAGGGCCACCTGTTGCTTCAAAGCATTCAAACATAGGCTGAACTTATTGAAGAAAATTAGATATTCGCCTCCAGCATAGCCAGGGAGTTACTTCTGCAAGGAAATAAATGCAGAAATATCTACAGAGTTACTCCAAACATTACGTAGAGCCTAAAAGTCAATAATGCTCCCACCGAGCTTTGATATTAATTGTAAAATAGTTAATACAATGAAACACCTGTAAACTTCTTCATCGAGCCCCTGAAAAGGCCAAGAAGTCTTGAATTTTTATTAATTGCCTTGAGAGATCTTTTATCAGATCTCACCTCCTCATCCTTCTATAAATACTTCTGTAGAAGATGAGAACCTGTTGGTTGTTGTTTGATCACAAGTTGTAATATTGAAACTCTTTGAAATAAATACATAGTCCATTGAAGTTGAAGAACAAATTTAAGTCTTGGAGGTCTTGATGATGTTGTTGCATGCTTGTTCCTGAGAAGGCTCTATCATTGGATCCATGATTTTGGCTGTTGGTGAAGTATTCTGAACTGTTTTATGTTTTCCCCTATTTTCATTATGTTCCATAATTTCTTACTACAGTAGGTTGAAAGTTTTAGGCTAAGAAATGACTCTTGGGAGCACCTTAGGCCAGTTCATCCTTCACTGTTTTATGTTTTCTTCTGCTGAAGTATTTTAGAGTCTTTAATATCTCTCTTTAATCTTCATGCTTGTTTATTTCCTTAATAGTTCGAACATTTGGTTTCAGCATGATTTATGGTTCTCCCTGTTTGTCTGCTGCCACTTAAAAAACTGTTATTGAAGTCTCCCTTTGAAGTTCTTTTCTTACGGTGAATCAAAGAGGTATGTTTCGATCTTTCCCTTTTTCCTCACTTAAACAGTTGGCTTAAAGGTCATTATAATTATTATCATAGATGTTTTTAGGTGTTCCCTCTTTTATGACTGCAATTATCAGTGAATATTTTTATGTTTTCTAAGTCATTTGAAATAAAATCTTTGAGTAAATAGGGTGTTCCCCGAATCTTAGATTTCATTTTAAAAGTTGTTTTGAAATCATTATTTGCTTAAATGTGTGATTTGTAGAATTTATGGTTAGCCCTGTCTATCAAAGATCTCTTTATTGTTCAAATTATGTTTTCAAATTCCCTTTGTTTGAGAATTAAATTTCTTTTTCCAAATCATTAATGTTCATCTCATTCCAAAAACAAAAGGATCCTGTGGCCAAGTTAGATTTTCCCTTTGATATCCCATATCCATTGATGAGTTTGTTATGACCTTTTCTTGACTCCATTGCCCAATGAACCAGATATTTTTCTGTCCTATATATCTTTCCTAGGCCTTTCATGTTTTGTTGTACCATTCCAACCAAACAAACAAACAAACAAACACCTACACTTAATAACTAGTGTAAAACCTATACTCAAAGCACACAAGATAAACCTTTGCAAACAAACTTTTGAGAGATCCCTCTCTCAGAACAGGAGGACTAGATCCTGTAACTCTAAATATTGGTTCTGATGTTGACTTGTCTTTTGATTTTCCAAACTATCAAAACACGGGACACTAACATAATGGTGATCACGGTGGGACCTACTGAGAATATAGTGGTTTGAAAACCTTTCTTCAAACTTTTTAGGCCCAGTATAACATAAGTAACCTTCTTCAAGCACTACCAAGCAATGGTAATCATGATAGGACTTAATTGAATCAGTGACAAACTAAGTAACCCTTATGATTCTCATTAAATCTTATCAAACCTTGAAGGATTCAGTTACCAAGCCATAAGAGTGAACTCTGTATGTTTTGACACCCTAGCTAAGTGTTAAGTCAGATTTAGGACACTCTTATAACCTATAAGATCAAGAAACTCAGAAAAACCCAAAACATTTCAGTTTGGCTTCATAATAAGCATGGTGGTGGAACCATCCAATATCTTACCTTCATAAAAAATTAAAGTTTCCACCTGGCAACTCCACTAGCCCCAGTAGGCCTATTACACGTCTAGGTTCCCAAATCTCTTTAAGACTGTGTTAACCAGCCTTGAAGAAAGTTTAGAAGCCTGGTCCATTCTAGACAAAACATCTTGAGAGGTGAAGCTTCCAAAAACAGTCCCTGAAAATCTCAACCTCTCTCATTTTTGAAAATTAGTTTGGCTTCACATAGGATCAACACTAGATCCCATCCGGACCCAAATCCTCCTTTAATAGTTGAAAATCCTGAGAGAATTCTGTGGCAGACTTCTGACTCTGGAAAATCAGCTGCTAATAGGAGCCTCTTAAGAACAAAATATTCCCCTGAAAACTTTATTTTGTTGGAGGATTCACACTTTGATTTATATCATACAAAGAACATATTTAGAACTAGATCTCAAGGTGACTTCAATCAAACTGATCTTAACATTGCAGATTTGCAACAAAGCTTAAGTAGATAAGCCTCACCTTCTACTCCTCCTGACTTCCAGCTTCTTCACCACTTTAGTCTTTTTCATAACAAGTCTGCTCAAAATCAGTTTGCTGGCCTAAGTACTTCTTCCACTCCAATTCATACTACCACTGTGCAAAACACTCATGTTCAGCCCACTTTCACTACTGTAAATCCACCTCTGGTAAATCCACCCTTATTCCAGCCATGGCAACATGGTATGCCCCATTAGTGTTACCACAACCTCTACTTCCCCTACCAAACGATTACCAATCCAAAATTCCTCATTTCACTGGAAAAGAGTCTACAACAGCTCAACAACATGTAGATAGGATGGAAGATGCATTTGATTACATGGAGATAGAAGAATAAACTGTGAAGATGAGGATCTTCGCTCAAAGTTTAGGAGGAGATGTAAAGAAATGGTTTAAAAAATTACCTCCTAACAGCATAAATGATCTCCCTGCCTTGCATCAAACATTCATCAACAAATGGGAACTCAAAAAGAATCCTCTCCAAATACTAGCAGAGTATAGCAACCTCAAGAGAAATCAAGGGGAGAGTGTTCATGATTACTCCACTAGGTTCAATAGCATTTACAATGCTCTTCCACCTCACATGAAACCTCCTCAAGGCATGGCCTTAGTAAGATATCTCGAAGGCCTTGATGTTGACATGATGTATCAGTTAAGGGAAAGGGATTACTTAACCTTAGAAGACATGCAGAAAGGAGCTGTGAGCGTAGAAGTAAACATAATTGAGAAAAGAAATAGGTTGAGATCAGAGAAGAGGGTAACTTATAAAGATAACACTATACCCTCCACATCTAGCTCAAAGACAGAACAGATTTTGGAAGAGATCATGAAAAGGATGAGCATACTTGAGAGAACACAGCCAAGAGACAATCAGAACAACTCCCAAAACAGAAATAGAAATCAGAATTATAGAAGGGACAACAATCAAGATAAGAAAAAAGAAAGTGACCAACAGATTAGACCTCCCTTTCAACAGAACTATGTAGATCAATATGAAGAAGATAGGGAGTTGGAAAGGCTGGAAGAATCTCATGTAAACTTGATTGGATTAGACAGTGGGGATGATGTTTTCCTCACCGAGGAAGAACAAGATGTTTTCTCTTATGATCAAAATACAAACACAGATGAAGACTCTAATGACTATAAATTGGGTTTTGAAAATGCAATCATGGAGGTACACAAACAGTATGATCTTAGGAGCAAGGGAAACATAGATAATTCAAAGGATAAGAACACTAGCACTGTTGTCAAGAAAAACGCAGAAAACCAGCCCAAAAAGACAGTAGAGAAAACCAACATTTCGGCTAAAAAACCAGACTTAAAAAAAGATAAAGGTGTCCAGCCAAATTTTGAACAGAGTACCCCTAGCACTTCAGCTAGTGATCCTAATAAAACTGTCCCAATTACCAGTCCAAACAAGGTTCAGCAAATCAAAGTTTCCGAAAATAATTCAATCGAAAAAACAGATGTAAATACAAACAAGTCAATTATTCCTTTCAGCCTTGAGGGAGAGATTGCTAAGATAAAAATTACCATCCCCCTAGCTGAACTAGTAACCGAAGAGGTGTATAAAAACCAAGTTTTGAAAGATTTTAACTTAGGAAGTGATACAGACACTTTAAACTTGACAGATGACAAACCTGAGTTGTTGTTTGGTCCATAAGTTGAAGGAAAATATCAAGAAGGGGATTTCCCTCCATTCTATGTTAGCTTGAACACACATGAGAAAATTTTACACAATTCCATGTTAGATTCAAGAGCTTCACACAATCTAATGCCCAAGGTGGTAATGGAAAGCTTAGGCTTAGATATTACTAAACCATACAAAGATTTTTATTCCTTTGACTCAAGCAGAGTCAAATGTTTGGGTTTAGTCAAATATTTATGTGTTAATTTAGCTCAAATCCCTGCTAAGAGTCTAGTAATGGATATATTTGTAGCTGACATTCCCCCTAAGTATGGCATGCTCTTATCAAGATCTTGGGGAGCCAAACTTAGGGGCCTTCAAATGGACATGTCTTATGCCACCATCTAGTTTTCAATCAGAAAGCAGAAGACTAACACAGAGTCCATAGTACATGAGTGAGTAACATGAACAAACCAAACAACTCTCAATCTATTCTACGATCAAGTTTAGATTCCTTTATCTGCTATATAACGAAGATGAAACCTCAACAAGATAAAGAAAACATGGACCAATCGATTTCCACAGGTACCGTCAATCCTTCCCCTCGATCAAATTAAAACATTGCAATCCAAAAACAACAACCAAGAAAATAGAAAATAGAATGACATACTTTGGACAATAAAATTTGATGGATCTTATATGCAAACAAGTCGGAAGCAGTGTGTGATCCAAAATACAAATCAAAGTTTTTCATACAAATTGAATTTCCCATGCACTAACAATATCACTGAGTATGAAGCACTTCTCCTAGGTTTACAATTGCTCAAACAATTAAAAGCCCAAAAGATAACGATCTTAGGAGATTCTGAACTTATCATAAAACAAATCAAAGGAGAATACTCAGCCAGAAATCCGAGGCTTAGGGAATATCACAACGTTGCCCTCGATTTATTGAAAACCTTTGAAAAATACGAACTTGTTTTCATTCCTAGAGCGTTTAATCATTTAGCAAATGAACTCGCTTTCAATGCCGATGCTTTATGAAAAACTGAGATAAATGGAAGCGACTTGGTACTAAAGGTAACACGTGAGCTGCGATGCCACGATAACGAAGATCACTGGAAAGTGTTTGATTCTGACCAACACATAGACGATTTCTTAAAGTCAGAAAACGATTTCACCATACCAACATCAGAATCTAGCCATAATGAAAACTGTCCATATATCGAAGAAATCCCAGAAGCTGAAATAACACACTCTGCTGATATAAATCATTATGAGAATCCGTTTGAAGCAGAGTTAATTGACAACGTGGACCAAAAAGACCTGGAAGTTTTAGAATGTAAAAACGGTTCAATTCCAAGAGGTCTTTCACCTTTGGAACACCTTTTCGACTTTAATGATGTAGCGAAAGAACCAAAAATGGAGCCTGTAGAAACAAATGTAGAAGAACACAACATAGGCTCCCTCACAAAACCTAATATGATTAAATTTTCCAGCACTCTTCCAACTCACATAAAGTCTCGATACATTGATCTGTTTAAAGAGTTTAAAGATGTTTTTTTCCTGGGCATACACAGATCTGAAGTCTTACGATACCAACATCATTCAGCACAAGATTCCCCTGAAGGAAAATCAAGAGCCCTTCAAACAAAAACTAAGGAGAATAAACCCATTTTTATTTCCTTTAGTTAAAGCTGAAGCTGAAAAGATGCATGATGTTGGCATTATAATACCAATTATATTTTTAGAATGGGTATCAAACTTAGTTTCTGTTAGGAAAAAGATAGGGGAGATCAGACTTTGTATCGACTTCAGAAACTTAAACAGAGCATCCCTAAAAAACAACTACCCATTGCCCAAGATGGATCATATAATTCAGAGGGTAGTTGGGTCAAAAAGGATATCACTCTTAGATGGGTTCTCAGGTTACAACTAGGTGTTATTGCTCCCAAGTGATCAAATCAAAACTGCATTTACCACGCCTTGGGGCACCTTTATGTATGTCAAAATGCCTTTCGAGTTAATGAATGCAGGGGCCACCTTCCAAAGGGCCATGGACATAGCCTTTTCTAAAGATATTGGCTATTTTATAATTATTTACCTTGATGACATAACTGTCTTTTCAAAACTGATGAAAAACATTTGACTCACTTAAGAAAAGTTTTTGAGAAGTGTAGGAAATTTGAAAACATCATTAGATACAAGAAGACACTCTTGATCTCAGAAAGGTAACAGTGCATAATTGAAGAAGGAATCAAAATAGACCCTACAAGGATAGATGGCATATTGCAAATTAGCCATCCAAGAAGCCTCAAAGAATTACAATCTTTCATTGGAAAGATCAATTTTTTGAGAAGGTTTATCCCCAACCTTGCTGAGCTATCAAAAAACATTACAAACATGCTTAAGAAAGATGTGGGTGTAAAATGGTCTTTACCAGCTAAACAATCATTCGAACTGGTCAAACAAGCTCTTACCAAACACCAGTCTTGATTAGTCCAGATTTTACCAAAGACTTTTACATCTTTTCCTTTGCATCTGAACATAAAATAGCTGCAGTTTTACTTCAAAAGAATGATTTGGGGCAAGAACAACCAATATATTTCTTTCGCTTTAGTAGAGGCCTTAAGAATGCTCCCTCTCAAATATATCTCACTTGGAGAAACAAGCCACTTAGCATTAATTGAAAACATTAAAAGACTTTAGGGTCTATATTTTACCTTCTCACATAATTGCTTTTGTTCCACATACTGTTGTTAAGGACATTCTAAGTCAAGACCCTGATGGTAAAAGGGGAAAATGGATTGCAACTATTCTTGAATATGACTTAGAAATTAGGCCCACCAAACTAGTTAAAGGGCAAGGATTAGCAAAACTTATGGTTGAGTCTAACTTCCAAGAACTACACATGAATATGGTAGATGTGTTAGAAGAAATAGAAGAATCTACTGCTCCTTTTATTGAAGAAACATTTCTGAATTCTCCTTGGTATGCTGACATTATTTATGTGCTTTTATATTTAAATGCCCCTCCTTATTTGTCCAAAACTAAAGCTAGATTTTTGAAACAAAAGGCTTTGAGTTTTTGTATCTTAGATGGAGTATTATATTGGAAAAATGTTGTTGGAATTTTTCTCAAATGTTTACTCGAAGATGATGCAGGAAAAATCATGCATGAATTGCATGACGGAGAATGTGGAGGACAACTCTACTAGAAGGCCACAACAAACAAAATTCTTAGATCTGGTTACTATTGGCCTACTCTTTTCCCGAACACTCAAAATTTAGTCATGTCTTGCCATAAGTGTCAAATATTTGATGGAAAAAGAAAACTCCTTCCCTTACCCTTACATCCCATCAGAGTTGAGGCACCTTTTCAACAATGGGGTTTAGACTTCATTGGGGAAATTCACCCATCCTCCTTAGCTCAACATAAGTGGATCCTCACAGCCACTGACTTCTTTACCAAGTGGATAGAAGCTATACCCTCCAGAAATTCTAATGACTCTGTCATTATCAAGTTCCTTGAAACAAATATCCTATCCAGATTTGGTTGTCCCAGAAAAATCATAACAGACAATGTTGCTTCTTTTAAATCTAAATAGATAGTTGATTTCTGTTACAAATACCACATAACCTTGGGCCATTCCACTGCTTATTATCCCCAAGGAAATGGATTAACTGAATCTTCCAACAAGAGCCTCATCAATATCATTAAAAAAATGTTGGAACAAAATAAAAAATCATGGCACAGTAAGTTGGTTCATGCCTTGTGGGCTGATAGGTTAACTACAAAGAAATCAATAAATATGTCCCCCTATCAGTTAGTCTATGGTATGGACACAGTTTTTCCCACCTCATTGGGAGTTCCAGTCATGAAACTCCTTCAATAAGTGCAGATTGAAGAGAATGATATGCAGAGAAGGATCAACCAAACAATCCATTTACAGCAGACCAGAGAAGAATTTTATGAGAGAACACTGTTAGTCCAAGAAAATATGAAGAAACTATTCGATAAAAGGACTAAGGCAAGAAATTTACAAATTGGAAATGTTGTTCTTAAATGGGATGCAAGAAGAGAAGAGAAGGGGAAACATGGCACGTTTGAGAACTTGTGGAAAGGGCCATATATTATCCATGCTGAGAGGGGTCACAATGCATTTTTCTTGAAAGAATTGAATGGAGAAGATCTATATGGAGGTCTTGTCAATGGCAGGATGCTCAAGCATTACTTCTGCCAAGACTCTTAAGTTTCAAAGCATTTTATTATTTCATTGTAAATATCATAGTCTAACCAATGCATTCAAAGTTAGAAAAATAAAAAATACAAAAACAATAAAAAGGAGAAAAGAGGGCAGATTGTAAAAACAAGAAAGGTACAGCCCCATACCAAAAAAGAGAAATAAATTCTGAAAGTATGCAAGCTTAAATGCCACTCCTGAAGAACACACTTCTAGTTAGTCAAACAGCCTAATCTTGACTAATTAGTTTTAAATTTTCTGCTGATAGGAGAGTGAATTCAATTTGCCAAACTATTTAATCTTGGCTTATCAGTAGATAGATTAGGTTAGAAATTAAAGGTTCAAACAAGCTCAAAACTTGAACGTAAGTTTCCAAGCAAGAGATGACTCAAAAAAATTTTACATTCTGAGTCGAAAAAGATGTAAATCTGGTTCTAACATGTTCAAAATCTGAACCAGTCAACAAAGAAAAACAGCCCAGACAGAAGTAAAAACAGAGCTGTAAAAAGAGAAGGCCATGATGAGTAACTTTCAGATCTTAAGCCTTCCATTTTGATTTAATTTTCTGCAAATAATAATCTATGTGCAGCTTGTTTTTATGCCATAGATCAGCATCAAGTTAGACTGTTCAATCCTAACTTGAATGCTTTTTAAATTTCTTCTTTAGCAATTAGAGAATAAAAAACTGTTAGATTGTTTAATCCTAACAGATTAGTAGATTAGGTAGAGAAGCATATGGGCTCAACTGTTTAATCTGAGTTCATGAAGAAATAAGTAGTAGAAATAGATTAGATTTTTTTCTTTCAAAAGAATTAAATGTTGAAAGAGAGTTTGCCAATCCATGTGCACTCTAAGGAAGAAAAAATGTTAGATCAGTAGGATTGGGTAGGTAGAAAGCTTGTTGATGAAAGATCCATTGTTTTCCATGGCTGTTAGCATTTCCAGAGCAAAAGGAGATAATTCAATCAAAGAAAGACAGCCCAATGGATGAGGCAACTGATCAGCATCTCAGAGAATGCAAATCTGAAATTCTTGATGCCTTCACGAAGGCATCATCCCCAAGTGGAGCCACTGTTAGCCACCTATAAATTTGTTATACCAAAAGGTGGATAAATCATTTTTAGAGCCTTCAAGGAACATATTTTATTGCAAAAGGTATTGTCTCTTGAAGACTCTTGAAAGGCTTCATGCCTTTGTCCAAATCTTCACTACTGTCCCCATTTCAATACTCAAAAATTCTGCTAAAATCCCAAGAGAAAGACTGTTGCAAAACCATCATTTTTCCCTTTCCCCCACTCAAAAATAACCTTCATTTGCTCCCCTTTTTTTCCATATAATTCCTCTATTTTTTCATGACTTTCCTTCTTCCATTCATGAAAATCCACTTTGTAAGGTTTAAAACCCACTTTTTAGCCTTACCGAAACCCTCGAATCCCTTTAAAAAACATTGAAAATCATAAAAAATACATGTTTTTGCATAAGGCTTTAGCCCCTTTGGCTAAACCCCCTAACCACTTCCCCACATGTGCCCTTGCCATAAAAACCAAGCGCTGAACCCATATAGCGCTTATCGCATCGGAAAATTTCGATGGTGCGTAAGTCCTGTGTTCCTTTTAAATCCCAATGCGATCAACTCTTTTATATAAACCTTCCCGGTCACCTTTTTCTTTTGTAAAAGACGAAAACCCATTTATCCAAAGTTTGTTTTAAAAATACCAAATCACGTGTTAAATATCAAATGGGTAGATTGAAAGACCGATCGCGCAATCGCAATCGGAGAAAGTTCAATGGGTTGATCGAAAAGACCGCATCAAAATGTTCCGATGCGATTGAGTCCCTATATTATATTTCTGCCCCAACACTTTTTCATTTCATATACCCTATGCCCAGGACCGAGAGTTAAAGGTCCCAAGGTGCTTATCGCATCGGGAGAATTCAATGGGTAGATTGAAAGACCGGGCCCGAAGTTCTGATTGCGATTAGGCCCTTTGTTTTATATACGCCCCGAGCATATAACATTTCATAAAGTCCAAAGGCCCTGCAATCGGGCGCCTATCCACTTTTATATATTTATTCCGCCTCGATCCATAAAAACCTTTGTTTTATTTAAAACTTTGGGTTGTATACATTATAAAAAGGGTTTTCCCCTGGTTCATCCCCACCGTTGATTGTTGACCGATCAAACGACCGGCGCTCAATCGCATCGCATTTCTCAATCGCATCACATTTCTTAAATCGCTGCGTTATATTTCCTCCCCCGATCGGTCAGTCCCTCGATTCATTCTCCACCGTTGATCTCGTCCTTAGATCAACAGTCATCGCTTAATCGCCTCGGCCCTTCCAATCGCGCAATCGCATCGGAGTTTTTCATCGTACCCCTTTTCTCCTCCTGCCGATTGCGATCCCCCGATTAGATCTGGACCATCCACGTGTCCAAATCCAAAGGCCATGCTCCTCCCCGCAGCCTTCTAAGCAGTTTAACCCAAAAACGCAAGATTTCATAATAATTTTGTGTTTTCGCAGGTGTTTCAATGGTTTTTTCATTATAAATGAAGAAAAGACAAGGGCTGAGAATGACGATTCTCATGCCCTCGATTTATTAAAGAGAAGCCATCCACGGGGTGTTTCTCCACGTTTCATCAATGCTTCATGGGCATTGATGCCGTGAAGGGACCTGCGCAGCTTGCACATCGACAAGACACTGTGATTTAAATCACATTTAAAAGAGCATCAGTTCTTGAAGACAGAGCACAACAGAATGAATATTGAAGATAGAATTGTGGGGATCACGGCTAAGAATGATTATCAAAAGCCTAATCCCCCCAAATTAAACACATTTAAAGGGAAATCACAAAATTTTAATAGATAGAAAGGCCTCCACCGCCACTTTTGAGGCAAATTGATTCCTCTCGGCTACCACAGGGCCACCTGTTGCTTCAAAGCATTCAAACAGAGGCTGAACTTATTGAAGAAAATCAGATATTCGCCTCTAGCACAGCCAGGGAGTTACTTCTGCAAGGAAATAAATGCAGAAATATCTACAGAGTTACTCCAAACATTACGCAGAGCCTAAAAGTCAATAAATCTCCCACCGAAATTTGATATTAATTGTAAAACAGTGAATACAGTGAAACACCTGTAAACTTCTTCATCGAGCCCCTCAAAAGGCCAAGAAGTCTTGAATCTGTATTAATTTCCTTGAGAGATATTTTATCAGATCTCACCTCCTCATCCTTCTATAAATACTTCTGTAGAAGATGAGAACCTGTTGGTTGTTGTTTGATCACAAGTTGTAATATTGAAACTCTTTGAAATAAATACATAGTCCGTTGAAGTTGAAGAACAAATTTAAGTCTTGGAGGTCTTGATGATGTTGTTGCATGCTTGTTCCTGAGAAGGCTCTATCATTGGATCCATGAGCTTGGTTGTTGGTGAAGTATTCTGAACTGTTTTATGTTTTCCCCTGTTTTAATTATGTTCCATAATTTCTTACTACAGTAGTTTGAAATTTTTAGGCTAAGAAATGACTCTTGGAAGCACCTTAGGCCTGTTCATCCTTCATTGTTTCATGTTTTCTTCTGCTGAAGTATTTTAGAGTCTTTAATCTCTCTCTTTAATCTTCATGCTTGTTTATTTCCTTAATAGTTCGAACAGTTGGTTTCAGCATGATTTATGGTTCTCCCTGCTTGTCTGCCGCCACTTAAAAAACTGTTATTGAAGTCTCCCTTTGAAGTTCTTTGCTTACGGTGAATCAAAGAGGTCTGTTTCGATCTCGCCCTTTGTCCTCACTTAAACAGTTGGCTTAAAGGTCGTTATAATTATGATCATAGATGTTTTTATGTGTTCCCTCTTCTATGACTGCAATTATCAGTGAATCTTTTATGTTTTCTAAGTCATTTGAAATAAAATCTTTGAGGAAATAGGGTGTTCCCCGAATCTTAGATTTCATTTTAAAAGTTGTTTTGAAATCATTATTTGCTTAAATGTGTGGTTTGTAGAATTTATGGTTAGCCCTGTCTATCAAAGAGCTCTTTATTGTTCAAATTATGTTTTCAAATTCCCTTTGTTTGAGAATTAAATTTCTCTTTCCAAATCATTAATATTCATCTCATTCCAAAAACAAAAGGATCCTATGGCCAAGTTAGATTTTCCCTTTGATATCCCATATCCATTGATGAGTTTGTTATGACCTTTTCTTGACTCCATTGCCCAATGAACCAGATATTTTTCTGTCCTATATATCTTTCCTAGGCCTTTCATGTTTTGTTGTATCATTCCAGCCAAACAAACAAACAAACAAACACATGCACTTAATAACTAGTCTAAAACCTATACTCAAAGAACACAAGATAAACCTTTGAAAACAAACTTTTGAGAGATCCCTCTCTGAGAACAGGAGGACTAGATCCTGTAACTCTAAAGATTGGTTCTGATGTTGCCTTCTCTTTTTATTTTCCAAACTATCAAAACACAGGACACCAACACTACAAAAGGGACCTTCTGGATTTTTCTTCTCTGCCTCTTTTCAAACTCTCTAAACATGAAAAGACACCCAGTTTTCCCTTTTTCAGAATCCTTAAATCTAAATGACACTGGAGCCATCGCCATGACGTTATCGAGTTCCTCCTTCCTAGGGCTCGTAAAATGTACTAGGATGGATTTGTCCGAAGGACAAACTTATATGAAAAGCATATGTTATCCCCTTCAAGCTTGTTTCCAAAAATAATTGGGGTACTCGCCAGAAATGGTGGGGGAAAATGGAACTAGTTTTCAGTTGTGTTGACAGTATGTCGCTCTTGAACATGACACTTGTCTGTATTTCATGTCGGGTTGGGGACATCCCCCATTCGTCATTTTTCCTCCATGGGTTTGGGTTATCCGTTTTTACCTCTCATCTTCTCTTTGCCTCGTCACCATGACCTCAGATCCCTTGATGTCAAATACTGCCAAATTCCGGAGTCGTGTCACCAATATGTTCAAGAGAAGTCCTTTCTGCAGTTTTCAACCCCTGATCCTTTGTTTAGTCTTGATTCACTCTCATCTTATTCCTTTGTCTCGTGTCGATGGTGTGGGAAATATTATGGCCCTCCTTCAACAGATCACTTCCTGTCAACTTCAGCTCATTATCTAGGAAGTTGATCTAGAGACTCCCTTCTCGTACCTTAGAGGTTGCATGCCTTAATGGCAACTTCTTCGCATTCGACGACAGGTTCTCATCATTGGCCTTCGATAATATGATTTCGTCGGTGTTCAACTCCAGTTCATTGTTCACATTCTATGGATTGTACTAGAAGTACCTTGAGAACCATTGTCATTATTGGTGGCTTCTCTCGCACCTGTTAACAACTTCCATCATCGGCTGGTAATCAGGCGACTTTCTTGCATGTTAAACTTCAACCCATTCATTCACATGCCTGAATTTGTACTTGTTAGGGTCGGGACAAAGCGCAAGACCCTGGGTTTTGTCTGATGAAATCCAAGCTACGGGACAATTTGGTTTATCATGACTATATGCATAACTCTTCTGATTGGATGGTTGCGACCATACCTGAGTCTATTTTATGATCATTTTCACTAGATGGTTGTGTCCATAACATGGATCTTATTACATGTTCTCTATTATGGATGGTTTCACCCATACCTCATACTCATGTATCAGAGATATCAATCGTACTTGACCTTTAGGTCCTCTGACGGTGGCATTTTGGTTTGGGCATGTTCTCATAAAGTATTTCACCCCTCCCTCTCTCTCGGACATCATGCTTGAGGGGACATATGTTACATAGAATTTTGTCACCATCCCTACATTCCCTACTTCGAATACTGGAGGATCATCATAGTGACCCATGTGTACTGTTACACATCATAATGAATGTCATTGCATCCCTTAATGTTCCAGGAGAAAAATCTCTTTTGACCATTCCTAAATTAGACCCTTAAAAACATGAAATTTTGGGTCGACGCTAATGTGTAGTTATGTCCTTACGCCGATGGCTAGATTTTCACTAGGCCCTGCACCATGGTCGCTATGTCTCTAAAGAGCCCCCGCGCTGAGCTACTTTTGGAAGTTTTTTTAATATGGAAATGAATCTTCTAAGATCTAACAGCTTCATGAGCGGAGTCATGGATGTTTTTTCGACTAGATGTGGTTGAGTTTCTCCCTTTGGACTTCTAGTTCCTACAAAAATGCAAGTTCCCAAAGGTATATACCTTTCCTCCACCATATGTGGATCCAAAATCTCTTCCTCCACTCTTATAAATTCCCCTTCATCCCATTGATTCTGCTAGCTAGAATAAGCTAAGAGCTGATATTAGAGAATATTCCATAGTTGTGAGAGAGAGTTTGAGCCTTTCGCCTCTTTGAGCTGAATCGACGAACGAATGCATTGAGACATACCTGACTGAACCCATCAAATGAGGTATACAGTGTCAAGGCACAAGTTGTAAACTCCCTTTTATATATTAATATGACATGAGTGATTTCTAGTTCCATATTTGTCTATGTTAATGTTCAAAGTTTCTGACTCTCTTTGACTAGTTGGATAGTCGTAGATGAATATGTATGCTCATATGCTTTTAGTATTTGTTTAATATTTTTGCAAGTGTGTCAATATCTCTACCTACGGAGTGCAAGGCTTGAAGGACAAAGATCAAGGGGTCACTGCAACATACTATGTCAAGAGCGTTGGATTGAGGTAGGACATCTATTCCAATCCGCATTTCGTTTATGAACTAGGAATTTAGAAACCATCGTGTTCCCTTGTTGCTAGACCCATCCTAGGGCTAGAGGGATCGCCTATGTCCGCAGAGGGGATTTTCCTATACAAAACCTATCCAGCTCAAAGGAAATTACTATTATCAGCAATAGGAGTTATTAATCCTCAAGACTTGAATCTAATGGTCTTTGATCTCAAAAATTTTGTACCTAGACTCCCACATCAAATGGCTTTTAAAATTCCAGTATTAGTCAAATAAAGACAAGTTTTTCTCACTATAATTGTTGAGATGGTGTCTACGTGTATAATGTCATTAGCCTATTGGAAAAAACTTGGTTCTCCAACACTCAACCAATCACCGACTATCCTTAAAGCCTTTGATCAAAGAGGTTTTTACCTATATGGAATACTTCGAGATCTGCCTATAGAAGTAGAAGGAAAAACTGTAACCCTAGAGGTGGAAGTTTTTGATGCCCCCCTTGATTACAAACTTCTTCTAGGTTGCAGTTGGTCTTACAAAATGATTTTTATTGTTTCATCATTCTTTCAGATGATAATGTTTCCTCATAAAGGAAATATTGTTAAAATTGATCAGTTGTCTTACTTCACTTCAGACTCTACTTCTATATATAGTATCCAGCATGTTGGAAAATCAAGTGTCCCATATGAAGATGTTTGCATAGGGTTACTGAAGGATTTTTATCTTATGGGAAATTTCGCTATGCCCTCTCCCAACAGACTGCAAACTTTTTCCAATATCAATATGATCACATCAAGCACAATGCCATTTGATGACACATGGATTGTGCCTTTAGAATCAGAATTGGACTCTTATGATGGCGAGATTCCTTTAAGTCCTTTTGAATTAGCATATGTAGCAGTACAATCATGTTTTAACACTACATCAACTTCTACTGATCAAATGAATGTGATTAGTGATGAATAATCTTCTATATCAAGCTCAACTTTAACATCATTTATGGATCCCTTTCAACATGTCTTTGCAAATGATGAAAACATTCAATAAATCTTATCATTGGACGAATTTCCATGGGAAAATATACGTCATCGATCATCTTTTTTTCCTGACCTTGATAAACTTGAAAATAATTTTTCATCCATCTTTACGATTGATTATGTCAAGGAACCTCAAAATCCCACATCGATTATACATTCAGATTCTATGAAAAAATTGGGAAATATTTCAACAAAAATTCCTATTGACGTATCGATTAAACCTAGAATAATTGAGAACATGCATATAGGTGCTTCTTGTTCGATTGAAGAGATCAAAACTTACAAAGCCTTATTTCAAGAATTTCGAGAAATTTTTGCCTCGTCTTATGAAGAGATGCCAGGTATCGATCCTAAGATTTTTATTCATGAAATTAAGACATACCTGGATGCTAAACCTATTAGACATATATTACGTCCAATACATCCGCAAAAAGCTGCAGCAATCAAAGCTGAAGTTGAAAATTTATTACGTGCAGGATTTATTTATCCTATTCCTTTGACAGATTGGGTATCTAATATAGTTCCCGTAATGCAAAAACAAGGAACTATCAGAGTATGTTTCTATTATCGGGATATTAACAAGGCTTGTCCCATCCTACACCCTGTATCAATCAAATTGTTGATTATTGTGCTACAAATGAAATATTCTCGTTTATGGATGGTTTTTCTGGTTACAATCAAATCAACATACTCCCAGTTGATCAACCTAAAACAAAATTTATATGTCCTTGGGACACGTTTGCATATTGTAAATTACTTTTTGGACTGAAAAATATTGGTGCAACTTTTCAAAAAGCTATGTCTTATGCATTCACGATATCAAACATATTGTACAGCCTTACTTGGATGACTTACCTACTCATTCTCTACGCAGACAATATCATCCTACGCACTTACGCGCTATCTTTATGAGATGTAGGCATTACAGCATTCATTTGAATCCACACAAATATGTTTTTTGTGTACAATCAGGACGTTTACTTGGGTTCATCATTTCAAAAGAGGGCATTTGTGTCAATCCATAGAAGGTTGAGGCTATCATTAATCTACCTCCTCCTTCCACTCTTTGCCAACTCCAGCGTTTGCAGGGGAAAGGAAAAATTTTACGTATTTTTATCCCAAACTATGTGCAGTTAACAAAAGGTTTTACCCGGTTGTTCAAACAAGATGTTCCATTCATTTGGGACGATATTTCTAATAAATATTTTGATGCACTTAAAAACGTGTTAACCCATGCACTGTTATTGCATCCGCCCAATTACCACTGGGATTACTTTTTGTACTTAGTTGCATATGATTCCACGATTGGAATGGTTTTGGTTCAAGAGGATGAAACTAACAATGAACATGTGATCTATTACCTAAGTCGAAATCTCAGCCCGACGGAAATCAAGTATTCACATGTGGAGAAATTGATCTTGGCAGCAGTTCAAGTTGTCCAACGTTTTCGTCATTACATATTATTACACAAAACCATAGTGATATCTAATTGCAACCCGATGATGTACATTTTGACGAAACAATTGCTCGATGGAAAATACTCCAAATGGATCATTATCCTGCAAGAGTTTGATTTGGAGTTTGAGAAATGAAAGTCTAAGAAATCACTAGTATTTGCCGAAATTATGTTTGTTTTTCCCAATACTGAGTCTGAAACGGTTGCAGAAAATCCTCTCACTAATGAATCTTTGTTCTAATCAGTACTTTAGATTCCTGGTTTGGAGATATCATTATATATCTCCAAACCCAAACCTTTTGCCCAGAAATTTCATGATTAGATTGACGGAGAATCTAATACCAATCTTAGCAATACAATATTGTTGGTGACACTCTTTATCTTTTTGGTGTTGATTTTTTGTTTCGAAGTTGTATAACTCATGAAGAGGCCGAAAGGGTTTTGAATGACTGCAATTATGGAGCGTGTGGTGGTCATAAGACTAGGTTTTCCATAGCCCAAAATATATTTCACGCTGGTTATTTTTTGTCGTCTTTATTCAAAGATTGTATTATCGCGATTAGAAAATGCCACAATTGCCAGATTTTTTATCGAAAGATGTGTGCACCTCCAACTCCTCTTCACCCAATCATTGTTGTTGGTCATTTCGCCAAATGGGGCATCGACTTCATTACATGTAACCCTCACTCGGTCGGGGGCATGGGTATATTATTCTCATCATAGATTACTTTACCAAATGGGCTGAGGTGATGCCTACATTAGCAGTTGATGGAAAAACTGCAAAAAATTTTCATATTCAATCATGTGATTGCTCGGTTCAGTGTCCCTCAAGCTATCGTTACGGACCATGGAAGCCATTTTTGAAATATTATTTTGACCAAACTTTCTAATCAACTTGGCCTACGCCATGATAATTCTACACCATATTACCCACAGGATAATGTTTAAGTTGAGGTCGTCAACAAGGTTTTAACCACCATGATTAAACAAATGTTCGGAACTCATAAATCTAATGGGCATGCCATGCTTTTTTCGGCATTATGGGCATACCATACCTCTGCAAAAACTACTACAAGGTTCACTCCTTTTCAACTTTTTTATGGTATAGAATTTATGCTGCCCATTGAATGTGAAATATCATCACTCAAATTAGCCATTGAATTGTTACCAGCTACCTCTAAAGAGGAGAAACGCTTTCTATACCTAGCACAGTTAGATGAGACTCGTCGCACTGTTGCATTAGTTTCCGAATCTCATAAAAAATATGTTAAAGGTTAGTATGATCAAAGTGTTAACCCTCGCATTTATTCATAAGGTGATCTAGTTCTAGTATATGATCAAGCTCACAACAAGATAGGCACTCGTAAATTCGAACCAATGTGGCATGGTCCCTATATTGTTAAGTGTGTGCTTGCAAAAGGAGATTATGAATTAATTGATTATGACGGGGTCTCTTTAGATAAACCCAGAAATGGTCTTTATCTCAAGAGATATGATGCATGACTTTTAGTGTGAAGATTTCCCTTGTACATTAGTTACATTTTAGAACAGTGTTCCTTAAAATAGACAAGTGTGCCTTAGGATTAGTTATTTTTGTTTTTCAACTTTTACTACTTTCGCTTCTTATCTTGATTGCTCTTGATAGTGCAGATGATGCAGGGGCATTGGACACTAGCCAGCAATGTAGGAGGGTTGTCCACATGTTGTGGCTAGGAGAGTTCGAAATTTTTCTGAGATGTACCAGCAAGTTGTCAACACCTTAGCTGTCTGTTGCACTTAGAGCAGTTAGGGTTAGTTTAGTAACTGTAGAAGTCGAATAGGTTCATTCGTGTCAGTCTGTTTGATTTCTGTTGATAGTAATATTATGTAATTAGTCTTTTTGTGATTAAGAATAAAACGGTCCTCAAGGAGGAACAGAACAGTCATGTAATGAATTATAAATTGTAACCCCTGATACATTGGAAGGGGGGGATTTGGCAGTAAAGATTGAATTGCGAAGAATTTGTTCTCTGTTGAATAAAATTCAGGATTTTTGGTCTATCTGTGTGTGTTATTAGAAATTCCCGAATAACTCCTTTTAATTTAAAGAAGAACCAATGCTGTGTTAAATCTCCTTTATTCCTCTATGTCTGTGGTTGAGCGCATGTTCTCAGTGCTTAATGTGAGTGTGTTTAATTTGTATAGAAATCCTGAAAGGGCCCGAGATTAAGTCCGTTGTTCAAGTGTGATCGTAGTGATTCTCAAATCAATGGAGGGATATTGAACCTCTGTCTAAGGCGCCGTACTCTGATTATTGCAAAGAATTTTGAACTCTGTCTGTTGGAAGTAAATGCGTTGTTTTGTTTTTTTTGAACAAGATGATATAGAGAAAGGGCTCTCTGTCGAAGGCGGGACCCACGAGCTAAATAGGAGTGAAGAAACACGATAAATCGCGCGGAATCTTGGCTGTCACTGTTCATTTACCGGAAGTGGTTTTGTGAAACAATACAGCCCATTTCGCACCGCTTTTTGTCCAGGGTGAAACCACCACAAAAAAACGCGATCCTATTAAATCTTGATGCGTCACCCCTCAGAAACCGCCCATTTTACATTTTTTTGGAACGCTAACCTTCAGCCATGGAAAAAACGTGATATTCGCCCGAGCCGTTTGATCTGGAGAGCAGTTGATCCAAGGGTAGTCGCATGGAGGAGGTGCACGAGCGATAAACTAAGGTATGGCCCAGCGGTATTGTATTGGTTAAATGTTTATTTAATTAAACAGTGGGTGTGTGGGGCCCGTGGAGCATAATATATATAATAAAACTTCGTGTTGATAGTATTAATGGAGTTGGGGTATAAGCTCGGGGATTAGAGTTGTCAAGGTTTGAATGACAGTTTATTACTTTACGTAATACTCCAAGAAGGGTTTTTAGCTATAGTTAAATTGTTTCCAAAGCTGATATATAATAGTTACGGGCGCGTTATTTAAAATAACCCAAGGTTCCTATCATATGAAAGAAGGGGGTGATATAATATTAGACTATGAAATTTCATGAATAAAATTAAAATATGAAATTGAAGAGTGTTTAGACAGACAAGCAGAGAGACCAGCTCTCCTTAGCGCCAGTCCATCAATTTAGCTATCATTTGTGGTATCAGAGCAGATTTCAAGACATTTGCAGAGACCGAACTGACTTCCAAGAACCAAAAGAAGAGTTCCACATGGCTATCTGAGTTGCCAGAGGTGCTGGTAGAAGAAGAGGTAGGCCAGTTGCCAATGTAGAAGTATTGGAAACCTTGTAGAGGGTCCAAGCCAGATTGGATGCAGTGGAATTGGGACTCCCAAGAGACCCTGAGGATGTTAGTGAACCTGAACCTGAAGAAGAATCAGGAGAGAACGTTGAGACTCCTCCTGAGTTGAGACTCTTTAATTCTGTTATGGGATCTACATTCAAGCCAAGACTTGAAGTGTCAAGTTTTGTAGGAGGATTGAATCCAGAGGAACTGATAGACTGGATCAATCAGATGAAAAAATGTTTTGATTGTGAAGAAATGAGTGAAGACAAAAAAGTAAAGTTTTCAGTGACAAAGTTGTGTAGAAATTAGCTGAATAAATCACTTATTCACTGAAGATTAACCTGGTCATACATCAATTTCGAATTGCATGCATAACACATAGCCTTCTTCTACAATTAATTGTCACATGCG